>CM064972.1:1573360-1874359 GCA_032847665.1 Solanum chilense
GAAAGACTTGATCTTGCTTTTTCCGGCGAGCCAATCTCCGTTCATTTCTCCGGCGAAATTCCGTTGGTAAGTTCTTTTATACGAGTTGTGGATTTTGTTTCAGCTCTTTTTGTAATAAGAAATCATTAAATCCAATTTTTGTGATTAATGTTATGATTTTATCAAGTTGAAATACATCATTATGGTTAATCAGTTTAACAATATTTTCTGAATATTTTTCTAATTAAGACCATAAAAGAGGGAATTTTTATAATTTCATTGATTATTGAAGTTGAAATTTTGACAAAGCTAGAATCTTTGAACTGTAGTTTCTTGTCCTTTGATTTCTTTTACTATACATTGATTCCTTGTACCTCGATAATCGTATTATTTTGTTACTATGTGTTGTTTTTGTTATTATGTGTTTCTGATCTCAGGTAGGGGTAAGGTCTGCGTACACTCTATCTTTGTGGAATTATATTGTGTATGTTGATGTTGGTAGTAGCTTTGAACTACACCAAGTCGAGAATCAAAGTTTGGGTACTGAAAATCGATAGGCCTGGTGATCAATGTAGTGAGTTTAGAACTACGAGGTCTTAGGATTCATAGAGTTATTCGGTATGTCTGAGGTGCGGACTCCGGACTCCACATTTATTAGTAAAAATGTATATTTTCTTGTTTCAACCTCTATCAAGAAGGTGTTTGTGACTAAGATAAACATTTGTTGCATATATAGTGGGAGTACAATACATGGAATGCTTAGTGTGGATCGGGGAAAGAGTTTTTGTGACTTTTTACCGAGTTTGTTTCTACTATCACAGCCTGGTTGGATTGAAAGCATGCTGCTATTATTCTCCTTTTGTTTCCTAAAACGATCAGGTTTAAAATGTTCTTGAGAGCTTTGATTTCGACTTGCTGATATTAGTACATCATTTTTGTGGCAATTTTGAGAAATGTAGAGCTTAACTGGATCTTAATTCTTGATGTACTGCTGGTATCTTCTGTATTTTAGGATCAGAGAGATGCACAAAACCTTGTGATATCTGAAGGGGTTAATCATCTAATGCTTTCGACATCAAGCACTTGCAATTGTGTCGTAAGTTTTACGAAAATGTCATCCGACTACAAAGGTTTGTATTCACCTTCCATTCTTCTTTCATTTGTCATGGATGATATGATGAAACTTATCCTCTTGCATGGAATGTCTTACCTCACAGGAAAAGCTATTGTACTAATGGGTGTCAGCGGAGCTGGAAAATCGTAAGGTTTCAAGTTGCATACTAATTTGGTTTAACCACATGAATTGTATAGGTCATTGATCAGTTTCTAACTGCTTGTAGTGTCAAACTATACCTTAACAAATAACTTTATAGAAGCAAAGGGATCTTTTTTACTTGGCAAGGAAAAATGATTTGGATCACTGTAATGCAATACATGATAGTCAATGGTTTACTCTTCCTAGGAGACCTTTACTAAAAAGAAAATCTTCAAGCCTATTTGAACATGTTATTCCGATATGATACATCTCCTGGTTCAATTTTCAAGTTCCGAACTTTTAAGTAATTCTTATGCATGCTGGCTCAGAACAATTGGTGAGATGCTTGGAAGAGCTGTTCATGGCCGCTTTCTTGATGCGGATGATTATCACTCAGAGTCCAACAAAGGTAAGGACTATGATCACGACTTCTTAATTCAAATCATAGCTGATCAATGAGAGCATATTCCCAAGGGGTGCATTTATTGACGATTTGCTTGATCAAAACAGAGAAGATGAAGAATGGGATACCTCTTTCAGAGGAAGATCGTGTTCCATGGCTTGAAGCATTGCGGAATACACTGAGAAGAGGATTAGTTGACAATGAAACACTGGTTCTTGCTTGCTCAGCTCTGCAAAAGCGGTACAGGGAAATCCTTAGATCTGCAGACCCAAATTATGAACCAGGTTCTTATGCGAGTATTGTTAAATTCGTGTTGTTGGACGTTGGGGCTGAAGTGCTTGCCGCTCGGCTGGTCAAGAGAGCAGCTGAGGGAAAGCATTTCATGCCTGCAACGCTCTTGCAGACCCAACTGGAGTTGCTTCAGATTGATGAAGCAGAAGGGATACTTAAGGTTGATGCTACTATGGATCCTGACTCCATATTGAAAACCATACGAACTTTTGTCGTCTGATCATAAGTCTACAAGGAATGGATTAAATTGAAGATGAATCACCTTAAAGAGAAGTCTGTGATAAAAAAAAATTCTTATTGTAATATAAATTTTTCATTGCATTTTTTGATAGCAAGACATACATCTGAACAACAAATCTAAGGAAAATTAGATGAAATTAAGTAATGATGTTTCTCATTCAAGAGCGTTGTGACTATAGCAAAAGCAAAGAGACATTCAATTCATATTATATCATTCTTGTGTATGGGGAAGATCAATGAAAAAAAGCTATTTTGTTATTATAATTCTTGTGGTCTGGAACACGAAACTAGCCATTCAATTCATGTTATACCATTGCTTGTGACCAGGAACCCAGTTTGGACATGTGGGACTGAAGTGTCTGGACATGACTCTCGAATTCAATAGGTCAACAAGGGGTGCAGATTTCAGGCATCGGGGTGTCTTGTATTGGTCAAGGGAAGCACCTAAGCTAACAAAGTAATCCATGAGCTTGTCAAAAGTCCCAATTTCCACTATCCTGATCTCCAGAGGCCCAATGGATTTGTCAGAGGCACGGCCCTGGCGGTAGACACTATTTAGAGATTCTTCAATGGTGAGGCAACAATCTTCAAAGACTGAAGGAGGAATATGTGTAGTGCCATTCAGACTGAGCTCCCAGTAGAGGACATAGTGGCCTGGAATGGTGGTGGTATCGGCATAGCTGGTGTACTCAACTACATTTGCATCAAATGGTATCAGATTGTGCACTGCATTTTTCACTGCATTTTGTAGCTCAGCTTCATCAGTCTTGTCGGAATCAATGCTCAAGATTACATTTTCCCGACATACGAAGCAGAATTGAGGTGCGTTGTTCTTGTATCCAGCAACTCGAAGCCTATCACCCACCCTGTATCTATAGAGTCCTGAATTGGTACAAGTTCAAGCAAACTAAGCATTAGCAGACATGTTGGACTGACAAATTGTAAAAAGGAAATGAGTCGATTATTTTGTTTGGCATTTTAAAGTACCTGAATATGTGGTAACAACCAGCTCGTACTCCTGGCCAATCTTGACATCAACCAGATCGACCAATTGATTCTGTTCTTTCTCATTAAGCGACTTAGACTTGGAGATAGAATTGATGAGTCCATTGTCTCTGTGAATTGGTGCAAACTCAAAGTAGCACATGGTCGGAATAAGGGTGTAACAGACTTCGCTGGGCTTACAAAAGGGGTTCAGGTTGACTCCAAAGTGGCACTCTGAGGAAGCATATATGGAAGAGACAAGAGGGAGGCCGTTGCTGTAGTAGTCAAGGGTAGGTATATACTGCGACATGCTTCCGGTTACAATAACATCCACATACTTGGTGTTAGGCCATAACCTAGCGATGATCCCTTGCCATGAGTCTTTACTGCATTCAGCCTCGATGAAATCAGCTAACTCTGGGTCAGGTTTGAGGATTTTCATCACTGACTCTCTGACTGATAGATTTGTGATTTGGGCGTTAACAGTTCCCATTCGTATATCATTACAAAGTAGAGACCAGTGCTTTTCAAGGAACCGGATGGCACGGATGAAGCCAGATGCGAAGGGCGAGCCAACCCTGAGGACTTCTTTGCATTGGTAGAGACCACAAAGCATTTGGGAGTACATGTTCTGGTAAGAGTCTTGGCAGAGAATGGTTTCAGTTGGACTGGTATAGTTTGCATAGGGGCTAAAACGGTTGTTGTTGAAATAAGGACTCTTGAACATACTTGTTAAAACAGGGCGAGCTGGTAATCCTCCTGGGGTCTTGGCTTCAGACTTTATGGACAAGAAATACATTCCTTTGCCCTTTTCCAAATCTGGAACGAATTGGCTTATCACAGACATCCCAAGGCCACGAAGATGAAATCTCTTCCCAATCTCTTCTTGAATTGTTGGCATCAATTTTCTCTCCCCTCCGGACGTCCCAGAACTGCTTATAAAGATTGCACTTCAGCAGAAATTAAAGACAAAGGATACATATGCAAGAACGAGAACATGTTAATGAGATACAAAGAATGTGAATTGTGTACTTTATAATCATACACCATTGAGACGGAGATGCACATTTCGAAAAGACAAACCTTGTCAAGAATTCAGAGGTGGGTTGGAAGCAGAAGATTGGAGATTTATCACCATTGGCTATACGGTTGATATCAGGCTGAATATCTTCGTAGGTGATGACAGGCATGACTTTCTTGAACGTCTCTCTATCAGTATGACCATTGAGATCATGGCGCTGCAAGTACTCAACGTTGGCATTTTGAGAGAGGATTTCAGCAAGAACTCTCTTTTGGACCTCATCAACGTTGGTCGTGACCTCTTCAATGAAATGAAGAGCCTTCTTGTTTTCCTCCACTATACTACCCTCAGTAGCCTTCATCGTGCTCTTTGATGCCTCAGGTATGGCTCTTTCCATATTAATAAAGACCTGACTGCGTCAAAGATTTGCTATTAGGTGAACATAATGTTTATTGTGTGTGTGGAGGAAGGTTGAAGTGGCTTTGTATAGAGGATGTTTTCGAGACCTTAAAAGCAGAGACGGATGGAGTGTATTGACTATGTGCTCAACTGAATTCAGTATGTAAACTTGTCTCTGCTTGTAGAAAAATATGTTTCAGTGAACTTCAAAGACATACAACTTTAGATCCACGCGTTGCGCTCTTACCAGTAGACTAAAGCCATACAACATTGACCCTTGAAAAATAATGCACAAATCAACATAGAATAAAAAATAACAACATGGCCTGATCATCATACAATCATCAACAGTTGCAATTATAATATTTCCTATCTGTTTAGTGTGGTTTCATTTTTTATACATATGTTCCTGACAGATCTTCATTATCATGTGTTTCACTCTTTATACACAATTTATGGCATATTTCAGATAAAATATTAATTTTATTGAAATCTGCAGGCCAGTTAGTGAACTCTGTGTTTAGGTACATTATTTTCTCCACAAATTAATTTAATCAAGTTCATTGAAGAGATCAAGTCTATGGCTTACTTTGATTTCTATTCTCACAATCAGCTGAACTCTATTTTGTTAGTTTCCCATCCGGTGTCCGGTACCACAGTTACTGGTCTTATTAAACATTGTTTATGTTTTTTTCTTGAAATTTCATATCTTTTGCTGTTTTTTCTTTGGCATAATACATAAATGTTCTCTTTAACTTGATTACAAATCACATTTATGCACTTCAAAGTTGAACAAATAGACATATATGCCATCATTTTTTGTCCTACGGGTATTGTGCCATGTAGGACTCATGTGTTTATTTATTTAAAAGTTGGATAGTTAAAGTGTCTGTTTATGCGAGTCCGAAACTCAAACGGTAGAAAATATTAACAAAAATTCCAAAAGGGTATATAAAATTTTATATAAACCAAAACGGTAAAATCGCTCCGCACGCAGCGATTTACTTCAACTGAAAAAGTTAAATCGCTGCTGGGGCAGCGATTTTGCCAAAAAGTTTTTTATCTTCTTACAAATCGCTGCCAGGGCAGCGATTTATAAATTTTTTTTTTTTTTTAAAAAAAACATAAGCAGCGATTTACATAATTTTTTTTTTTTTTTTGTAAATCGCTGCCTAGGCAGCGATTTATGTTTTTTTTTTTAAAAAAAATAAAAATTTGTTATTAAATCGCTGAGCAATTTTTTAAATAAATTTTTTTTTAAAAAATGTTAACTTATGTATATAATTTATAAGAAAATATACATTATTTTTAAAAAAATAAAAATAAGTAAATATATTTTCTTTCTAAAAAAATATATTATATTGAATTTAAATTTAAATAATATTTGAATTCAAATAATTAATTTTTATAAATAAAAAATTTAAGGGAGAAAAATTATTTAAATTTTTTTTAAAAACAAAATTATATACTTTATATTTACGTGTGAACTTCTTCAACTATTTACGATAAAAAAACAAACGATTTACTATTGTCATGTGATCCTTTTAACTTTATATATATATATATATATATATATAAAAGTATATAATTTTGTTTTAAAAAAAAATTTAAATAATTTTTCTCCCTTAAATTTTTTATTTATAAAAATTAATTATTTGAATTCAAATATTATTTAAATTTAAATTCAATATAATATATTTTTTTAGAAAGAAAATATATTTACTTATTTTTATTTTTTTAAAAATAATGTATATTTTCTTATAAATTATATACATAAGTTAACATTTTTAAAAAAATTTTTTATTTAAAAAATTGCTCAATAACAAAAAAATTTTTTTTAAAAAAAAAAACATAAATCGCTGCCTAGGCAGCGATTTACAAAAAAAAAATAATTTTTTTTTAAGTAAATCGCTGCCTAGGCTGCGATTTACATAAAAAAAAAAATTTTTTTTGTAAATCGCTGCCTAGGCAGCGATTTATGTTTTTTTTTTTTAATTTTTTTTTTTTTATAAATCGCTGCCCTGGCAGCGATTTGTAAGAAGATAAAAAACCTTTTGGCAAAATCGCTGCCCCAACAGCGATTTAACTTTTCAGTTGAAGTAAATCGCTGCGTGCGGAGCGATTTTACCGTTTTGGTTTATATAAAATTTTATATACCCTTTTGGAATTTTTGTTAATATTTTCTACCGTTTGAGTTTCGGACTCCTGTTTATGCATTATGAAAGTTGGAGGTCAAAGTTAAAATTTGAAGCCAAGATTAGGGTCCAATATATGTATTATGCTTTTTTCTTTTAACTCAGCGATTGACATTCATATTCGGGTTTGATTAAATTTAAATTACCAGATGCTTGGAAAAGAATTAAAAGTAAATCCATTAAATTCGAGACCTCTAAAAATAAAAAAGTTTATGTTCAAAACAAAGATATATATCCAAATCTAAACAAGGAGGGGTTTAGGTCATAATAATAATAATTATTTCCTATGGCTTAATAAATGAGTTGAAGCAATTTTTCAAATTTTATAAAGAGAAATGATTTTTGTTTGAACTAATTAACTAACAAAAATAATCAACTAATTATATAATATTAAAATTGTATAATGTTGTTCATGTCAGTTTGGATCTGTTAAATGACTTGGACAAATAGAAATACATCTTGATTAAGCCTTATTTTATTATTTACTCCCGCTGTCCTATTTTATGTGACACCTATCTTTTTTAGTCAGTCCAAATAAAATGTTATCTTACTATAATTAGAAACAATTTAACTTTAAAGTTCTTAGTTTACCTTTAATAGAACAACCACACAAATATCTAAGGATTATTTTAGACTATAAATTTCTCTCGTCTTCCTTTTTTCTTAAATACTGTGTCAAGTCAAATAGTGTCATATAAAATAAAACGGAGAGAGTGATTTTTAGTGTGTGACTAATGGGTTTATGAGAACTCAGTAGCTTTAGCTCGAACCTTGTATATGAGTTTGAAAGTTTTACTATAAGTAAGGATAAGTAATTGATTTTGGACATAGTAAATCGAATGAGTTGTGTATAGATTCGCCTCTGTTGTTATCGATATTGAATCTATCTTAGTCGAGTCGCTAATTTACTGGACCATGTGCGTACCTACACCAAACTAAATTCGAATTCACGCAGAGAAGTCTGTAAAGCGCTAATGTGATACATTTACAGGTCCTTATAAAACATGGCTGAAGAAAACAAGAAGAATTTTGAGTTTAATGGTCGTATTGATAGAGACACAAACAAGATGGTCATTAGACATGCTTGCAAGCAACACATAATTGTGAAAGGTCTTCATGCTAAGGATGTGAGCATACAAAGGAGCAAACATAATAACTTATTTACCAATTTTAGAGATGCAAAATTATTACAAAGATGGAAAAAGGAAGTCATGAATTGGTTTTAAAAATAAGGATAAAAGTGATTACAAAATGCAAAAAAAATTATTTAAAAAGCAATAGCGGAATATTATAAATACAACAAATTGTTTAAAAGAAAGTCTTTAGCATGCAGAAAAAAAAAAAAAAAGGTTTAGTTGAGAACGTTTTAAAGTAGCAAATTTTATTTGTTAATGCAGAAATTATTTTTTAGAACAAATTTTATTTATTTGAGGTAGAAAAATAATTTTAAGAACAACGGTAGATTTATTATTGATGCAGAAATTATTTCTTAGAACATTATTTTTTGTTAGCTGCAGAAAATAATTAGTATCAACTTTAGATAAAAGAGGGATTAATTATGATGCAGAAATATTAATTATTTTTTAGATTTTAGGATAAACACATGCAGAAAATAAAGGCGGAAATTTATTATTATTTACAATGAGCAGAAAATATTTGTAAATATTCTCATTTCAAACATGCAAGAATTATTAAAATGCACCTAAGAGCAGGATTTCTAGGTGTTAAAAATATTTACATAGATTCTATAGGCATAAATATTTATTCAATTGAATAACTTTGTACCAAATGAACACAAATTATTTAATAGCCGAGCGAATTAGAAAGAGATCTATTCATAACCAAATCATAGAGATGCAAATTAACTTGAAGTCATTAGTTAGACAAGATCAACCAAGTAATTAAACAAAGATGATTTATTTTATTTAATTCTTTTTAGTTAGATCTAAAGTCGTTTTATCGAACATATTAAAATCCTATAGGCATGCTTTCTAACACAAATAAGTTTGCAAATTAGCATATAATTCCCTCAAATTTATTTTATATTTATAGAGTTAAACAGTTGTACAAACATTACAAGCAAAACTAAAGAAAAAATAAATATTTATATATATATATATATAACATTAAAATGGACGAAACTTATTCACAATTTCTTCTAGGTGACTCTTCAACATCTTGAACTCTAAGTTCGGAACCTGCTAGAAAGGGTGATGTAAAACATATACAATGGAAAAAAATAATTGCAATATAAAATGGTCATAGTTACAAATTGCTTTCATATGTACATATATAAACAACACACATAAGAAATAAAAAGGACAATGCATAGACGAAGACCTATTACCACACATAGGGAGAGTGGATAAGAGAACTATCTTGGATGCTTCCTTTTTGTTTCCAACACACAACAATGATAATTATGCAGAACGAAACTTCAAAATAGTAAAGAAGGCTAACCAATTATGCAGAAAGTTTTATCAGCAATGAAGTATCTAGCGTGGTTTTCAATCCACAACCGCAACACAACAATACCCTAAAGAATGATGCAAGGTTCTACTAAAGTTCTTAATTCTTTTCAGGAATAAAGAGTAATATTTAGTATTTCAAGAGACAGACAGAGCAATGAGATAATGAGAGAGTTAAGAAGTGTAGCTCTTGTGGTAAGAAGTGAGTGAATATCAAGACGTGAGAATGTGAAATAATGAAGGAAGGGGGGGACCTATTTATATAACAAATAAGAAAAAGAAATATTTAAAGGAATCAATTAATATACTATTTTTCTTATTTTAAAGTAGAGTCAAATCAGAAAATTTTAGAAATTATATCATTATCAAATATAAACAAGTAAGAAATAAAATTAGGAGGAAAAAATATATTTTCCTTAAATAAAGGAGAGTCAAAATCAAATTTTATTTTAATTTATTTTATCAAATATACGAGCAACTAAATATGACAAGAAAATTAATAAGATTGCCATAAACAAACATGTAAGAATTAATCAAGACAAATTTAAAATAGTAAGTGAATGCAATTTATGCATAAAGAGTAGAGGCAATACAGTAATTTCAATCATTTATAAGAAGAAACATAATTTAACTCATAAAACGAAATCACTGAAAGCGATTTATGCATAAAGAGTAGGGGTAATATAGTAATTTCAACCATTTATAAGAAGAAACATAATTTAACTCATAAAACAATATCACTGAAAGCGATTTACGCATAAAGAGTAGGGGTAACACTATCACTGAACGCGATTTATGCATAAAGAGTATGGGTAATATAGTAATTTCAACCATTTATAAGAAGAAACATAATTTTACTCATAAAACGATATCACTGAACGTGATTTATGCATAATTTTGTCGGCTTATGTGACACTTGCTTGAAGAAAAAGTCAACACGCGCTGAGCCCAGAAGATAGTGTTACGTAGGTCGAAAAGGGGTAGAAAACTATTTATAAAATAAGTTAAGGGGGTAATATGTCAAATATAGAGGCGGACCCATCTTTATCAGTGGGGGGCACGTGTACCCATCAAGTTTGAAAAAAATCATATGTATATCTATCTTGAGAAACTGACAGAAAGTAGGTTCGAAAAAATTAATCGTACATCCATAAGGAACATATGAGTGTTCTTGTATTGCTAGTACTAGGGTTGGAATCTAGCTAAAGCTTATATCACTCTTGTTATTTTAAGCACATAGAGATCATATTTGGTGCACCCAAAGTTTTTAAATTCTAGGATCGACTCTCGCCATGTAGCACTCATGTGTCTACTTGTTCAATTTTATACAACTTTAAGTGTCGACTTATGAACACTCAAAGTTGAATGACAAATTGTTACTAAATATAAAAAAGCATAATACATAAATGCGTTCTTTAACTTGACCTCTAGCACTTGAGTCGTTGCGCTTGACATGATGCAAAAGATATGCACTTAAATTGCTGACTAAATTTGAATTCACGTTGAAAAGTTCATGAGGCGTTAATGTGATCGATACAATGCAGGTCCTTGAAAGAAACATGGCTGAGGAAAACAAGAAGAATCTTGAGTTTATTGAAGAGGTGACTACCAATGTTGATGAAGTCCAAAAGAGAGTTCTTCATGAAATCCTCACTCGAAATGCCAACGTTGAGTACTTGCAACGCCTTAATCTCAATGGTCATACCGATAGAGAGACGTTTCAAGAAATTCGTACCTGTTATCACCTATGAAGATATTCAGCCCGATATCAATCGTATAGCCAATGGCGATTACATCTCCAATCCTATGCTCCCAGCCCGTATCTGAATTCATATTAAGGTCCTTCCTTTTTAACTTATCAAAATTAGTAGATTACTAGCTATTGCCTCGTTTTAGTTTCGATTTATATATATATATGTAGTTTTTGTGAGATTCCTAAATGCTTTGTGGCCTCTGTCAAAACAGAGAAGTCGTTTATGTTGGATCGCTGTTTGCATCTGCCTTCATCCGTGCTATGCGATTCTTGGAGGATCACTGGTCTCTACTATGTAAAGATATCCGAACAGGAACCATTACGAACAAAGTTACTGATCCTTCTGTAAGAGAATCTGTTATGAAAATCCTCAAACCAGACTCGGAGTTGGCTGATTTCATCGAGGCTGAATGCAGCAACGATTCATTGCAAGGGATCGTAACTAGGCTGTGGCCTAATACCAAGTACATGGACTTAATCGTGACTGGAGCCATGTGTCACGGACTTAGAGTATTTGCTAAGACTCTGTTCTAGATCCTTCCGCCCATTCGGATGCTGAAAATGGCCAGAATTGTGGCGGGACGTCACACATGTCTCAATATATACCAATGCTCGATTATTACAGCAATAGCCTCCCTCTTGTCAGTTCTACGTATGCTTCCTCCGAATGTTTCTTTGGGATCAACTTGAATCCCCCTTTGTAAGCCAAGTGAAGTAACTTACACACTCATTCCGACCATGGCCTATTTCGAGTTCTTGCCAATTCACACGAGCAATGAATTCATCGATTCTATCTCCATTCCCAACACTGCTTAATGAGAAAGACGAACAACAATTGATCGATTTGGTTGATGTCAAGATTGGCCAGGAGTACGAGCTCGTTGTTACCACGTATTCTGGTAAATTTTCATTGCCAAATGAAATGTTCTTTTACACATTCTTTTTTTTTTCGATATATCTTTCCAACATGTGTTCTAATGCTTGGATGTATCGTTTCAGGACTGTATAGATACAGGGTGGGTGACGTGCTTCGTGTTGCTGGATACAAGAACAACGCGCCTCAATTCAACTTTATACGCCAAGAAAATGTGATCTTGAGCATTGATTTTGATAAAACTAATGAATTTGATCTACAAAATGCAGTAAATAATGCAGCAAACAATCTGATGCCATTCGAAGCACGTGTAGTCGACTACACCAGCTATGCGGATACTGCTACCAATTCCAGGCCATTATGTCCTGTTCTTGGAGCTAAACGTCAACGTCTCTGCCCCGATTCCTCCTTCAGTCATTGGAGATTGTTGCCTCACCATTGAAGAATCTCTTGACAAATCCATTGGGCCTCTTGAAATCAGGATAGTGTAAACAGGTACTTTTGACAAGCTCATGGACTATTGTTGTACTAGCTTATTAGGAGCTTCCATTAACCAATACAAGACGCCACGATGCGTTGCCCCGTTCGTTGAGCTATTGAATTCGAGGGTTGTGTCGAGCTACTTTAGTCCCGTGTGTCCTAAATGGGTTCCAGGAAGTAAGCAACGGAACGACACGAATTGAATTATCTGTCTATATTTACTCCACAGGGCCGTGAAAGAGACAGAATTTTCACCAACAGGGTTACGTTCTTGATCTACCATGTATACCTAAATAAAAGTTTGATCGTTGTGTCGAGCTACTTTAGTCCCGTGTGTCCTAAATGGGTTCCTGGAAGTAAGCAATGGAACGACACGAATTGAACTATCTGTCACTTACTCCACAGGGCCGTGGCAGAGACAGAATTTTCACCAACAGGGTTAGTTCTTGATCTATCAT
Source organism: Solanum chilense (assembly GCA_032847665.1). Classification (NCBI taxonomy): domain Eukaryota; kingdom Viridiplantae; phylum Streptophyta; class Magnoliopsida; order Solanales; family Solanaceae; genus Solanum; species Solanum chilense. Next base: position 1,586,161 of record CM064972.1, read on the forward strand.
GTATACCTAAATAGAAGTTTGATCGTTGTGTCGAGCTACTTCGCTCCCGTGTGTCCGGGTTCCTAGAAGCATGCAATGGAATAACACCATGAATTGAAGTGTTGGTGGAAACTGAATGGTTGTTACGTATAGTTTCATAATGTATTATATCGTATTACTTTGGTTAATTCAATGTCGGCATAGATTGTATCGCTTACAGTTTCATAATGCAATCATATTGTATTGTTTTGGTGAATTCAACGTCAGCATAGATTGTATTGCGTACGTCGTTAAAGTATGTCGCACATTATTAATTGGAAGAACAGACCTACCAGAAATAAAAAAAAAATTAATTAACGACATGATCACGTCAAATCGATCGTTACTTTTTTTTTTAAGATGGGCCATAAATCTTCTGACTTCCACTAACATATTCCAAACATATAAACAACTATAAAAAGTTGTAGATTTCCAATCAATACACACAACTTTATTCTATGAAAAATTCTATTATTCCTTTATTTCTTTTATGTAAAAAAGGGGAAAAATTAAATTAAAGCTACTTTTTATTATTATGCCAATCATCTCATACTATAGTAATATTATTTAGTTACAAACAACAATTTAAATTCTCTCTCTCAAAAAAAAAAAGAAGCAAAAGATTGCACTATTATATTAGAAAAGATTAAACAATATAAAATTAACCGATCGCGATAAAATCTTTTACTATTTTTTTAAACTTATTTGAGACTGACGTATACTTTCGCGATACAATAATATATATACCTATAAATTATAATGGTCCTTAATATTGGCCAAAAGCTGCATCATTTTGCCTGAAAAATTGGTCCAATCACTTTAAAGTGTCATTCCTTTTACTTTCTTTAAATTCTTTTTTCACCATTATTTACTTTAATTAATCTCCTCTCATAATCACCCTTTTTCAACTTTTTTCTTTATATATATAAAGTTCTATCGATACTTTCATAAAATGATATTCACAAGTAAATTTGCTTTATATATATGGAATTTATAATCTTATCAATAAGACATGTTACCTGTTATGTAACAGATAAAAATAATTCGATAATGTAGAAATTATTCCTTATATTGATGGTATAATATACAACTTAAACGAAAAAGAAAAAAAATTATATTATTTGGACTCTTCAAAAATATTGTTCACTACGTATTCTATCTAACACGAATATAACAATATTTTTAAAGAATTCAAACAACATACAAGAAAAAATCACTATTTTTTAATCCGCAATTCGAGGGATATCTCAACAAGTTCAATGCCAAGGACATTTGATGTCAACTAATGCATAGTCAATTTTATATTCTGAATCCGTCTAATAAGTCCATTCATTCCCCTCCACGAATATTTCCGTTGAATTTTTCAACAGAAATGTTCGTCTGTCGCAACTATTTGCGACGGAATAATTATCTAAAAGTTGATCCAAAAGTAGGTGTCCATAAATCAACATTAGTCTCATGAGTTACTGGAAAAGTGCTTGAAATTGGTACCAAACATAACCCTCGACTTCTCAAATCTTTATTTCTTCCTTCTCCAATATCTTCGGATTTATTATCACTCTGTAACAATTCGAAACGTCTGGTTAAAAACGAAATATATATATAAGTGATTGATCTCTTATCAAAATCCTTAACGGTAATTAAAGATTTAAGTTATATACCTAGAAACATAATATAATGTATAAGATTTAATTTTTTTATATTATCGTTACGTGAATAATATATATTTATTTTAATTATCTTATAAATGATCTGATTATGTATATATTTTTAATTACCTGAAGATGTTGCATGGATGCTCCACTTTTCATATATGGGGCGCTTAATGCGTGTAATATACATTTTTTTTTAAAAAAAAATAGAGAAAGAAATCAAAGAATACTCAATAATTATAATAGAATTAAATAAATTTAAAAATTAAATTTTAATCGCTTAGATTTTTAGATGAGACGACGTATAGTTGAATGTAATATTATAGTATAAGATAGAGGTATTGAACTCGAGTATCACTTCGACAGTTCCACTAAAAAATTATATAAAAAGGGAAAAATAAGTGTTTGACTCATGATAAAGAATAGATTCATACGTAAAGGAACACATTTTGATATAACAATAATAAAATTATAATTTTACTAATAATTAAATTTTTTACATGAGATGATCACGCTTTACGCACATATCAAATTTAAAGAAAATAAATATAAGGAGAAATTTGTGTATTTGGTGTGGAAGAATCGTTTAATTTATGTTTAATTGGTCAAAAATTTTGAAAATATTTTTTATAGAAAAATAATTAATTCTACAAATAACATTTTACATTGGTCGTATTCTCTCTAATCTCCAACACACATCATAGGTCTTTACTTCCACCTACATAACCCTCATCCCCGTCAATTAGTGGCAGAGTCAATAATTTAACGAAGAATATTCAAAAAAAAAAATTCAATTGTGTTAAGAGTATGCATAATTAAATACACATTCATAATAATTTACGTACACCACTTAATTTATATCGAAGAGTATGCACTAGACCATCCTTAGCCTAAGGTGACTCCACCCCTCACCCTACCTTTCATCCTAAAATATTTGTCGAGATTATATATAATATTTTTTTAAAAATAAAATATATTTTATTTACATATTAAACACAAGTAAATAAATAAAAATAAAAATATTTTTCTTCGTACGAAACACACCGTTAAAAAGAATTAATAAATAAATAATAAGCTCTTGACAAAGAAAACTTACACCAATTTGATCATGGAGGAACTTTATATACTCAATTGCTTCTGATAATACAGAAGCTGTATCTGTCTGGAGAAATAAAAAAATAAATTATTAAATAAAATGTTTTTTTTTTTAAAAAAAATATTATACTAATTTATAAAAAAACTTGAAAAAGCTGATTTTATAAAAAAAAATCACTCAAATATTTAAAAATAATGTCTCTAATGTATATTTATGTCAAAACATAACTTTAAATTTTAAATATTATTTTTAAATTTTTTAATTAAAATTTCATAATTTTTACGTCCAAACGTTAATTTAATACTAAAAAAAATAAAAAATAAAATAAGTCTCAGTGCTTTACCTTTCCAAAAGGTGAGACTAATTGTTGAAGTGCAGTGATTCTGTCTCCCATTTTCTCTTTTCTCACCTGAAAAATAAATTAATTTATTTTTTTAAAAAATAACATATGGTACTATAAAAATAAAAATGATATTTTTAATTATAACGCGCACTCAGATATAATATGATAAAAATAATAATTGATTTATTATCGCACATCGAAAATTGTCAATAATATAAAGTAAAAGATTTATTATCGCACATCGAAAATTGTCAGTATATATACCTTAATTGTCGGAAAGAAAAATAACATATGGTACTATAAAAATAAAAATAATATTTTTAATCATAACGCGCACTCAGAATAATATAATAAAAATAATAATTGAAATTGACTTATTATCGCACATTGAAAATTGTCAATAATATAACGTAAAAAATTATATTGTCAGTATATATACCTTAATTGTCGGAGAAGGAGTTGAACTTTCATTCCTTGGCCTTTTATTTGATGTTTCAATAGTGGTGGTTTTCTTTGATATAATTCTATTTATATCTCTAGCATCTCCCATATTCTGTAGCAAAATTAATGTAAGAATAAAAATTATATTAATCAATTATAAAAATAATAAACAATCACAAAATAATCAAATTTAATGGTTATATGTACAATTATTAAATCTTGAATAAATTTAACTGAATTCTTTACTTTCGAATCGAATAACTTATATATAGCACCATAAAAACAAAATGAAATTTAAAATATACGTGAATATACAATAGATTATATTTATGTGTTCTAAACTCGTTAACTCTAGATTATATATTCTCACATGTGCTAATGAATTACTTAATATTGAGAGACAATTAATTACGAATGTACACTATATCTTTTACAATTTAAACTTATAAGTGATATGATTTCACAATATGAAAAAAATATCAGATATACATCGAGAAGGAAAGAATCGAATTAAAGTATTATTATGATAATTATAATTATCAACAAGAATTGTGATAACATATAGTCAAAGTTATCGGGTTTGAACCATATGAATGGAAAAAAAAACCCTAATAAAAAGCGCTTTCCCTTTTAACAAGGCAAATTCAAATCAGACGAAACTTTAAAATAGATATCGGGAAAGAATCGAATTAAAGTATTATTATGATAATTATAATTATCAGCAAGAATTGTGATAAAATATAGTCAAAGTTATCGGGTTTGGACCATATGAATGGAAAAAAAAACCCTAATAAAAAGCGCTTTCCCTTTTAACAAGGCAAATTCAAATCGGACGAAACTTTAAAATAGATATCGGGAAAGAATCGAATTAAAATATTATAATGATAATCATAATTATCAGCAAGAATTGTGATAAAATATAGTCAAAGTTATCGGGTTTGAACCATATGAATGAAAAAAAAAACCCTAATAAAAAGCACTTTCCCTTTTAACAAGGCAAATTCAAATCGGACGAAACTTTAAAATAGATATTGGGAAAGAATCGAATTAAAATATTATAATGATAATCATAATTATCAGCAAGAATTGTGATAAAATATAGTCAAAGTTATCGGGTTTGGACCATATGAATGGAAAAAAAAACCCTAATAAAAAGCACTTTCCCTTTTAACAAGGCAAATTCAAATCGGACGAAACTTTAAAATAGATATCGGGAAAGAATCGAATTAAAATATTATAATGATAATCATAATTATCAGCAAGAATTGTGATAAAATATAGTCAAAGTTATCGGGTTTGAACCATATGAATGGAAAAAAAAACCCTAATAAAAAGCGCTTTCCCTTTTAACAAGGCAAATTCAAATCGGACGAAACTTTAAAATAGATATCGGGAAAGAATCGAATTAAAATATTATAATGATAATCATAATTATCAGCAAGAATTGTGATAAAATATAGTCAAAGTTATCGGGTTTGAACCATATGAATGAAAAAAAAAACCCTAATAAAAAGCACTTTCCCTTTTAACAAGGCAAATTTAAATCGGACGAAACTTTAAAATAGATATCGAACATATCGGAAAATAAATAAATAAAAAAATAAAATTACAATTACCTTTGCTTTCTCATCAATTGTTGTGTTATTAGAAGGAAACAAACTTGAAGGAACATCATTCATGGAAGCTCCACTTGCATTCCAAAATGGAGTATTATTTGAGAAATGCAGCTGGCTGTGAGGTGGCGGCAACGGCCGCGCCGGTGGCGGCAATGAAGGCTGCTCCGGCGAAGGTGATGCTCGGAGAAATTGAGGAAATTTAGACCAAGAATTCGTTGTAGACGAATGCAACACTTGATGATTATCAGGTACTTCGTAATTTGATGAATTACTAAATATTGAATTATTTTGATCTAATGAAAAACCCCTAATATTCATTTGTGATGAAGAATCCTCATAATTCCTAAAAAGGAAAAAAAAAATTAAAAAATTTATTAAAACATATTATAACTAAATAATTAAAAATATATTTTTAAAAAAATATATAAGTTACATGATCACGCAGTTTAAAAGTACTTACAATAAAGACTGGTGGTTCCAATCATGTGGTTGATGAGAAGTAAGGCCCAAACCCATAATTTGAAAATTTGAATCATGAGAAGATAAAACGACGTCGCCACCTCCTCCTCCTCCTTCACCCTTATCATCATGATCGGAAGATTGAGACACCGACACGGAATCTAAGAAAGTCCTAGGTTTGATGTCTACATGATTATTTTGTATCGGCCAATTACTACTATAGTCAGTAGTAATGGCCGATGTGGATGTTGTAGGTGTTATGGACGAACCACTACTATCGAACCTATTCCTCGATGACGTGGACGTATTATTTTCCCACCAATTCCCTCCCCCTAGTTGAAATTCTTCCGCCATACCAAAAACAACGTTTTCAATACTGATAGCAGCTTTTCTATCGAAAAATTATATTCGAGATTTTCGAAAAATGATAAAAAGAAGTGTAGGAAAGAAGAGAAAATTTCTCTGTGTTACCTTTTTTTTTTTCTTTCTTTCTTTGTGGTATTGAATCAAGATTCTTATTCTGGAACTCTCTCTTTGCTTTACACTTGTGGTTTTTGGTTATTTATTTATATATATAAAAGATTTGGAAAAATAAAAAGTTTGAAATGAATTTTTTGTTTTATCTTTTCAATTTTATGTGGCTATTTATAGGATGAAATTATTTTGATTTTTTTTTTTTTGAAAGACTTTGAGAAATGACCAAAATTTTGATTGACTTTTGATGAGTGATTAGACTTAATTCTTTCTTAGGAAATAATTATTATTGTATTCCATGCTTAGCCACACATCAATTAATTACTTCTTTGTTACATTTTACCTTTTTTATGGTATTATCTTTCAAAGTTAATATTTATTGTATGTACTAGCTAGAGTTTTTATTTAAAATATAAATATAAAAAAAAGTAAGAAAATTTAAGATCAAATTTAACCTTGTATATACATATAGAAAATTTAACCTTGTATATACATATATTTCTATAGGAAACAAGATATGAACCCTCTTGTGTTTTTTGTATAATATCTATAATTTTATTTATAGTATAAAATTTAGGGAAAAGGGTCTAAAAATATTTTTAATTTTATCCGAAATTGTTATTATGATAACAAACTTTATGACTGATATTTTACCCTCTGCACTTTTTAAAAGCATATTTTAAAGGTATATATGTGTTCACGTAGACACATTACTATTTAAAATGATGCAATATTTATGATGTCCACGTGGACATATATGTACCTTTAAAATACATTATTAAATGAGAAAATTGTATATAATAGCAAATTAATAATCTAAAATAAATGGAGTAGCTAGGGTTTGATTTAATTGTGCTCCATAACAAACGTTTGTAAAAAAATTGCCAAGCGCCTCTCCACTCTCCTCCAATCTCTCGCTCGCTTCCTCACTTTTTATACAAACACAAGTGTATAAAAATTGTTTCTAATTGTATAAAGCAGAGAAAATTGTATAAATACATATATTTTTGTTCTCCTCTCTCCCCTCTTCCAGATCTCGCTCGCTACTCTCCCAAATCTCGCTCGCCACCCTCGCTTTTCTCACTTATACAAACAGAAGCGAAATGTATAAATTGCGTTTCTGTTTGTATAAATCGTGAGAAAATTGTATATACACATGTAAGTACATATATTTTCGTTCTATACACTTATAATTAAACAATAAAAATACTCCCATACCCAGTTTCTTTTGCCTTTCTCTCTTTCTCGTCTTATACAATTTTCAAATTGTATCTAATTTCTCTCTTTCTCGTTTTATACAATTCGATCCAATTGTATATTCTTTGTCAAGTCTCTTTTGTCTCTCTTTCTCATTTTATGCAAATTCAAATTGTATATAATCGTTCTATACCCTTATAATAATACAATTCGTTTTATACACTTCGTTTTTATACAGTTCTCTGCTCAAGTGTCTTTCTCGTTCTTGTTTTATACACTTCGTTTTATGCAATTTGCTTCAACTGTATATGTATAGCGAATTATACAGTTTCTATGTTTGCTATGGAGCGCGCAATTATGCAAACTTTGCTATAACATATAAATATGAATTTTTTATTTGATATATGTGAAAGTTGCCCTATAATTTATAATCTTAGAAATAAAAAGACTATATATTACAACGTATAAATAAAAGTTAATAGAATTCTAAATATGGGATTCATCGGAACCTTATAATTCATGTTCAAATAGTATAATTATGTTAAATTCTTCTTTTAAATATATTCATATATTAAATTTTAAATTCAATTATTATTAATTAGTCATTGTTTTACAATTTAAATTACAACTCTACTTCGTATATAATTTAATTAAACTCTTCTATTTTTATATGCTAAAAGAATAATTGTCCTTACCCTTTAGTTTGACTCTTTTGTTATTAATTTTCTCCAACATCAAGAATAATGTGGTAGAAAATTCTATACTATTAATATATATAAATTAAACTTTTCTTTAAAAAAAATCAGTTCTATCCATATATTGCAGAAAATATTTAAATAATTATGTAATTTATTAGTTAATTATAACTAAATACTTGATAAAAAAATAATTGAATTTCCTTTAAAATAATGACTAACTCGTTATGTAAAGATTAAAATTAACAATAAATTTATATATTATTGTCAACATATATAACTGAAATTTAAATCTTAAATTATATTTAAAGTGGAACAAAAAGGAATAAATAAAAACAAAGAAGTGCATAATTTGTCAAAAAGGATCAATTTAAAACTCACCACTATATACTATGGCCAAAACTTTTTGTAAATTTTTAAATTTATCTCAATAAATATAAATTAACAAGTCAATAATTTATTCTTTTTGAGGATAGTGGAAAAAGTCAATACAAAATATCTTTTGCCACTAAATTTGAGTCCATTGAAGAGTGAAGACATAATATTAGTAGCTCTCAAAGAAGTTGACAATGTAATGCCACCGATCATCGCGAAATCAGAAATTTTAATTAAAATATAAAAATAAATAGATGAAAAAAGATCAATAAAATTTAATGTGTACCATATTTATTAAAATGTTAATTAAAAAAATTATTTATACTATATAAATTTTCAATTAGAATTAATTGATTTTTCTTGAATGGATAGAAAAATCTGCTAATGAATGATGATATTGCAAAGAGTGAACATATTATCTTTTCTCAAGAAAATTGTGGGGCATTAATTTTAAATTAAAAATATTTGAAAAAAATTATTATTTTTTTTTGTTCATTTTTATTTGTTTCTTATTTTTAAAATAGATTTTATTTTTAGACATATCAAGAAAAGACATTGTTTTTCATATTTTACCGTCAACATTAAGGTACTTATTTTCCAAGACATCATTTAACACGGGATAGTTCGAAAAAATACATATCAATAATTATTTTCTTAATGTTATATCAAGTTAATCTATGACAAGTAAAAATGAACAGAAGGAGTATTCAGGAGCGGCTCAAGCATATTAGTTACCCAAAGTAAAAATTAAAAATGGAGCTTTAAAATTGAATTATTAATAACTTTTATATAATTGATTTCTTACTTTTCAATTGATAATATAACCATTCTTATTTAAAATTATTTTTTATGAGATATAATATTCTATATATGTCAAATTTTTTCTAATAATTCCTTTATTTTTCATGAAAAATTTACTTTTTCTACAAATAGTATTCAATGTTTGTTAAAAAAAAAATAACTTATAACCTATTATTATTAAAAATGAGACCTCTTAAATCTGATATTCTAAGACAGATATCTTTTTTTAACACCGTCGAGCCACCCCTGGAAGTATTGATCAGAATCTTCAATAGTAATTAGTAGGGTTACGAGAAATTTGTTAACCTAAAAGTTTATCAATTTTGTTTAATCAATATATCACCTGCTTTGAGCTTTAGGCAACACAAATTTATCAAAACGTGTGAACTTGTGATATGTTACCTTCTAAAACTTTTCATTTTCTTACTTTATTGTAATTAATGCTAGATTTATCTAAATTGTTATATACGTCGAATCTCTTCAGAAATTTATCAACTTAGAAGCCTGTCAATTCTGCTTGTTCCGTCTTCGTAAACTCACCCTTTGTAAAAAAAATAATAAAATTACTACCTATTTCTTCATTAATACCTTATGGCTAATTTTTTATTTATTTTATTTTAATAATATTAGAATTTACATATTTTTGACTTTAGGATTTTGAAATTTTGTTAAGTCAAACAAGATGGACCCCACACGGTAGCACGCTTAATGGGCCCTACTCTGAAGACCTAAGAGTCAGAGCCTGATAGTGACTCCAACATTCTTCCTTGTAACTTTTTTTCGGACTTTTGATACATGTATTTGACACGTTAAATATATAAATTTCGAAAAATTAGATATAGTTTAAACTAGATACACTTTATCCAAGTTGATGCACATGTTTTTCGCTCTTTCGCTCGTTCGCTCGCCTCTCTCCTATGTTGCTCGCTATTTTCCGCTCTTGCTCGGGACTCTCCCTCCCTCCCTTCTTGTATCTGGATATCGATACCGAGATACATGTATCTGGTATTTTAGAGACATGTGTCTAGTATTACGGATGCATGTATCTTAATTCACGTAGATCTATGAAAAATTCTATTATTCCTTTATTTCTTTTATATAAAAAAGGGGAAAAATTAAATTAAAGCTACTTTTTATTATTATGCCAATCATCTCATACTATAGTAATATTATTTAGTTACAAACAACAATTTAAATTCTCTCTCAAAAAAAAAAAAAAGAAGCAAAAGATTGCACTATTATAATAGAAAAGATTAAACAACATAAAATTAATCGATCGCGATAAAATCTTTTACTATTTTTTTAAACTTATTTGAGACTGACGTATACTTTCGCGATACAATAATATATATACCTATAAATTATAATGGTCCTTAATATCGGCCAAAAGCTGCATCATTTTGCCTGAAAAATTGGTCCAATCACTTTAAAGTGTCATTCCTTTTAATTTCTTTAAATTCTTTTTTCACCATTATTTACTTTAATTAATCTCCTCTCATAATCACCCTTTTTCAACTTTTTCTTTATATATATAAAGTTCTATCTATACTTTCATAAAATGATATTCACAAGTAAATTTGCTTTATATATATGGAATTTATAATCTTATCAATAAGACATGTTACCTGTTATGTAACAGATAAAAATGATTCGATAATGTAGAAATTATTCCTTATATTGATGGTATAATATACAACTTAAACGAAAAAGAAAAAAAAATATATTGTTTGGACTCTTCAAAAATATTGTTCACTACGTATTCTATCTAACACGAATATAACAATATTTTTAAAGAGTTCAAACAACATACAAGAAAAAATCACTATTTTTTAAACCGCAATTCGAGGGATATCTCAACAAGTTCAATGCCAAGGACATTTGATGTCAACTAATGCATAGTCAATTTTATATTCTGAATCCGTCTAATAAGTCCATTCATTCCCCTCCACGAATATTTCCGTTGAATTTTTCAACAGAAATATTCGTCTGTCGCAACTATTTGCGACGGAATAAATTATCTAAAAGTTGATCCAAAAGTAGGTGTCCATAAATCAACATTAGTCTCATGAGTTACTGGAAAAGTACTTGAAATTGGTACCAAACATAACCCTCGACTTCTCAAATCTTTATTTCTTCCTTCTCCAATATCTTCGGATTTATTATCACTCTGTAACAATTCGAAACGTCTGGTTAAAAACGAAATATATATATAAGTGATTGATCTCTTATCAAAATCCTTAACGGTAATTAAAGATTTAAGTTATATACCTAGAAACATAATATAATGTATAAGATTTAATTTTTTTATATTATCGTTACGTGAATAATATATATTTATTTTAATTATCTTATAAATGATCTGATTATGTATATATTTTTAATTACCTGAAGATGTTGCATGGATGCTCCACTTTTCATATATGGGGCGCTTAATGCCTGTAATATACATTTTTTAAAAAAAAAAATAGAGAAAGAAATCAAAGAATACTCAATAATTATAATAGAATTAAATAAATTTAAAAATTAAATTTTAATCGCTTAGATTTTTAGATGAGACGACGTATAGTTGAATGTAATATTATAGTATAAGATAGAGGTATTGAACTCGAGTATCACTTCGACAGTTCCACTAAAAAATTATATAAAAAGGGAAAAATAAGTGTTTGACTCATGATAAAGAATAGATTCATACGTAAAGGAACGCATTTTGATATAACAATAATAAAATTATAATTTTACTAATAATTAAATTTTTTACATGAGATGATCACGCTTTACGCACATATCAAATTTAAAGAAAATAAATATAAGGAGAAATTTGTGTATTTGGTGTGGAAGAATCGTTTAATTTATGTTTAATTGGTCAAAAATTTTGAAAATATTTTTTATAGAAAAATAATTAATTCTACAAATAACATTTTACATTGGTCGTATTCTCTCTAATCTCCAACACACATCATAGGTCTTTACTTCCACCTACATAACCCTCATCCCCGTCAATTAGTGGCAGAGTCAATAATTTAACGAAGAATATTCAAAAAAAAAAAATCAATTGTGTTAAGAGTATGCATAATTAAATACACATTCATAATAATTTACGTACACCACTTAATTTATATCGAAGAGTATGCACTAGACCATCCTTAGCCTAAGGTGACTCCACCCCTCACCCTACCTTTCATCCTAAAATATTTGTCGAGATTATATATAATATTTTTTTAAAAATAAAATATATTTTATTTACATATTAAACACAAGTAAATAAATAAAAATAAAAATATTTTTCTTCGTACGAAACACACCGTTAAAAAGAATTAATAAATAAATAATAAGCTCTTGACAAAGAAAACTTACACCAATTTGATCATGGAGGAACTTTATATACTCAATTGCTTCTGATAATACAGAAGCTGTATCTGTCTGGAGAATAAAAAAATAAATTATTAAATAAAATGCTTTTTTTTTAAAAAAAATATTATACTAATTTATAAAAAAACTTGAAAAAGCTGATTTTATAAAAAAAAATCACTCAAATATTTAAAAATAATGTCTCTAATGTATATTTATGTCAAAACATAACTTTAAATTTTAAATATTATTTTTAAATTTTTTAATTAAATTTCATAATTTTTACGTCCAAACGTTAATTTAATACTAAAAAAATAAAAAATAAAATAAGTCTCAGTGCTTTACCTTTCCAAAAGGTGAGACTAATTGTTGAAGTGCAGTGATTCTGTCTCCCATTTTCTCTTTTCTCACCTGAAAAATAAATTAATTTTTTTTTTTTTAAAATAACATATGGTACTATAAAAATAAAAATGATATTTTTAATTATAACGCGCACTCAGATATAATATAATAAAAATAATAATTGACTTATTATCGCACATTGAAAATTGTCAATAATATAAAGTAAAAGATTATATTGTCAGTATATATATCTTAATTGTCGGAAAGAAAAATAACATATGGTACTATAAAAATAAAAATGATATTTCTAATCATAACGCGCATTCAGAATAATATGATAAAAAATAATAATTGACTTATTATCGCACATTGAAAATTGTCAATAATATAAAGTAAAAAATTATACTGTCAGCATATATACCTTAATTGTCGGAGAAGGAGTTGAAGTTTCATTCCTTGGTCTTTTATTTGATGTTTCAGTAGTGGTGGTTTTCTTTGATATAATTCTATTTATATCTCTAACATCTCCCATATTCTGTAGCAAAATTAATGTAAGAATAAAAATTATATTAATCAATTATTAAAAATAATAAACAATCACAAAATAATCAAATTTCATGGTTTTATATGTACGATTATTAAATCTTGAACAAATTTAATTGAATTATTTACTTTCGAATCAAATAACTTATATATAGTACTACAAAAACAAAATGAAATTTAAAATATACGTGAATATACAATAGATCATATTTATGTGTTCTGAACTTGTTAACTCTAGATTATATATTCTCACGTGTGCTAATGAATTACTTAATATTGAGAGACAATTAATTACGAATGTACACTATATCTTTTACAATTTAAACTTATAAGTGATATGATTTCACAATTCCATGAAAAAAATATCAGATATACATCGAGAGGGAAAGAATCGAATTAAAGTATTATTATGATAATTATAATTATCAACAAGAATTGTGATAAAATATAGTCAAAGTTATCGGGTTTGAACCATATGAATGGGGAAAAAAACCCTAATAAAAAGCGCTTTCCCTTTTAACAAGGCAAATTCAAATCAGACGAAACTTTAAAATAGATATCGGAAAAGAATCGAATTAAAGCATTATTATGATAATTATAATTATCAGCAAGAATTGTGATAAAATATAGTCAAAGTTATCGGGTTTGAACCATATGAATGGAAAAAAAAACCCTAATAAAAAGTGCTTTCCCTTTTAACAAGGCAAATTCAATTCAGACGAAACTTTAAAATAGATATCAGGAAAGAATCGAATTAAAGTATTATTATGATAATTATAATTATCAGCAAGAATTGTGATAAAATATAGTCAAAGTTATCGGGTTTGAACCATATGAATGAAAAAAAAAACCCTAATAAAAAGCACTTTCCCTTTTAATAAGGCAAATTCAAATCGGACGAAACTTTAAAATAGATATCGGGAAAGAATCGAATTAAAGTATTATTATGATAATCATAATTATCAGCAAGAATTGTGATAAAATATAGTCAAAGTTATCGGGTTTGAACCATATGAATGAAAAAAAAAACCCTAATAAAAAGCACTTTCCCTTTTAACAAGGCAAATTCAAATCGGACGAAACTTTAAAATAGATATCGGGAAAGAATCGAATTAAAGTATTATTATGATAATTATAGTTATCAACAAGAATTGTGATAAAATATTAGTCAAAGTTATCGGGTTTGAACCATATGAATGAAAAAAAAAACCCTAATAAAAAGCACTTTCCCTTTTAACAAGGCAAATTTAAATCGGAAGAAACTTTAAAATAGATATCAAAAATATCGGAAAATAAATAAAAAAAAAAATAAAATTACAATTACCTTTGCTTTCTCATCAATTGTTGTGTTATTAGAAGGAAACAAACTTGAAGGAACATCATTCATGGAAGCTCCACTTGCATTCCAAAATGGAGTATTATTTGAGAAATGCAGCTGGCTGTGAGGTGGCGGCAACGGCCGCGCCGGTGGCGGCAATGAAGGCTGCTCCGGCGAAGGTGATGCTCGGAGAAATTGAGGATATTTAGACCAAGAATTCGTCGTAGACGAATGCAACACTTGATGATTATCAGGTACTTCGTAATTTGATGAATTACTAAATATTGAATTATTTTGATCTAATGAAAAACCCCTAATATTCATTTGTGATGAAGAATCCTCATAATTCCTAAAAAGGAAAAAAAACAAAATTATTAAAACATATTATAACTAAATAATTAAAAATATATTTTTTTAAAAAATATATAAGTTACATGATCACGCAGTTTAAAAGTACTTACAATAAAGACGGGTGGTTCCAATCATGTGGTTGATGAGAAGTAAGGCCCAAACCCATAATTTGAAAATTTGAATCATGAGAAGATAAAACGACGTCGCCACCTCCTCCTCCTCCTTCACCCTTATCATCATGATCGGAAGATTGAGACACCGACACGGAATCTAAGAAAGTCCTAGGTTTGATGTCTACATGATTATTTTGTATCGGCCAATTACTACTATAGTCAGTAGTAGTGGCCGATGTGGATGTTGTAGGTGTTATGGATGAACCACTACTATCGAACCTATTCCTCGATGACGTGGACGTATTATTTTCCCACCAATTCCCTCCCCCTAATTGAAATTCTTCCGCCATAACAAAATTAACGTTTTCAATACAGATAGCAGCTTTTCTATCGAAAAATTATATTCGAGATTTTCGAAAAATGATAAAAAGAAGTGTAGGAAAGAAGAGAAAATTTCTTTGTGTTACCTTTTTTTTTTCTTTCTTTCTTTGTGGTATTGAATCAAGATTCTTATTCTGGAAACCTCTCTTTGCTTTACACTTGTGGTTTTTTTGGTTATTTATTATATATATATATATATAAAAGATTTGGAAAAATAAAAAGTTGAAATGAATTTTTTGTTTTATCTTTTCAATTTTATGTGGCTATTTATAGGATGAAATTATTTTGATTTTTTTTTTTTGAAAGACTTTGAGAAATGACCAAAATTTTGATTGACTTTTGATGAGTGATTAGACTTAAATTCTTTCTTAGGAAATAATTATTATTGTATTCCATGCTCAGCCACACATCAATTAATTACTTCTTTGTTACATTTTTACCTTTTTTTATGGTATTATTTTTTCAAAAGTTAATAATTATTGTATGTACTAGGTAGAGTTTTTATTTAAAATATACAAAATATATATATTAAAAAAAAGTAAGAAAATTTAAGATCAAATTTAACCTTGTACATATAAAAAATTTAACCTTGTATATACATATATTTCTATGGGAAACAAGATATGAACCCTCTTGTGTTATTTGTATAATATCTATAATTTTATTTATAGTATAAAATTTAGGAAAAAGGGTCTAAAAAATATTTTAATTTTATCCGAAATTGTTATTACGATAACAAACTTTATGACTGACATTTTACCCTATGCCCTTCTTAAAAGCATATTTTAAAGGTATATATGAGTCCACGTGGACACATTACTATTTAAAATGATGTAATATTTATGATGTTCACGTGGACACATATATACCTTTAGAATACATTATTAAATAGTGCAAGGGTAAAATATCTATCATAAAATCTGGTATCGTATCAACAATTTCAATCAAAATTCGAATACATATCAGACATTTTCCCTAAAATTTATAATCTTAGAAATAAAAAGACTATATATTACAACGTATAAATAAAAGTTAATAGAAGTCTAAATATGGGATTCATCGTACCTTATAATTCATGTTCAAATAGTATAATTATGTTAAATTCTTCTTTTAAATATGTTCATATATTAAATTTTAAACTCAATTATCATTTATTAGTCATTTGTTTACAATTTAAATTACAACTCTACTTCGTATATAATTTAATTAAACTCTTTTATTTTTATACGCTTAAAACTTTTTTTGTCCTTTCCCTTAGTTTTACTCTTTTGTTATTAATTTTATTAATATATATATAAATTAAACTTTTCTTTTAAAAAAAATCAGTTCTATCTATATATTGCAGAAAATATTTTAAATAATTATGTAATTTATTAGTTAATTATAACTAAATACTTGATAAAAAATAATTGAATTTCCTTTAAAATGATGACTAACTCATTATATAAAGATTAAAATTAACGATAAATCTATATATTATTGTCAACGTATATAACTGAAATTTAAATCTTAAATTATATTTAAAGTGGAACAAAAGGAATAAGTAAAAACAAAGAAGTGTATAATTTGTCAAAAAGGATCAATTTAAAACTCACCACTATACTATGGCCAAAACTTTTTGTAAATTTTTAAATTTATCTCAATAAATATAAATTAACAAGTCAATAATTTATTCTTTTTGAGGATAGTGGAAAAAGTCAATACAAAATATCTTTTGCCACTAAATTTGAGTCCATTGAAGAGTGAAGACGTAATACTCAAAGAAGTTGACAATGTATTGGCTTGGTGAAAGGCGGAATCAAAAATTTTATTTAAAATATAAAAATAAATAGATGAAAAAAATTTAATAAAATTTAATGTATATCATATTTATTAAAATCTTAATTAAGAAAAACTATTTATATAATATAAATTTTCGATTAGAGTTAATTGATTTTTCTTGAACGAATAGTAAAATCTGCTAATGAATGATGATATTCCAAAGAGTGAACATATTATCTTTTCTCAAGAAAATTGTGGGGATTAATTTTAAATTAAAAATATTTGAAAAAAACTATTATTTTTTTTGTTCGTTTTTTTTTGTCACTTATTTTTAAAATAGATTTTTATTTTTAGACATATCAAGAAAAGACTAATTGTTTTCCATATTTTACCGTCAACAGTAAGGTACTTATTTTCCAAGACATCATTTAACATGGGATAGTTCGAAAAAATACATATCAATAATTATTTTCTTAATGTTATATCAAGTTAAGCTATGACAAGTAAGGAGCGGCTCAAGCATATTAGTGGCCTAAAGCAAAAATAAAAAACGGGGCCTTAAACTTGAATTATTAATAACTTTTATATAATTGATTTCTTAGTTTTCAATTGATAACATAACCATTCTTATTTTAAATTATTTTTCATTAGATATAATATTTTATATATGTCAAATTTTTTCTAATAATTCCTTCATTTTTCATGAAAAATTTACTTTTTCTACAAATAGTATTCAATGTTTATTAAAAAAAATAATTAAAAATGAGGCCTCTTAAATTTGGTATTCTAAGGCAGATATCTTTTTTTAACACCGTCAAGCCACCCCTGGAAGTATTGATCAGAATCTTCAATAGTAATTAGCAGGGTTACGAAAAATTTGTTAACCTAAAAGTTTATCAATTTTGTTTAACCAATATATCACCTGCTTTGAGCTTTAGGCAACACAAATTTATCAAAACGTGTGAACTTGTGATATGTTACCTTCTAAAACTTTTCATTTTCTTACTTTATTGGAGTTGGAAACCAAAATAAGCCACAAAAATATAAAAGTAATCAAAATAAGCCATTATTTTAGTAAGTAACTAAAATAAGCTTAGTGGAAGAAAAAGTTCCACTATATCCAATAATTTAAACGTTTTCCGTTAGTTTCATAACGTTTATTTTTAATATATAACGGAACTTTTTCTTACACTTTATAAAGTGAAGTTTTTTCTTCCACTTTATAAAGTGGAACTTTTATAAAGTGAAACTTTTTATTCCACTTTATAAAGTGGAACTTTTTATTACACATAAAGAAGAATATTTTTCACGTCTTGAAGAAACTTTTTTAGTGTTGTCATATAAATTATATTGATTTGATATGTCATTAAAACGGAAAAAAATATTTTATTATGTATTTTTATTATTTTATTCTGAAAAATCTATTTAAGGACGTTTATACATAGTCGATAGCACCTACAACATAAAGTCTTCTATATTTGTTCATTTCAATCTAAAAAAAATATCTTCTACACCTAAAGTTAAAGTTTCAATTTATTGGGATGACGAAATTATACATGACAGAAATACCATTTATTATAATTGTCCTCACAAACACAATGCTAAATATCCAATAAATGTCCGATATCATAAATTTATTTCATCAATTTATAAATGAATGGGTATAAACAGTACGATTATAATTTGATTATAGCCGAAAAATATCCTACTTCATTTTTATCACAAGGACAAATAAATTTTGGAGAGTGAATTATATATAATGACGAATCGTTGACCGACTTTTTAAGGGTTCCAAATTACTATATAGATCAAATCAAGTCAACAATACTTGGAATCTATGTTTGGAAGGAGCCTAAGATTAGTCAATAACGTTCTCCTTTATCAGTCGATATTCATCCCTAATTAGAAAATCATAATAGCATTGATGGATTTCCGATAACTCAATCTACTGATTTTCCTAAAATGACTCATTATCAAAATACTCTTACCGGCCGATATGATTTTGATTTAAACAAAACTATCAATGATAGTGATCGGTAATGATCAATTATTGTTTGTTGATTTTGTCAATTATTTATTAATTTATATTATTTATTATTCTTATTATTATATATTTTGTAGCGGTTTACCTCAGCAAGATAGGGATATTGCTCCAAGTTATGGACTAAATAATCACACTTTGAAATGACGAAAAATGTTGGGACATCCTCAAATTTTCATGTTTCGCCTACTTTTGATGCAAATGATTATCGCTATGTTTAACACTTATTTTTTTAAGTGAATTTTTGATGCAGATGACCATTTTCAAAGTGAATTTTTTTTATTTGAAGCAATGAAAAGAAAAAGGAGAGAAGGTGAAGATGAAAAGATAACTTTTTATAAAGTGGAAGATTTTTTTCCACTTTATAAGGTGGAATAAAAAGTCCCACTTTATAAAGTGGAAGAAAAAGTTCCGTTATATATTAAAAATAAACGTTATGACAGTAACGAAAAACGTCTAGAAAATTGGATATAGTGGAACTTTTTCTTCCACTAAGCTTATTTTAGTTACTTACTAAAATAGTGGCTTATTTTAGTTACTTTTATATTTTTGTGGCTTATTTTGGTTTCCAACTCACTTTATTGTAATTAATGCTAGATTTATCTAAATTGTTATATACGTCGAATCTCTTCAGAAATTTATCAACTTAGAAGCCTGTCAATTCTGCTTGTTCCGTCCTCATAAACTCACCCTTTGTAAAAAAAAATAAAAAATTACTACCTATTTCTTCATTAATACCTTATGGCTAATTTTTATTTATTTTATTTTAATAATATTAAAATTACATATTTTTGACTTTAGGATTTTGAAATTTTGTTAAGTCAAATAGATGGACCCACACGGTAGCACGCTTGTTGGGCCCTACTCTGAAGACCTAAGAGTCAGAGCCTGATAGTGACTCCAACATTCTTCCTTGTAATTCTTTTTCAGACTTTCGATACATGTATTTGACACGTTTAAATATATAAATTTCGAAAAATTAGATATAGTTTAAATTGGATACACTTTATCCAAGTTGATGCACATGTTTTTCACTCTTTCGCTCGCCTCTCTCCTATGTTGCTCGCTATTTTCCGCTCTTGCTCGGGACTCTCCCTCCCTCCCTTCTTGTATCTGGATATCAATACCGAGATACACGTATCTGGTATTTTAGAGACATGTGTCTAGTATTACGGATGCATGTATCTTAATTCACGTAGATCTGTGAATTTCGTTCCCATTCCTCCCGTCTCGCTCTCCTCCCTTTCTATTTAAGTGTATCTGAAAATGAAAATACATGTATCTATGTGTATCTAAGTTGATATTTCTGATATGAAATTATTAATTAGTGAGACAATATATAACTATTTCAAACTATATTAAAGAATTAATAAATATGATAGACATATTTGTCTAATTAAATCTTTTTTTTGTGTGTGTGTTTTCAAACTATCTTTAACATTGTTTAAAAATTCAATAATCGTCTCAATATATGTTATGCATTTTTCTTCGTATGATAACACCTTCGAACACTTCGAATTGGGAGGGCGATCCTCCCGGTGAACTGACCGTATCCCAAACCGACACAGGTGAACAAGTAGAGACACCTGAGATTCCGTAACGAGTAGATACTTCCACAGGAGCATAATCTATTTTCTGGTTAAATACATTACGAGATGTTTTTCCATACTTTTCGCATTCAGTTCTAGCAATTTCTGCACCTTCTAATCGACCTGAACAACATATACGAATCCCCTTCAAGCAACCGCTTTCCTGCGGACCTACTGTAAAAAAAATGCAGCGAAGAAAACAAGACACTAAGTTGTTGGGCTAAATCGCTAGCGCACATTCATATAATTTTTATAAATAAATTCACCGTCATATAGTTGACCATCGATTATTAATTATTCGTAATATTTTCAAATGGACCTCATTGTTTATTTATCACATTCACACAGCTCATGATTTCAACGTACACATTATAAGACTATACATATCCGTTGAATTTTCTTTTTCTTGTTTCTTTTAATAATAAATTTAAATTTACGCATAGAATATAAATATGTTCTTTTAATTTGGTTTTAACTGATATCTATTTTTAATTTTAAATGTGTATAAATAGTCACCTAAACTATTTAAAACTTGAACATATATACAATGTGACGTAATACACATAAGATGTAATTAAGTATACATAACTATCACATAGGACGTTAGTAAGATTTGCATGTTTAGTAAACTTTTTGAATAGTTTAATGTCTACTTGTGCACAATTAAAATCGGAAGGCATAGAAGTCAGTCAACGTCAAATTACAGAGTATATTTATGTATTATGTCTTAAATTTATATCGTAACTTTAAAAGAAATAATTTTTATTATATATAATTTAATATTTAAAACTTAAACTCGAGACTTCGTTAAAAATAAATGAGTACCTATTTGACTTTTGTTAAGTAAAAGGAAGGCCAAGATATTTTCAAACCATTAAGTACTTCAAAATTGATTTGACAATCTCTACTATAGTGGAGAGAGTGGAGAATTTTATTTTATCAATCAAATTTATTAAAATTGAATTTTGCAAATAATGTTTTTTTTCCCTAAAAAGTTAAGAGTGAATATTATACCTTTTCTATGTTTAGTGTGAAAGTGCGTAAAGTAGGCTTATTTTTCGAAATATAAAGATCTTGAGGGGAAAATATAGAAGTAATTTGAATATACGAAGAAGTAATATGTCTTGTTGACTATCTAGGAAAAAGTAGAATATAATTTGAAGGAGCGTTACTTACCTCATTGTTCATTTTATAAATTTCGATTATTATAAATAATACTTGTATTTTTATGTGATCTGATAGCGTAATATTAAAAGAAAACTACAGATATGATCTCGGGAGGTACTTTTGACATCCTAATTGATTGTTTTTTGGTCAAGTTAGAAAATAATTTTCTCTCAAAATTCTATTTATTTGTCAATCAATATTCATATTCATGCTTAATTTATGTAGAAGAAAAGAAATTTGTGTAATATGTCAAAGAAATTAATGATAAGAAAATTGGTGGAAAGAAAATTTTGGACTTAGAACATGTGTGGCCCAAAAGATTTCTAAAATACTTCAAGAATGGTAATTTTAACTTTCACCTATGACAAAGACAACCATTAATAGATGGTTGGGTTGTCTAAATTTATAAAATTACTCGGTGCGAATTCTGATATAAAATCTTTAAAATTTTCTAAATTTGCACACTTATAAATACATTTTAAAAAATTGAATTTGCACACTTATAAATACATTAAAAGAAATTGTAAGTCACGATAGTTGATATTCAAAATATTAAAATACTATTTATAAATAAAAACAAGAATTTTTCTTTTTTCTTCAAGAAATGATAGTATAATATAAAAGAAAATATAAGGAATAATAACACTTTTTTTTGTCACCAATATGATCAGTTCTGGTGAAATGGTCAAGATCATTTTATTTTTATCGCAGATATCATCTTAGGTTCGAGCCTTTGCGGATGAAAAAAAAATTCTTTTATAAGTGTTGCCCCTGAAAAAAGCTATGCAATCAAGATTTTGTCGAATACATTAAAAGAAATTGTAAGTCATTGATAGTTGGTATTCAAAATATTAAAATATTATTTATAAACGAAAACAAGAATTTTTCTTTTTTCTTCAAGAAATGATAATATAATATAAAAGAAAATATAAGAAATAATAACACTTATTGTCACCAATATGATCAGTTCTGGTGAGATGGTCAAGATCATTTTATGTTTAATCGTAGATATCATCTTAGGTTCGAGCCCTTGCGAATGAAAAAAAATTCTTTTATAAGTGTTGCCCCTGAAAAAAGCTTTACATATGCAATCTAGATTTTGTCGAATATAAAAAAAATCGATAAAAAAGTACATCATTATTTTTTTTGTTCATGAGGATCACCTCATTCAGACATCATCACAACACATATATAGTTGATTCTTCTAATATATAATATTATAAATATTTTTATGAAATTTTGTAGTTGTATAAGGTCTTCTTTTTAATGATTAATCTAGGGTTTTACTTTGATATTAGTAAAAGGAATATATATTATCATCATGATGAAAGTTGATTATATATATGTAGAAAATAGAAAAAGCTAGGTTTATATGGCCTACTATTTTCCACAAAAATCTCCCCTTTCTATAATCTTCATCATTGATTTTGAAGTAGGTAAATAGCCATTTTTAAACTTTTTGCTATCAAATATTAGTTAATTATTTTAAAGTTATTAATTCGATGTTCGAGTCTTATAGTATTAAATTAAAGATATTTATAGCACATACAATATATAAATATATCACTTAATTTAGTTTAAGCTGATATTGGTGTCTTTCAATTTTAATTATACAAGTAGATTCTTAAATTTGTGTAAAACTGAACACATGCATCCTAGCTACGTGGCATAATACATGTCCTATGTAGGACACAAATTATGGTGCAAGATATCACGTAGAACACATGTGTCTATTTGTTCAATTTTATACAAGTTAAAGTACCTACTTATACATTTCCACAGTGGAGGGCATATATGTCAATTAGATGTCTAAGTTAAAGTGCACGTTTATGTATTTTATGCATATCTACAATCTACCAAAATGTTTTTAATCGCGTTGCCTTAAACATATCATGTGATTCAAATGTTAAAATATTTTATCCACGTTTAATTTTAACATTTAACTGTGGCTATTTTCCTTCTAATATATAAATGTGTCCTTCAACTTATCTCAACAGATATATATATACATACGCTTCAATTTTGAATATACTAAAAAAGACGCTTAAACATGTATAAAATCAAACACTAGACATGTATTTAACATGACATAATATGCATCCTTCATAACATAATATAAATCGGTTCGAGTGTTTTTCACGCAAATTGTCATGCAAAATAATTTTGTCTACTTGTTCAATTTTCTATAAATATTAAATATCCATTTATACAAATTCAAAATTAAAGAACATAAATGTCAGCTTAAACTAAATTAAAACTTCTACATCATAACAATTTAATCTAGTGTCCTTTTTGTGGGTTGATAATTAAATTGTAACCCTATGACCAAAACAAAATAGT
This sequence comes from Solanum chilense, assembly GCA_032847665.1. Taxonomy (NCBI): domain Eukaryota; kingdom Viridiplantae; phylum Streptophyta; class Magnoliopsida; order Solanales; family Solanaceae; genus Solanum; species Solanum chilense. The sequence goes on from CM064972.1 coordinate 1,610,622, forward strand.
GAACAAGTTATGTCCATTGAACACCATAAACAAATTTAACTGAAATGACAATGATGAACCAAACTTATAACGGAGGATATAGATAAGCTTTTTCTCAAAATTTGAGTGATCTCCTTTTAAAAAGATGATTTGATTAATGACATGACTGAATCATAATTGACCACGTGTAGAAAATGATTTTGCAAAACGAAACTGTTTTCGATTAATAAATAATGACATGAATAAGTATGTTCTGAAACAAAAAATGACATAGATGAGTCAATCTTTTAACGAATGAGAAATTGACAAGGTAACACTTTTCGAGTTTTCACTCACAAAACTTCAAATATGTTTTCATAATCAAACAAAACTCCATCTTCTGAACATCAAATCCAAAAGGCAATGAGAGACAAGACTTTACATTCAATATATCACTCATTATAAACAACATTCAAGTTGTGTTGTATTTGCAACCATTAAACATATATATTTTGTACTTTTGACACACACAATTACAGAGTAATCAAATACATCCATATTCCACACCCAACTAAAAGAAGTAGACTTTGACAATCACACAGAGATAAATCATGTATTAGAAGAATATCTTTGCAGGAGAAATTAGGCAGCACCCTTGAGTTTCTTGGCGATGGCAGCGATGTATTTACCTTGGTGATGTGCCTGCTGCAATTCAAGCTCAGATGGCTGTCTAGAGCCATCACCAGCGAATGTTCCAGCTCCATATGGACTTCCTCCTTTCACGTTTTCCATTTCAAACATGCCAGCACCGAATGTGTATCCGATGGGTACAAATATCATCCCATGGTGAACAAGCTGAGTTATAGCAGTCAACCTATCATATACCTCGGGTTAAAAACAATAACAAGGAAGAGAACGACAGTTTTATCATGTTTAGTCATATGAATTTATGTGAAATAAGATCATACGGTGTTGTTTCTTGTCCACCGCCTTGAGATCCAGTGCTATAGAATATGCCTGCAGGCTTGCCAGCTAGTTGTTGTGTTCTCCATAGACCTCCAGTTGCATCAAGGAATGCTTTAAACTGAGCGGACATCATTCCGAACCTTGTAGGGAATCCAAAAACGAAACCATCAGCTTCAGCAAGTTCTTGTGGTGTTATTATAGGCACATCACTCTTTGGAGGTGCACTCATTTTCGCTAGCACCTCTTCTGACAACGTTTCAGGTACCTGTACCACAAAATGGTTATGTATCATTAACAGAAGAATATAACTAAGACATGTACAAAGCTAAGGACTCCGACGACATAGAAAATGATCCCGTTGCTATTATTCACATGAAAGCGGGAAATCTCCAAAAATCAATAACAAGCAGTTTCTAAGCTTGACGACTGACTTCGTATTAGCGCAGAACTTGGTAAAAGATTGCATAGGCCAATTCATTCCGTCGCCTTAATACTGGCACTGGACATTTCTAAGCTTTTCCTTATTTCTATGTTTGTTTACTTCTTATTCAGTTCCTTACTGACAGAGACGAGAAAAAGGGAGAAAACAACCAAAAGTAAATATGAACCGAGTCTGAAGAAACAATTTTGAAAATTAGCACAGACCAAGTTGTTCCTTCATCAGCCTACACCAATATGGTTTACTCAAATGCGGACCTTACATTCAGCCCCTCACTTTAGTTTCGTGAAAGTTGAGAAAACTTTTCTTCTCCACAAATCAAATTTGCTCATTTGCATGGTTCGGCAAAACAGCCTGTCCACAACCACTCAAGAAGAACGAGTCCGATAGTTTTATGGAGTTCCATTACAATAACTTTCACACAATAAAGCTTATTCCCTTATAGGTATATATAAAAGAAAGCCATGCTAAGTTAAGCTCCGGCAATATTGCACCTTCCAGTACCAAAACATTTATACTAAAGAACAAGGATAATTCAAAGCTAGTCAAATTTAACTGATTCTCATACTCCCGCTTTAGTTACCAAATCAAGGGAAAAGGGCCAAACATACCCCTAAACTAATCAAAATGGCTCAGTTTTACCCTCCGTTATGTTTTTGGCTTAAAAATGCCCCCACAGTTACGTTTTTGGCTAAAGAATACCCCTCCAACTAGCAAAATGGATAAAAAATACCCTTCTTACTAACTGTAGGAAAAATGGTCCAACTGACCCAAGTGACAAAAATGGTTCTTCTTAACACGGAACCACCTTTGTAAGAAAACCTCTATAGAGTTGTCAGGCGGTAATCAAAACAAAGTGATAAGTAACACTACCAACTTATTGTACTTCCTCGCTCATTATCTTAGATGACAAAAGACTTGCAGATACTTTCTCGAGATCAGATTTATGTATTTTCCATTCCAAACGGAAAGATATGAAAAGACAAAGCAACACCTACTTGCCACAATTTAGCTTCAACTCCTTCAACAGATGCTGCCCCTTCCTTTATCTCTTCTGCTAGCTTCTCCACATGCCCATACGTTGAATAATATCTGTTGAAGAAATAAAATGTCAGCTATCACTATTCAATGGATGAGAAATAAAGCTTGTAGTAACTCATATTACTGTAAATTATAAGAAGATAGCAATCTGTCCCTCTTCCACTCAGATTAAACTGTGTTTTGTCCTCCGGACACTTGTTATGTTGCATCAAAGCTCTCATTCGGACTTCATATATTAGTTCCTGATCCCTTTACTCCAAATGCTATTCATCTCTATTTTCTAAGTCAGCCCTCCCTGCAACTCTAGCTAAGACTACAACCTTAGGTTCTAAACTCGGTAATATTGACATTATTGTTGTACCACGTGGCTGAAAAACATTTACTCTAGCCATATACTCTTTGATACAAGGCATATCTAGGGGAGTGCATGAGTAAACTTCCGAAGAACTCTGATTCCATTGGCATTAGAATGGGATATATTGCCGGAAGATAATCTTGAATGTAGAATTGTGGACACAATAACACCGACTGTCATCAAATCACTGAACCACAAATAAAAAACCACTAATTCCCCATGAAAACATGGGAATGTTTCTTTCCCAGATGTGTGAATTCTAGGATAGACATTTCGTTAAGTTTATGCAATCATTTATAAACACTCAAGGTAACCAAATCCGTAAACGAACAAAAATGCTAAAGGGAATTAGATTCAAGATGGTTTTAAATCTCAGATTAAACATCTATTACCCATATAGTGGTAGCTATCTGGCAAATCTAACTTCACATGACTTCGTTTAAAAATTTAACTTCTTTTGTTTTCTAGATTTTTGTAGGTTCACTACTTGGATGGGTCCTATAATATATGAATACTACACTGAACTAGTTGAATATATTATTTTCTTTGCTACAGTTGATGGGGGGTAGCGCATCCCCTCATTGATTAAACAATTTGACGTACCAGGAACCTATGTTGCTTGGACTCTACAAAAACAGTTTCACCTATGTCGGATCCTCCAGAAATGCACTCTTTTAGGAGGATCCACCACGCATCCAATAGGTATAAGTGGGAAACAAGTTTAGATAGAGCTAAATTTATATTTCAAAAGCCCCAATCTTAACTCAGAGCCCCAGTGTTTAAATCATGGTACCTTCGGAATCCACACTCTGAACTCAAAACCCACGACGTTTAAATCCTCAATCCTCCAGAACCCACACTCTGTACTCAGAACCCACAACGTCTGAATCCGGGATCCTTCACAACCTACAATGTCTAAATCTTGGATCCTCCAAAACCCATAACGTCTAAATCCTCTATACTCCGGAACCCACATTCTGAACTCAGAATCCACCACAACATCTTAATCACGGATCCTTCACAACCTACAATGTCTAAATCCGGGATCCTTCACAACCTATAACGTCTAAATCTCGGATCCTCCAAAACCCATAACGTCTAAATCCTCAATCCTTCAGAAGACCAGAACCCTCACTCTGCACTCAGAACCCACCACAACATCTAAATCCGGGATCCTTCACAACCCACAACGTCTAAATCCTGGATCCTCCAAAACCCACATCCTAAACTCAAAACCCACAACTTCTAAATCCCGGATCCGCCACTTCACACATAATTTCAAGCTGAGGCACAGGGTACAACCACATCAGCTACTCAAACACTACATCCACCCTTAATATCAAACAAAATCAATTCAACGCACAATTTTAATCAAAAACTACATCTGTCATTAATATCAAACTACAAAAAAGTTAATAATTTATTAATTTTTCAAAAAATAAATCAATTTTATCATCTCACTATATCTAACAAATAATTTACCCAAATTCAACAGCAGCTAAGCTAAAATCTGATCCTTCAATTAATATACTAAAACTCTAAACTAACAAACGATGATTTGCATGAGTAATTAACATTATTAACGCTAAATCAGTAACAAAATTGAATTCAACAAAAAAACAACGAATCAACTAAAAACACTGAAGTTCATCCGATTTAAACACAAAATCAACATGGAAAACAAAATTACTATAAATTTTTTTCAATAAACAGCTGAAAGTTTAGCAATTTTACTTACACTATGTAAATTTTGGTAGCCATTTTCGATTTGGAGAGTCGTAGAACCACAACTGTCTTTTCAGTTTATGTATTTATATTTATAGTTGATTTAAGACTAGTCTATTAAATCATATTCGCACGTTGTAGGGTTCATTTTATTTACGCGATCTCATCGTCTGATTAGAAATTTATAGTTCTAAATTTTAGGACGGAATAAAAGGATAGTTCGAGTCTGCCCCTCTCTAAATTACGTTGGCATATTATAGGATTCATTTTTAAAATGCATTGTTTTTAACAAAACTTTTTTCTTTCTTATTGTTGAAATTCGAGATTTTACTCATTATTTTATTCTTTTGTCTACGATTTTAATAATAAACTTTTGTTGTTTACCTGTTTTTATGACCTTATAAGTTTATTTTTTAGATTGGTGATGTGTGATAATATATAACAATGATGATATAATTTATTTGTATTTATCAAAATAATATTATGCAATTAAAAACATGATATGTTATGAGACGATAAGTAACAACCAACCAAACAAGTTATTAGGTAATCAGACATGGAAATAGAAAAGGAAAGTGAAAAACATGAAAATATATTTTATATTTATATTCCAACACGTAAACTAATTATGTAACATTTTATATTTATATTCCAACACCTAAACTAATTATGTAACATTTTATATTTATATTCCAACACCTAAACTAATTATGTAACAATAAAGGGAATATGCATAAATATCACCTTAATTTATGTTCGAAATTTCAGAAATACATTTATATTATACTAAGGTCTTATAACCCCTAAACTTATTTTATAAGTAATTTTTTACCCCTTTTCGGCCTACGTGGCACTAACTTGAAAAAAAAAGTCAATCAGCATTGGGCCCACAAGATAGTGTCACGTAGGCTGAAAAAGGTTAGAAAATTATTAATAAAATAAGTTCAGGGGTAATAGGATCTTAGTATAGTATAAATGTATCTCTAAAATTTCGGGCATAGGTTGAAGGGGTACTTGTGCATTATTCCAAATATAAAAAAAAGGCCAAAGTCATATGCGGCCACTCAAACTTGTCCCGATTATTCATTTAGATACCTCAACAAGACGTACTACCTATTGAACACTTCAACCATTCTGAATTTGAACCATTTGAACATTTTTTCGAGAATAAACAAAAAATAGAGGATGTGTGAAATACACTCGCGCTGACATGTCAATTTGACCAATCAAATAATGACATGTGTTATTTTTTAATCCAAAAAATTATTTAAACATTATATTATAAAGTAAAAAAAATAAAAATTATTTTAAAGTAAAAAAAATGAAAAAAAAAAGAAAGTAAAACCTAAACTTGATTGCCTTCAACTGGAACAAAACATATATTTCCTCTAACTCCATTAATGGCTACCCTCCCCTCCCTCTACAGTTCCATCTTTAACCCAACAATATTTTTTTTCATCAGCTTTTTTATTAATTATAACTTTTTACTTCATCTTGTTTTTTAGGTAGAGAAAGATGGGGAAAAGAATCTCTTCGAAAAATTTATAAATGAAACAAAATGCTAAGAATTTTGAAACCATTAGAATGGAAGGGGAAGAAGATAACACTGATACTAAGAATTTTGAAATCATTAAAATGATGGGGGAAGAAGATAACCACTGGTGTATGGGTATGGGGGTTGAGGTGGGGTGGGGTGGGGTTGATAGAAATAGGGAAGAATAAGAAGACAAAAATAGGGAAGAAGAAGTAGACATCTGTTCTTCTTCTTTTTTGTTATTTTTTTTTAAAAAAAAATAACTTAGGAGTATAAATTAAGAGAAAAAAATATATTATTTTTAATAAATTAACGCGTTCAAGGAAAGTGAATTACACGTTTTTTGCCATGTCAGCATTTTGTGTCTAATATGAATGACTTTTGAACAAATAAAGTGTTCAATTGGCAGAAAGATTAGTTGAGGTGTCTAAATAAATTATGCGGACAACTTTGAGTAGCCGAAGATGACTTAGGCCAAAAAAAAATTATTACTCTCTTTATTTTACTTTATTTATCTTACTTTTTTTTCTTAAATTACGTATCAAATGAATTATATTAAAGTACTTGATAGTTATTCAACTACTCTAATTAGTTGATTTAATTTAGATCTTAATTGGAACTTAGAAATTCAAGAAAAAAAACATGATGAGTGGATAAGTTTGAGTAGCTCAACCAAGTCTAAATATGAGGAAAAACAAGGCAATAATAATTGACCTTTTTTAGGTATGGAAATTTTGACATGCCCCATGATTTATTCCCTTGCACTTGCAACACTACCAAACTTATCAATTATTCACTCATTAAATTAAAGTTCTTTTCTTTTTTTGTTGATTGTACTTTTTAAACTTGTAAAATACTTCTAAGATTATTAAATATAGAAATTCTTTCGTTTTATTTTATGTGATAGTATATCTCATTTCTGTTTTCAACGAGTATAGCATGATGAGTCCAAATCATGACAGCTTGAGAAGAAAGGAGAATGTATTAACAAAATAATCGTAAATCACATTTCATATTGAAGATCAAATACCTCATATCTATATCGTAGGTGTCAAAGAAGAAATATCCAATATGATAAACAAAATAAAAACATGTTGAATTATGATATGATGTCAAACATGTTGAATTATGATATGATGTCAAACATGTTGAATTATGATATGACATCTTTCGGACGTGAATTTACATTAAATAGAGCAAATTTTTGAAACTTATGGTTTAAAATAAGTTGTAAAACTGATCTTCGAATATAAATTTATAAATTTTATCTTATTAAGAGTTAGAGATGAAAATTTAGAAGTTAAAATTATTGCTCAACATTTATATGTGTTTGGAACATGCTAGAAAGGTAAGAATATTACATGAAATGGAACAAGAAAGAAGAATATTATATGCTTTAAAGGTCCAAAAATGTATTGTGTCCTCCTTTATTTCACATTACCAAGAAATGACTAGAATTCCTATATAATATATAAGTGGCCAAATGCACAATGAAAACCAACAATAACAAACAACAACTACGCGTCAATCCCAACGAAGTAGAGGTTGGTTATATGAATCCTCATTGTCCATGTTGCTTCGTTTAAGCCAAGAATAATGGTAATAAATGGAGGATGTTGTTAGAGGTCAGCTTATCGAGCTTCACAAGACGAAAACGCAATTCCATTTGCAGTGCAAGAATCAGGTCTGCTACTAGTAAACTCAGTTGGTATCACATCTAACAGAAATCCATGCTGTTTTGGCTGTGGTAGTGAACTCTCTCCATTTCAACATCAGAACCATGGCTGACATAGTAGGACTGTCTTCTGGACTCTGCTGGACGCATAACATACTGACGTTAATGCACCTCAATATCTATAACATAGAACTCGAGTCCTCAAATGAGGAATCAGCTGATTCGAGGGGTCTCCCTTCAACCCACGTTCTAACAGACTTGTTCTTCAGTTGGTAGGTGTAGTACACTTCTTTGTTGTTAGATATGAAGCTGTAGTTGAATACCGGATTCAACCTTAATTCAGGAGCACCGCTACATCCCTCTCCAGTCCATGGACCACCACGGAAGTACTTCCTAGAGCCCTATATTCATGGAGCTCTATCCCATACTTAGTTCTCCAGGGAAATGGTCATCTGAGTTCCTCCACGAGGAGAGCTGTCTATTAAGACCGTTTGTAAATCCCATCCAAGCTTCGTTCCAGATAACAGTGCATCAGAAGGGTAATCAAAGCTCTGCCAAAGATAGACATCTGAGTTAGTGCCCGTCTCGTCTTCTAAGATAAGTTTTCCTGAATCTAAAAGCTGTAAAACAAGAGATTTAGCATCCTTGAATGAATTTGTTGACCAAATATCACCACTAGTCCTACTGGTGACCATGATATTACCTATGCTGTTTATTGTAAATACTCCGGTACAATCTTTAAGTGGGGTTTTCCTGTTTGCAACCCAAACAACAGTCCTAACACTAGGGATATTCTTATACCAAATGCCCGATTACCGGTCTGTGGAACTGCCTGGACTAAAGAAACTTACCTCAAAAGTTCCCCCCCTTCAGAAACTAAGCTCTCACCATCACTTAGAGATTCAGATTGACGGATACTATAGTACACTACATGTGTTCTCCCCATTGAACAGAGTAAACAAGCATAATAGGGAATAAGACAGAGAGCATTGATAGGTTTATAACATTAGCTTACAAGAATAGTCGTTAACAATTCATAAGAACTTCATATGATATACTAACAATTAGCAAAATATCATTATCAAGGTAACAATAGTATATAGTCTATAGTTCCCTAAGTTTGGTTAAAACTCCAGCTCGAAAAGTAACACACAGATGGTAACACAGACATACTACAACATAACCCAATGAACTCGTCTCGAGAGAGGATAGAGTGTACGCAATCTTTACCCCTACACAGGTTGTTTTCAACGGACTATCGTCTCAAGTGTAGCAAATCAAAGTAGTTATGAAAAAAGAAAAACATCGCTAACAGTGCATTCAGAAAAGGAAAGTAACAACAACAGAAGTAACAAAGACATAAACAGCAAGAAAAGTAAACCAATCATTTGATAACTCAATAAGCAAACAACTAACAAGTGTCATCTGTATATATTTTCAATGTGCAAGTATAACAGAAGCTAAAAAGTCACAATCTTTTATATTAGAGGAAGTACAAGGAAAATTACAATGAAAAGTTGAATTCTTGATGAAGAGCTTCATCTAACAAAAACTGAGATTGCTCCATCAACTCAGGACTTAATCTGAACATCAAAACACAAAATTCCATCTGATTCAAAGCTCCATCACCATCAAAATCCCCTTCTTTAACCATACCCTTAAGATCATCATCACTCAAATCTTGTAACCCTAACAAAGCTGAATTCTTCTTTAAACTCTCAAATGTGATAACCCCTTTATCCCTATCCATCAATAGCTGAAACCCTTTACACAGCTCACCGATTAAACCATCCCCACCAAGTTTTTCAGCCATAAGAGGCAAAAAATCATTAAAATTAGATTTTCTTGAAGTAGCCATTGAAGAAATAAAAGTTGGAATTGGTCAGAAAATTGATTGATGAAGAAAAGGGGTTGTGGAGAATTGTATATAAAGGAGAAATTTGGACGGTACAAAGGGGTTTCGAAGAAAACACCATGGAAAATACAGCAAAGAAACAGTCTTTAACGCGAAATTGCCTTTGCTTTGGCTTAAGCCTGACAGTATGTTTGAAGAAATTGCCTCCCAATTTCTAATGTTGGTCTTGTCACACACCAGGGGTATATTTGTCATTTTAAAATTGTCTTTATAACGACATCATTTATTTAGATATTTTTAAAAAAACCTATAATATAACATAACTTAAAAGATCGGTTACACAAAAAGGAACATAAATGTTGAAATTGGAAACGGTGTAATAAAGAATACAGCAGCTAGCGTTCATGGTCGGAAGCGGAGCCAGGAAAGGAGGTTTCAACTTTCAACCCACAACTCTAGCGTGAAAAAGATTATAGGTTCTCTTCCTTAGCAGTTAATTACGTATATATTTATTTAATTTTTTAATATAAATATATAATCTACGAAAAAAGTTTCTAGATATATCCAAACTCCACCTAGCTCCATCTCTATTTTAAATATTTTTTATGACTAAATAGAAATTATCGAAATATAATGTGAAGTCAAAAGAGAATTTTGCATGTCTTCAATGTACATGTTTACATTTAAAACTAGAAGTTAGCAATGAAAAGTCAATCTTTTGAAAGGTCAAATATTTTTTTTTTTGTTTCATATCGGATATTAGTTATTTATCAGATGCATTTTAATTATTAATTATTCTTAAATACTATTGAATAAAAGTGATATTTCAATTAAGAAAAAAGGAATAAGTGATTGTTGATATATGTTTTGAGTATAGTTGGTGATAGTTGAGATAGAGAATTCGTACACTTGTGTTAACGTTTGAAGCTCAAAAACCGAGATATTTTAGGTGTATTTTACACCATTAACCTTTGTTGAAGAATATTGACAAAAGTTAGAATGAAAAGTCAGCATCTTTGAAACTTTTTGTGGAAAAGAGTTTTTCAATTTACCAACGGAGTCTAGTATTTATATTTGTATCAGGATTTTTATTAATTTAAAATTGCATCGTAGAAATTTAATTAAAGAAAAAAAGAACATTTTGTAGCATAAAGAAATCCTATCTATCTCGCCACAATAGCGTTGACGGCACAAAATTCTATCTGATTGAAAATTTTGACTTTTATAATCCGTTACAGATGTTATTGTAATTATACGACTTTTTCAAGGAAATTATTACGAAAAGATACACAAAATAAATGTAAATAAAACATGAAATCTTTGCAAAGTAATTTCTTTTTGGTTCAAATGATAAGTGGTCATACGAGATCATTTAAACATTTCTCGATGAAGAAAATAAAATTTAAGTGAAAAAACGATACTAGAAAATGAGGAAAATGACTTTCACCCAACTATAACAACAATTGACAATGCACAATGAAAACCAAGAACAATAGTGGTAGATAAATGGAAGATTGTATTTAGAATTCGAATACACTTAGGATCGACTATCTGAATCCTTACTGCTTCATTTAAACTCAACTCATGTCATCATCGTTATCAAATAAAGTAAAAGCGAGGGAAAAAAACAACAAGTTTTAATAACGTTAGACGTTCTCTAACGAGCCCCGAACGAGGACAATGTGATTTCATTTGCAGTGCAAGAGTCAGTATCAGACCTCATAGAAGTAACTTCAGAAAACCAGGTTGTCTTGGCTGTGGTAGTATACTCTCTCCATTCAACATCAGAACCACGACCGACATATTTGGTCTGTCTTCAAGGATCTGCTGGACACATAACAGACTAACATGAATGCACCGCGATATTTCAAACATAAGACCGTGTGTCCTCTAACGAGGAATCAACTAACGCGAGGGGTGTCCCTTCCATCCACATTCTCCATGCCTGAAAAGAAAGCATATTAGAAAAACAAATGTTCAAACTTGGCTTCAACTGGCGACTAAGCCTTCCAACTTTGTGTATGCACATCTAGACGTTTCAACTCGTGTCCATTGTGTCAGCAACATCAGGTATCCAAGAGACATAGTGAGGACGAGTTGAAGCGTTTAAGTGGTTAGTTCAGACCAAAATAAGGGTGTCTAGATGTATACTCTCAAAGTTGGAGTACTTATTCCCACTTGTGAATTATTCAAACAACAAAGGAACTGCAACTTCTTCAAATCTTACATATTCTATAAGACCGTGATGATGATGTGGATGACGGAAGCATCTATTCTTCTTTCCGATTATGATTTCCAACATTAGCATACCGAAACTGAAGACATCAGTGCATATTCCGGAGCCATATAGCCACTGCAAATGATCAGCTAATAAAATTACATGACAGATATGGATGTGTCATGGATGTAATTTATGGCACTGTTTAAACTTACAAAGTTCCGACAACCCTTTCTGTGTTGTCTCCACACTGATCTCCTTGAAAGGTTATTGCCAAACAAAGTCGGGAATCTTTGGGTTCAGCTCAGCATCAAGCAATTACTTGCTTTCAGATCTCTGTGAATACTTCGCAATCTTGAGTCCTGATGAAGGTAGAGAAGCCCGCGTGCAATTCCATCGATGATCTGGAAGAACTTTGACCAGCCCAATTGTTCACGCCTTGTTTGATCTAGCAGTTTAGAGTTAAGTTAGTCCAGTTCTCTAACTAAAACTTTCATTCAGGGCTAACGGGATAGCTATAGGAACTCTTCTCTAAAGATACAAACCAAAAACAAAAGAATCCAAGCTCCCATTAGCCATGTATTCGTAGATCAACATCTTCTCTTCCTCATCAATACAACTTCCAACGAGCTTTACGAGATTTCGATGCTGAAGTTTTGCTATCAGCTTCACTTCATTTTTGAATTCATTCAATCCTTGTCCAGAACTCTTGGAAAGCCTCTTCACAGCGATTTCCTGTCCATCTACTAGTATTCCCTCGGCAAAGTCCATAATAAGAATATATTAAGTTCTTGAGAATTCTTTGTTCCCATGGAGAACACAAAATAAATGTCCTATAAGAAAGTCAAATGCACCAAATATGTTGGAAAGTGAGGGCTGACTACCCAATTTATGTTTCGACTAGAAAAAACCCGACGAATTTCTCAATCCAATGTCTCACACATACAGACTCCCAGCCCTTCTTCTACAAGATAAAAAGAAGGCAGACAGAAAGAGCGAGAGAACAAGAAACACTGCATCTAAGCAAGCCTCCAAACCAGAAGTTCAGGCCGTAATGCTGCCAACCAGAATTCTCAAATTTGGAAGTTTACCTAGTAAACAGGTCTAAATCCTCCTTCACCAAGTTTGTTGTTTGATGAAAAGTTATCAGTAGCATTAGCCATTGTTGCCAAGTCAAAAAAGGGTAGCTCTAAGTCTTCTTTTGGGCCTTCACTAGTCCGATCAACTCGTCCACTTATCCCTGTTACCAAAACAGTGGTTGGTAAAATATCATTCAATTTTTTGGAATAGGATCCTGGCTTAGAAACATAAGAAACAAGCATGTAAGTTCCTTTACTAATGCTCTAGTGTAAACCACTTCGTTAATTTAAAAAAAAAGAAGCTGTGCTGAAGTAGCTTTACTGTACGCACCTCTAGCCTTCGTATTCCTCCAAGAAAGATAGTAGCAGAGGAGAACCAACCCAAAAAGAACAGCCACGGTGATTAGACTAATTAAGATTGAATTAACCACATGTATTCCAGCTGTTAAAGAGAAAAACAGGTTTAGTATAATAATACATTGACACAAGATCCATGAAAAGAAAAGGAAAAAGACTATTAAAACACACACCTTGTTTTGAAGCTTCGATTCGTATATACAGGTCCTGGCCTCCATTTGGAATCTGCCGAATATCTAGCAGTTCGTGGAACCATAGGACACATCCACTTCCTTGTCCTCTACCATCTGAGTTTGAGTAAGCCATACACGAACAATTTTTGAAGCATGCTTCCCTGCACTCTTGAAGATTCCTAGTACCAGTTACCCAGGATTTGGTGGTATTTGGCAGTTTCAGCTCAGAGAATTTGAAAAAAACTTCCTCACTCTGACAGCTAAATGGCTTGCTAAGAATGCATCCCTCCGACCAGTCCATCAAGTTCCAGCTATCTGGTGATTTTGGTTCAAAACCTTCCAAGCATTGACAAACAGGTGAGTCACTGATTACACAAACTCCATTCGCACCACAAAGGTCATAAATGTCGCAATAATCACGTGGCACTGATGCATAGAGCTTCCAGGCTTGATCAGCTTCCACCCACAGATACCGCTGTCGAGAAGAGCTTGTATCATTCAAAACCAACCTTGAAATGACAGACTTATTTTTTCAGCTGGTAGGTGTAGTACACTTCATCTTTGTTAGATATAAAGCTGTAATTGAATACCGGGTCCACCCTCAATTCAGGAGCACCACTAAATCGTTCTCCATTCCATGGACCACTGCGGAAGTACTTCTTGGTGGCCTTCCATATAACTGCCTGGGGAAATTCATGAAGCTCTATCCCATTACGTAATTCTCCAGGGGAGGGATCGTCAGAGTTCCTCCATGAAGAGAGTTGTCGATTAAGACCCGTTTATAAATCCCATCCAAGCTTCATTCCAGGTAACAGTGTATCAGAAGGGTAATGAAAGCTCTTCCACAGATAGAAATCTGAGTTAGTGCCCTTCTCATCTCTTAGGATAAGATCCCCTGAATCTAAAAGCTGTAAAGCAGGAGATTTAGCATCCTTGAATGAATTTGTTGACCAAATATCACCACTAGTCCTACTGGTAACCACGATACTGCCTGTGCTGTTTATCGTGAATACTCCGGTGCGATCTTTAATTGGGGTTTTCCTGTTTGCCACCCAAACAACAGTTCTGATGGGAATATTCTTATACCAAATGCCCAAGTACTGGTGTGTTGAACTGCCTGGACTAAAGAAACCAAGTTCAAAAGTTCCCTCTTCAGAAGCTAAGCTCTCGCCATCAATTAGAGTTTGAGATCGACTGATGCGATGGGACACTGCACATATTTTCCCCAGTAAACAGAGTAAACAAGCACAACAGGAAATAAGCCAAAGAACTTCCATGGGTTTATAATGCCAGCTTACAAGCATAGCAGTTCGAAATTGGATCATTATCTTTATAAGATTGTTCTTATAGCAAGTTAAAAGAGTTTTTATGTAATCACAATACACAGATTCAAATAAGTCTAATAGTAAAAAGAATTGTTAATGATTACTCAATGAAAGTAAGTGAACCATTCTTGTAAATAAGACTATTTGAAGGCTGAGCAAACTTTTAGGACATTTCAGTGTATAACTAATAAGAATTTCATCATAAAATGTGTCGTCATGCTCTTACCTCGGTGAGATAATACCACAAGATTTTGTTGTCACTTAGTGTAGAACTGTACCAAATTGAAGTGTAAAACTGACAGCTATCATTTTATTCAACAACAGTGATATTCTTGACCGGCATGTCTACTAGTTCGTCACTGCAACAACTAGCCATTGACTTGGTCTTTAACTTCCATGGATAGTGACTAGTGACATATTGACTCAAAAGTCTAAACTCATTCCAATTATACCAATATTCCACACGCTGAGAAATAAATGTCACTGAATTGCAATACTTGTGATTTCTCATAAGAAAGAAGAATAGCTCTACTGCACATATTCTCCCCAGTAAACAGAGTAAACTAGCTCAATAGGAATATACTGAAGGACTCTCATGGGTTTATAGAGTGTTCCCAATCACAATACATAGACTCAAATAAGTCTAATAGTAACAGAATTGTTAATGATTTACTCAATGAAAGTAAGTGATGCATTCTTGTTAGTAAGACTATTCGAAGGCTGAGCAAAACTTGTAGGACATTTCAGTGTATAACTATAAGAATTTATTATAAAATGTGCGGTTATGCTCTTATCTCGGTGAGATAATAGCCACAAGATTTTGCCGTCACTTAGAGTAGAACTTTATCAGATTGAAGTGTAAAAGTGACAGCTATCATTTTATTAAACCAGCAGTGTTATTCTTACTCGGCATGTCTATCAGTTCATCAATGCAACGACTATGAAATGCCACTCACTTGGTCTTTACTTCTGCGGATAGTGACTAGTGAGATATTGACTCATTGACTCTCAACTTATTCTAATTACATATACCAATATTCCACACGCTGAGAAATAAATGTCATTGACTTGCAATACTAGTGATTTTTCATAAGAAGCATCGAAACTTGAAAGAAAGAGAAAGATTTTGCATACAACAACAACGCTTCAATCCTAAACAAGTGGTCAGCTATATGAATCCCCTATTCTTCATTAAAGCTCATTTTCATATCCTCATTGTGTTCATTACCGGAAAGCTATAAGAAAAGTTCCAGCTTAGAATTTATGGAAAATTGAGCTTCGGATATTGAATGGTTAAATTATAAGGAAACAAGTAACAAGACTCATCAGCGGAGACAGTATAGAACTAATGAAATAAGTTGTTTCTCCATAGACACAAATTTCTGTATATCCCTATCCATCAATAACAGAAACCCTTTACAAAGCTCGCCTATCAAACCAACCCCACATAATTTCTCAGACAAAATAGGTAACAAATACTCATCAGTAGAGACAGTTGAGAGAACTGATTAAACCTGTAGTTTCTCCATTAGTACAACTTTCTGTACATATTTTTGCAATGTATTATATGTTTACATAGAGAAAAGTATAAAACAAAAGATACAACGAAAAGTCGAATTCTTGGTGATGAGATTCTTTCTAACAAAAACTGGACTACCAAGTATGATGACCCCTTTATCCCTATCCATTAATAACCAAAATCTTTCACACAGCTCGCCAATCGAACCATCCATCCCCACCTAGTTTTTCTCATCCATAATACGCAACAAATAGTTGAAAATGATTACAATAATTAGGAAAACTGAAAAAGTACTCTAAAGAGAACTGATTAAAACAAGCTGTTTCTCCATTAATTCAACTTTCTGTATATGTTTTTGCAATGTATTACATGTCTACGTTAAAGTTAAAGTATAAAACACAACATAAAGTCACAATCTTTATATTTAGAATGAAAAGTCAGAATCAACAAACTCTTGCTGCAGAACTTCTTCTAACAAAAACTGAGATTGTTCCATCAACTCAGGACTCAATCTGAACATCAAAACACAAAACTCCATCTGATTAAGAGCTCCATCACCATCAAAATCCCCTTCTTTAACCATACCCTTAAGATCATCATCACTCAAATCTTGCAACCCTAACAAAGCTGAATTCTTCTTTAAACTCTCAAATGTGATGACCCCTTTATCCCTATCCATTAATAGCTGAAACCCTTTACATAACTCACCTATTAAACCATCCCCACCAAGTTTTTCAGCCATAAGAGGCAAACAATCATTGAAATTAGATTTTCTTGAAGTAGAATTAGCCATTGAAGAAAGTGAAAAAATTGGAGATAAAAATGAAGAATTGATCTTGTTTGAGGAAAAGGGTGTGTGGAGAATAATATATAGAAGAGATTTGGATGGTGTAGAGGGGCTTCTAGGAAGGGGAAAAGCCATGGGAATACAACTAAGAAACAGTGAGCTTAACGCGAAGTTGCTTTTTTGATCTGAAAGAAATTGCCACCCAATTTCGATATTTTGTTCCTTTCCTAACCTATTAGGGGTATTTTCGTCCTTTTGAAAAATAATCGAAAAAAATACACTTTTATTCTTATTTTCATATATAATCATCCGATATACGAAATTCACTCGATGACTTATTCAGACAAAAGGGGCTAATTAGCCCTTTTGAGGTCGTCGAAAACAGTTATTAGATTAGATTCATCAGTAAGAGATGCTAATTGATTATACGAGTTGTGATGTGTGTATATCCATTTTTGTTAAGAAAAAAACCCACAAATCTTCTAAACTATTAATTATTATTTTTATCAATAACACATATTAAGAACCACGAATTGCCATATTTTTATATCTGAACTATTAAATATATAATTTTTATATCTGAATTATTATTAAATACTTATTACAATTTGTAATTCAAACATTGGATTTAATTAGTATTTTTGAATTAGATTATTGTATAATATGGGAAATCTTTTACTTTATGTTGAATCAACTTTTTTCCACAAATATATATATATATATAAAAAGCACAAATTAATTCCAAATTTACTGACCAAATCAAAGTCAAGGTAATTTGGTGGATAATTTTCAACAAAAATCTTCTTTCACACTATTAATTATTTAATTTAATTCCCCGTAATCACATTCGTCATGTTTTTTTCAATTAAAAAAAGAAGAAAATTATCATATTTTTTATTTATATTATATTTGTCATTTGTGTAAAATAGTTAAAAAGGTACTCCATTGATATTAATTAATATTCACGTTGCTATCATGAGTTGAATATGAATTAATTTATATAGTAATAAAATAATCCTTTTTGGTGCAATTAGTGCCTAATTCAACGTATGAATAAATATGTTTTGACAAAGTGTAACTTTAGTCATTTGTATTTATTTCGTTTTAAAAAAATATGAATAAATTAATAAAAGTTTATTAATATAAAGTCATGACTCAAATAGTAATCATTTACTTGTTCTTTTAACTTAAAATTAATGGTCTTTGTTGTGTGAATTTGCCTAAATAGTCTTAATCATATTTAATTATCAATTGGACCCACAATTAGACCAAAAATCTCTTGACATAAATTTAAATAAATCAATTTGAAAAGCTAATAATAGATATCGAATAAAAATAAAAGGTTGTTTATGCAATCTTTGAGTCGAGAGAATTTCAAAAAATATAATGTTATTTTCAGTCAAATATATAGACAATAATGAGATTTTGCTTAATTACGAAAGCTATAATACAATAAATATGTTCTTATAGTATCTATATTTTTTCAATTTTGAGTATAAATAAACAAGCACTAAAATTTATATAAAATTGAATAAATCAACAGATTCATCGTACGTGACATCCTACATGAAAATTTCGTCTTCTACGTAAGCGTGCTACGTGTATAATATCATGTACGATATGCGAGTCTACTTATTCAATTTTATACATGTTTAAATATTAGAGAACATAGATGTCAATAGAATCTAAGTTAAACGACATATTTATATACTACGTCATCACGAAACATAATAGTATTTTGATTTTAACAGATAGGAAAATATATCGTAATCCATTTGCGTGTACACTATCAATATAATAAAATACACTTATTCACACATAATAATAGTGAAATAGATTGTATTAATTCCCGTCCGTAGAGACGAAACGAGGATTAAGAATTTGAAGGTTCTAAATTTAGCATGAAAAAAAAAATATTTTCACAATCTCTTCCTTACCACCTAAATATCAATCAATCTTATTAAGAATTCACCAGTTAATATATATAAAATCTACGAAAAAGTCAGTAAACTCATCCGAAACTCATATATCCCACTTAGCTCCGCCTCTACCAGTTGTGAACTACTTTTTAACTACACTATCAATATAATAAAATACACTTATTCACACATAATAATAGTGAAATAGATTGTATTAATTTCTGTCCTAGACGAAACGGGGATTAAGAATTTAAAGATTCAAAATTTAGCATGAAAAAATATATATTTTCACGATCTCTTCCTTACCCACTAAACTATCAATCAATCTTATTAAGAGTTCACCAGTTAACATATATAAAATCTACGAAAAAATCGGTAAACTCATCCGAAATTCATAAACCCCACATAGCTCTGTCTCGTACCAGGTGTGAACTACTTGTCAATTGGTCCAACAACAAGACCAAAAATAGTATTACCACTACGAACACCTCTTTAATACAAACAAATTTTTTCATATTTTGAAATCTTTGATCAAAAAATATGAACAAAATTTTGTTGTTTCTCTTTACAATTTTACCCTTGTTCCAAAAAATTGAGTCTCAAAGTGATACCTTAACAACTTCACAAATTCTCAAAGATGGTGAAACAATAATTTCATCAGATGGAACCTTTGAATTGGGTTTTTTTTCTGCAGGCAAAAATAGTTCATCAACAAATCGTTATATTGGGATTTGGTACAAAAAGATTTCAGCTTTTACACCAATTTGGGTTGCAAATAGACAAATTCCAGTGAAGGGTATTTCTGGAATCTTGAAAATTGTTGAACCAGGTTATCTTGTTTTGATTAATAATGTTACTAATGACACTATTTGGAGTACTAATGTTTCATCAATTAGTGTGAAAAATCCAGTTGCTAAGTTGTTGGATACAGGGAATTTTGTGATTAAAGATGCAAATGATGATGATGATGATTTGTTGTTGTGGCAGAGTTTTGATTATCCTAGTGATACTTTGTTAGCAAGTATGAAACTTGGAAGAGATTTAGTGACTGGGTTGGAAAGGTAAGTTCTTGATTTTGTGTGATCGTTGTCTCGTTTAAAAGATTAAGTTGTTAGAGCGAGTACGGTTTGTGTTAGTGTTTTTTTTTTGTCTTTTGAGTTTGTAATGGCACAACTGTCAAGGTATTGTCAAGGGGCGGAGTTATGACATGACAAAGTTGGTTACATGAACAACCTTCCTTGGAATTTTTTCCCGAAGATATATACTAAATATCAATTTTTTTTAGATGTATACTAAATGTTGAACAACCTTGATACAATAAAGGTTGACAGTCCAGCGGTTAAGGCTGTGCAAAATACCTCTGTGTTTTAGGTTCGAGCCTAACTGTGGCGATTCCTTTGATTTTTTTCATTATTATGTTTTGTCCTAAAGTATGAACACCCTTGACAAGAGTTCTGGCTCCGTCACTGGTATTGTCTACTTTGGCACGACTCCCTAGGCCACCTTTATGGTTGGGTGACCGGCTTGGAAAGGTAAGTTTTTGAATTGTGTAATATGTCTCGTCTGAAAGAATAAGTTGTTGGAGCGAGTATGCTTTGTGCAAGTATTTTTTTCTTTTTGGTCTTTGAGTATGTAATGACACAGTTGTCAAGGTATTGTCTGCTTTGGCCCGATTCTCTAGGCCACCTTTATGGTTGGGTGACTGGCTTGAAAAGGTAAGTTTTTGAATTGTGTGATATGTCTCGTCTAAAAGATTAAGTTGTTAGAGTAACTATCTACGTGTAAGTGTTTCTTTTTTTTGGGGGATAATGTGTTGAGTTTGTAATGGCACAACTGTCAAGGTATTGTCTGTTTTGACCCGATTCCCTAAGCCACCTTATGGTTGGGTGACCGGCTTGTAAAGATAAGTTTTTGAATTGTGTGAACTGTCTCGTCTAAATGACGAAAGATTAAGTTGTTAGAGCGAGTACTCTTTTATTTACTTAATTATATTTTCAACATGTCTGTGTATGTGTAAGGTGTTTTTTTGATAATGAGTGGTCTTTGAGGTTGTAATGGGTAACATATAATTGTCAATAGATTGTCCGCTTTGGCCAGACCCCTCTCGAGGTCAACTGCCAGTGGTTTGTGGACTGTTACATGAGACTTGAGTCCATGGCAGCTGACCGCTTTGATAACGTTGAGTTTGTGATCATTTTACATCTAATAACGTCGAGCAGTTAGAGAGTTCACACTTTTATTTTACTTTGTTTAATTATGTCTGCAACAGGTATCTTCGGTCATGGAAAAGTGACGATGATCCTGCTCCCGGGGATTATACATATCATTGTGATCCTACAGGTTATCCACAGGACCTTATGAGAAGAGGTCCTAATGTAGTTTATAGAGCCGGGCCATGGAATGGTCTTAGATGGAGTGGAGCACCAAACATGGTCAACAACTCGGTCACCTCTTTCGGGCTAGTCATGAACGATCAAGAAATTTACTACAAATACGAACTAGTAAATAAATCCTTGCTTACTACTTTAGTGCTAACGCCTGATGGTAATGCGATGCGTATGATTTGGATAGAAAAGAGAGAGGGTTGGGTTAATTACCATTCCGCGGATGCAGATCATTGTGACACTTACAAATTATGTGGTGCATATGGCACTTGCACAATGTTTAGCGATCCTGTGTGTCGTTGTTTGGATAAATTCGTTCCTAAACATCCGGATGATTGGGACAGGGCTGACTGGTCAAGTGGTTGTGTCCGAAATCATCCATTGAATTGTTCAGAAGATGGATTTATAAAGTATACTGGTGTCAAGTTGCCAGATACTCGGTACTCTTGGTTTAACGAGACTATGACACTCGATGAATGCAAGTTAGTTTGCTTGAGAAATTGTTCGTGTATGGGATATACTAGTCTGGACATCAGAAACGGAGGAAGTGGATGCTTGCTATGGATTGGGGAGCTCGTTGACCTCAGACAGCTATCGGAATCAGGACAGGATATCTATATTAGGATGGCTGCTTCCGAGATAAGTAAGTAAGACGTTGATGCAATTGAATTGATTGATCGATGTTTGTGTCTTAAAGCTATCGTGACAGGTACTGAAGAACTATCTAATCTTTTCGGATGGGAACTTTTGCAGGTCCTATCGATGAATCAAGTCGAAAGACAAGTATTATACTTGCAATTGCTTTGCCATTATCAATTGCAGCGGTTCTGTTAATGGTTGGAGTCTGCCTGATTCTTCGTAGACAGAAAAAGAAGGCGGAAACTATGCTCATAGAAAAAAGTAAGCTAAAACATAACAAATTCGAAGTAGATAATGTCATTTCTCGCTATGATTTGCTCTTCTTTTCAGCTTTGCTGTCTGAAATGTCACCGACTTGTATGAAAAATGTTGTAGGGAAATTGGACGACAGCAATAACAAAGATAAAAACAATCAAATTCGCCGTGAAGCTTTGGAGCTACCACTCTTTGATTTGTCCACATTAATGCAGGCTACCGATAACTTTTCACTTGAGAACAAGATTGGAGCAGGCGGCTTTGGGAAAGTTTTCAAGGTAAGAATCTCCACAAAGAAGCAACTTTTATTTACGTAATAACACTCGTTATCTCAATTTTTGGGTCGAACTAGCTAATCCATTGACTTCATGGGAGAAAATTGAATTGATTCAAGTCATTGGTTGGGCTAAGCAATGTCACTTGATCATTATCGAACGTGCTTTATATTGAGAATGCATAGAGGATATCGAACATTTGAAAATCCATGACACTTCTTTTATCATTACGGATATCAATATGTATGTCAGTTCCACAATAGAACGATTAAGAAGTCGTGAGCCTAATTCTGGTGATGTCGATTGGTGAACAAGATGTTACGAGAACATATGTTGACAAGTAATGAATAGAACAGAAGTGAATACTCTTTGATATGATTGAAGTATTTTCCATTTCTGTCTTGGAACTTCAAACGGTAAGTGCACGTTTTCAGGGAGTGCTAGAAGGAGGACAGGAAGTAGCTGTCAAGCGGCTCTCTGAAACGTCCAGACAAGGAAACGATGAGTTCAAGAATGAAGTCAGCTGCATCGCGGAACTTCAGCATCGAAATCTTGTGAAGCTTCTTGGATGCTGCATCGAAGAAGAAGAGAAGATATTGGTGTACGAATACATGCCCAACAAAAGCCTGGATTTATTCATCTTCGGTTAGTTTCACACATGAAATGCAAACCGTTTCATTCAATGCATCAACTAGTTTTCGTATACGAGACTGAGACCTCTTGTTTATACACTAACGGTGTAATCTTCTGGCAGATCAAAGAAGGAGCACGTTACTTGATTGGCCTAAGCGTTTCAACATCATCAACGGGATTGCTCGAGGACTTATGTACCTTCATCAAGATTCTAGGCTAAGAATCATCCACAGAGACCTTAAAGCTAGTAATGTCTTGCTTGATTTTGAAATGAACCCGAAGATATCAGATTTCGGGATGGCCAGAAGTTTTGGAGGGAACGAGACGGGAGACAATACAAATCGAGTGGTTGGAACATAGTAAGAATGTCAAAATTTTGGGTCATTACATGATAATATTTTGTTGTCTAGATTATGTAATCATGTGAATGATTTTATGCAGTGGTTACATGTCCCCGGAGTATGCAGTCGATGGGATTTTCTCAGTAAAATCAGACGTCTTTAGCTTTGGCGTATTGATACTAGAAATTGTAAGCGGAAAGAAGAACAGAAGATTCATTCATCCAGACCACAATCTCAACCTCATTGGACATGTAAGTACACCATAGTTCATTCTCGACATCATTTGACTCGTAGCCAAGAAAGTATGCATGAATCAATGATATTTTCTCGACTGAGGTTGAATGGAAGCATTTGATCTTCGAGGTATACACTAGCTAGCCCTCGTATGTATCAAACACAATGTAACGATAAGTGTATACAATATAGTTCTGAAACTACAATTTGCACGCGCCACATAAAGGATGTTAAATTTTCAGGCATGGATGCTACATAGAGAAGGAAGATCATCGGAAATAGTCGATCCTAACCTGGTTGAATCATGTCATACGTCTGAATTGCAACGATCGATACACGTGGGATTGTTATGTGTTCAACAAAGTCCAGAGGACAGGCCAAACATGTCTTCTGTAGTTTTGATGTTGACAAATGAAGGCATTTTACCACAACCAAAACCACCAGGTTTTTTCACAGAAAGGAACATAGATGATGCCACTGGATATTCTTGGAGTGACCAAACACCTTGTTCTGTCAACGATGTAACCATCACTTTGTTGGACGCTCGATAGCACATACAATGAATTTTGTGCAAGCAGTATCGACCTATTGTCACTGTTTTACTTCCTTGTGAAATGCTCATAACTTTTACTTTACACGATATAGACAATAGCGTACATAGGATTTTGTGCAAGCAATATCGACCTATTTGTCACAGTTTTACTTCCTTATGAATTGCTCATAACTTTTACTTTACACGATATAGATAGTAGCGTACACATGATTTTGCACAAGCAGTATCAGCCTACTGTCACAGTTTTACTTCCTTGCAAATTGCTCATATCTTTTACTTTACACGATATAGACAGTAGCGTACATAGGATTTTGCACAATCAGTATCAACCTATTGTCACAGTTTTACTTCCTTGTTAATTGCTCATAACTTCTACTTTACACGATATAGACTGTAACGTATACAGGATTTTGCACAAGCAGTATCGGCCTATTGTCACATTTTTACTTTCTTATGAATTACTCATAACTTTTACTTTACACGATATAGACAGTAGCGTACACAAAATTTTACACAAGCAGTATCGGCCTATTGTCACATTTTTACTTCCTTGTGAATCGCTCATAACTTTTACTTTACACGATATAGACAGTAGCGTATACAGAATTTTGCACAAACAGTATCGGCCTATTGTCACAGCTTTACATAAGCCTATTGTCACAATTCGACTTTTATTTCCTCGCGAATTATCATCCATTTCATAATAATTTCTTGTGATCATCTCTTATTTCACATTTGTTTTCTTCTCTCTCTCTTTTTTTTTTTATAAAAAAATAAATTATTGGTCAACAAAAAGACTTTGAAAATTGTGTCAATTAATTGGCATGCTTGCCATTGAAATGAAAATAATATTTTTTTAAAATAGAAAAAAAAATGCTATGGACAAAAAGAGAATTAGAAAAACAAACAAAAAGATGCAACTAAATAAAATTGGTCCAATTGCAAATTGACAGCACTACAGTTTATACACATAGGAAAAGATCAAAAATTAAATTGTTGAATTATTTCAAATAGGAAAAAAAAAAAATATGACCTTAAATTATCGTAAATAGTATTACACAGATAATTCATCGTATTTTTGCGATATTATTATTGCACATGTCATCCAAAAACAATAACATATATGCACTTCTCTTTATTTTTTTTTCGTGATTTGAAGAATTTCTTGAACGTAGGAAGCCACATCTTGATCTCTTTACGAATATCTATGAAGTTATGAAATTTTTGAAATGCCTCTCATATATTATCTTTTATATAAACACGAGTTTCAGTTTAGGGTAGAGTATTCTTCAGGAACCCTAAAATAGATCTAAATCGTCTTATAGAATCTTTCAAAATATTGATTTCTACTGTCATATCTGCATATCTTTTAAAAATAAAAATAAAATCTAAATAGTAACCTAAAAAGAACAAGTGCATAAATCAACCAATCTTTATCAATCAAAATCAAATATCAAACATCGAGCGAAAAAAAATATATTCATCAAAAGTAAATGAATGTTTGAGGAGGAAAAGACTAAGAAGATGAATAAGATCTAGAGGGGATGATTTTGTACTGTATAGACTAGGAAGTCAAAGGTGTACAACTTTGAAAAATTTATCCTTTCTTCACATTCTATTCTAAAAGTAAATACTAATTCCGTTCAAAAAAAAATAACCTCGTTTAATTTGAAACAGAGTTTAAAAAAAGAAAAAAAAAATCTTGTAGTTCTAAATTAAAGTTATATCAAAATGTAATAAAATACCCTTTAATCTCGTAATCTTAAAGTTATATCAAAATGGATTAAGGTGAACACTGATGGCAGTGCTCTCTCCAATCCAGGCAGACTTGGGGGTGGCGGCATATTGAGAGACAATCATGGTAGGTTGGTTATGGCTTTCGCATCACCAATGGGAGAAGGAACAAACAATAAGGCAGAAATTGAGGCAGCCATCTTGGGTATGAATTGGGCGATCGAACTTGGATATAGAAACATCATTTTGGAGCTTGATTCTCAACTAGTGGTGCATTGGATTTTAAAGAAGACTACCCCTCAATGGAACATCACCACACAACTGGGAAGAATACAAAATATCATCTCTCAAACTCAAAACTTCAAATGCGTACATGTGTTTAGAGAAGCCAATTGTGTGGCTGATGCACTTTCCAAATTCAGCCACAAGATCAACAATCCTCAAATATACTTCAATAGCCAACAAATGCCCAAGGAAGCAAAGTCGTACTATCACCTAGATCTACTGCAAATGCCAAATTTCAGAAGAAAGAAGACTAAAAGAATTAAGGAACCCCCTTGATCACTTATAACTCTTCAACTTAGCTATAATTAAAATTATAGCTACTTTGAATAGGTTATTTAATTATAGGCTTTCTTGTAAAGGGAGAGTCTCCATGAGTTATGCTTTCTAGATGCTTTGTATTGAGAGGAGTCCTCTCACTAGGTACTTAGTATTTGGAATTCATCTTCAATTGTAAGGGGGAGAGTTGACCTTCCTTTTGGAAAGTTGACTCTGACCCATCTTAAATCTGGAGGTTTGGTTTATGACCCTCCTTGTATTTTGTTTTTTGTTATTAATGATAAAGCCTGGGGGTGTCGCTCAGCCCCTACCCATCCAAGGGTTATTGTTGAAAAAAAAAAAAAAACATATCACGTGAAAAATTAAAATTAAAATATTACCAAAAAAGAAAATAAATCATTCTTTTTCAAAACAAACTAAAAAGAAAATAGAGTTATTCTTTTTTAAACGAAGGGAGTTTAGTTTTTTTTAACAATTAAGTTAATTCACTATTAAAAATAATCAGTGATATATTGGAAAATTAGTCTTTGAAATAATAATAATAATAAAAGGTGAAAAATAGAGTCAAATATGAAATATTCAAAAAAATATAAGTTAGAAAAAATATGCCAACAAATTATACAAGGTAAATTTTTTGAAATGTGTGCAAGAAAAAAATCATGTTATTTTTAGTGGTAATTATTTTTCTTGGGTTAGACAAAAAACATCCATATGGTAATCATCACATACTAGAAATGATAAAATTAATAATTTTCATGTCCCATTTTAGTTGTGGTTTTATATATTTTTATGTTTATTATATATATATATATATATATATATATATAATTTATGAAGTTATTACTATTAATTGATAAGGATATAGTTGTACATAATTGTTAAATTTAGTCTAAAATTTTTAAAGTGATAATTATTTTGAGATAATTTTTTAAAGTTAAAATGACAGTTAAAATGAAACGAAGGAAGTGATTTTTACTAGTTAATTATTTCATCTATTTTATTTTACGAGGCACTATTTGACGAAACATGATAATCAAGAAATAAAATATTCATTATTTTTCATTTATTCATATTAGTTTAACGTGACACAAAATTTAACCATGTAATAATTATATTAGAACCTGTGATATTAATTTAAAGAATGCTTATTTACATATCAATAAATATTGTTTGAATCTTGCCATTTTTAATATGTCTTTAAATTCCTAGTAGAATGACAATTTAGCGTATAAATATTGGACTTAAAAACTTACTAAACACAGAAAGGCGCATTCTTTTAACGAAGAAAATAAGACTTTTGAAATTTCTGATCTCACATATATATGTTACGATATTTTTGTGGCCATAGAATGCATAGTCACTATCACTTTTTCACAAATTTGACATCTTAATTATCCTCTATTCTCTTTTTCTATCTGAATCAAAATACAATTCGATTATTAGCAATTTCCTTTTCCTATTTAAACGATTGCTAATAGAAATACGAAAAACTTAATATTAAATTAATTTTCTTAAATTTATAGCCGTCTTCTCAACTAATTAAATTTAAAAAGTTAGATTTCATTAATATCAAAGTCAAAATAATACTTGCAATTTGACCCATTAATACAAATAATATTATTCAAATGATCAAAGAAAATAAATAAAAGCAGCAGCTATTGACCTTAATTCACATAGTATAATATTTGATTGATTAATAGCACATTTGGTCCCTGAATTATTAATTAATTCTATTTTTGGTCCATGCAATATTTTATTAAACACATTTAACCTTATATCTACTTGAAATATGCACTTTTGATCTCTTCTCTTTCGAATTATTTACAAATTCTCAAAATTATTAATCGTTTTGTCATGTAATTACTAAATGCAGAGCTACATAGGGCCAAGAGGTTCATCCAAAACCCCTTCGACGAATATTATAGTGTTTATATATGATTATAATTATTTTTAAAGTATATATAGTAGATACCGAATTCCCTTTCATTTTCCCGTGTGTTTACAATTTTATACTTTGAACTCCATTAGTAAAAATTCTGATAATCACTCCTACGTTATGTTAAACTTTTTATCGTTACTTCATAGCTAGAGCAGTATACTTGTATAAATAGTCCAAATACACTGACATTACCATTACCTCGTGAAGGTAAATTGATTCTTCGAAAAAAAAAAAAAAACCTTTGCTCATGCACATCAAACCCAAGTAAACGTCTTCCCTACATAAAAGGACCAAAATCAAACATTTCGAAGGTTAAATATGTCGAGTTATATATCTAATAAAAGACCAAAACAGAATTTATTAATAATAGAGGGACCAAAAGTGATATTAATTAGACATGTCTTATGACATATTACTTTCTAATATTAAAACATGTTGCCATCCAAGAAATGAAAACATTTTTCAACCTAACACTTTATACTATACAATTTTTTGTCCCATCAATTATTTTACTATAAAGTTTTTTTTATAACATCAAAAGTCACACCTGAAGAATTAGCATAAAATTTTTTGTATCCATGAAATTTCTAGCTTTTTTATTCATTTACTTCAATTTTTTTTCAATTGTACTAGCATTAGACACCATAACTATTGATAAACCAATTAAAGATGGTGACACAATTGTTTCATCAGGTGGTGTTTATGAACTTGGATTTTTCAGGCCTGGAAATTCGACGAATCGATATGTTGGTATATGGTACAAAAAAATATCAACTGGAACTGTTGTTTGGGTTGCTAATAGAAATAATCCGCTGAGTGATAGTTCAGGTGTGTTTATGATCAATCCTGATGGAATATTAGTACTTGTTGATAGTACTAACGTGACGATTTGGTCAACGAATTCATCAACAATCTTGAAGAATCCAATAGTAAGATTGTTAGATTCAGGTAATACTTGTCATGTTTCGTTTTTGAAAAAATATTGAGTTAATCTAATTTGATATTTTCACTTGGGGGAGTTTTGATTATCCAGGGGATACTCTGTTGCCTGGAATTGAAACTCAGTCCTGAAATACTTGTTATGTTGTGTTTCTCGAGAATTAAACTGAATGAACTTTAATCAACATTTTAACATATTTTTTTTAACGATACTGATACGAGAAGAACTGCAGTTTATAGTACTTTTCGTATAGTTTTAAACATATGGAGTTAAACTAATGTAATCTGATATCAGGTAATCTTGTCATCAGGGAAGAAAATGAAAACAGGCCTGAGTTTTTCGCCTGGCAGAGTTTCGATTATCCAGGGGATACTCTGTTACCTGGAATGAAGCTCGGGCGGAACTTGGTAACGGGCATGGATTGGTACATGTCGTCGTGGAAGAGTCCTGATGATCCTGGAATAGGTGAATTTGTTGACAGGATAGATGTTCAGGGGTATCCACAGTTATTTGTATGGAAAGGTTCATCAATTGCATTTAGTTCAGGTCCCTGGAATGGTTTAGCATTTAGTGGGAGTCCTAGTTTGCAACCGAATACGTATTTTACGTTCGGTTTTGTACTGAATCAGGAGGAAGTATATTACAGATATGATCTTAAGAATGGATCAATGCTCACCAGGGTGGTACTAACCCCTGGAGGATTGATAAATCACTATACCTGGATCGATCGTACGCAGAGTTGGTTCCTTTATTTGACAGCACAGTTTGATAACTGTGATCGTTTCGCGTTGTGTGGTCCTTATGCAAGATGTGTTATTAATAACTCGCCCCCGTGTGACTGTCTGAGGGGTTTCGTGCCTAAGTATCCACAGGAATGGGATGCAGCTGACTGGTCTAGTGGATGTGTTAGGAGGACTCCGTTGGCGTGTCAGCAAGATGGATTTAGGAAGTTTACAGGGATTAAAGTGCCTGATACGCGGAAATCATGGTTTAACGAGAGCATTGGACTTGAGGAATGCAGAAAGTTGTGCTTGGCTGATTGTAACTGTACAGCCTACTCAAATATGGATGTTCGACATGGTGGAAGTGGATGCTTACCCTGGTTCGGAGACCTCATCGATATCAGAGAACTTAGTCCAAATCAGCAGGACCTGTTTGTAAGAGTGGCTGCTTCAGAAGTAGGTAATAACTACTTACTGTTTTTTCGTTTCTCTAACTTGATCTTGTGGAACGTGGCGAAAAATATGTGTAAAATTTCATTAAGTATGTTTCTAGATAGTCAAAAGTCTCGATAGTTAGCTCGTGGTATCTTCAGTCAACAGAAAAAACATCTATGGATGTGTGTTGGTGCATTGTTCTCTGTCACTCAAAGACGGAGCGTTGCCTGTTTCTTTTAGTCTACAATTTCTGTTGGGAACTCATGAATGTGAATCATATTTGTTATGAAATGTTGGAATTTTCTGATTGATTATGTACTTACATATCGACAGATCAAGACAAGAAACGAAAGAAAAAGAAGTCAAGGCTGACTGCAATCGTATCAGCAGTAGCCGCGACTTGTATCCTCAGCCTTCTAGCTTGGTGTGCATTATTCCACAGAAGAAAAAAGACTAAAGGTAAACAATACTGTTCATCGTTTCAAAAGATCGTGTTGCTAACGTTCTATTTGTATCAGGCTAATGTATGTAAACCAATTGATTGCTCATTTTACAGGTAGGCAAGTTGGAGCAGACGATATGGAGTTACCATTGTTCGATTTAGTTACTGTTGCTAACGCCACTAAGAACTTCTCTTCTGCTAATATTATTGGAGAAGGTGGCTTTGGGCCTGTTTATAAGGTACAATAACTATCCCATCGTCGAATTTTAGCTTAAAAAAAGGCATAGTTGACACTTTGTTTTTGAAAAATAATTCAGGGGAAACTACGAAATGGACCTGAGATAGCGGTGAAGAGGCTCTCGGAATACTCAGGACAAGGTCTTCAAGAGTTGAAAAATGAACTGATACTGATATCCAAACTACAACACAGGAATCTTGTCAAGCTTTTAGGTTGTTGCCTTGAAGGAGAAGAGAGGATGCTGATATATGAGTATATGCCAAACAATAGCTTGGACTATTTCATTTTTGGTCCGGTTCTCTCGACTAGTTATCTTTATACCATGTTGCTCGTATCCTCCAAAAATGATGTTGCACCAGTGTCGGATCCTCAAAAGATGCACTACTTCTGGAGGATCCAACATGGGCGCGGAGGCATCTTTGGAGGACCTGAGCAACCTACTAATGAATGAATGAACGAATGACGATTTTCACTGACACTTAACATATTGCAGATCCAAACAGAAAAGAATCACTTTCTTGGAGCAATCGTTATGAAATCGCGATGGGAATATCTCGAGGCCTTCTCTATCTGCATCAGGATTCGAGATTAAGAATTATACACAGGGACCTGAAGGCCAGCAACATATTGTTGGATACTGACTTGAATCCAAGGATTTCTGACTTTGGTCTAGCTAAAATATTTGGCGCGGACCAAATGGAAGGTAAAACAAGGAGAGTAATCGGAACATAGTAAGTTTTATAAACCATCTGTGATAAGATTTTTTCTTTTGATTGTTACAATCAACAAGTTGATCAACTTAAATTTGATGCATTGTGCAGCGGATACATGTCTCCGGAGTATGCTGTCGATGGGAAATATTCAGTGAAATCTGATGTCTTCAGCCTTGGCGTGCTTTTACTCGAAATTGTCAGTGGTAGAAAGAACAGGAAGTTTCATCATTTGAGTCATCATCATAATCTTTTGGGACATGTAAGTACATATAGCACTAAATTTTTATCCTTTAGCCTCGTTTCTTTTCCAAAAAACTCGACATGTCTGAGCTTACTCACATCACCGGCCCCAAGCTCCCATAAAGGAAGAGGGTTGCAGCAAGGTAGCAACCAGTATAAACTAGTCAATTCACGTTGAATCCTCACAATACAGTCGTAACTGAGGCGTTGTAGTAGTTGTTATAGCCTGTTTTCCGTTAAAAAACTTGACCTGCCTGAGGTTACTCATATTACCGGTCCCAAGCCCCATAATACAGTTGGGGCCGTGGTGTTATAGTAGTAGTTGTTATAGCCTTACATTTCCATTTCCAAGCCTCTATAAAGTAAGAGGGTCACAATAGGCTAGCAGCCAAGCATAAAACTAGTCAATTCATGACGAATCCTCATAATGCAGACGGGACTGAGGCGTTTTAGTCAACATAGCCTTTCTTTTACTAATGCAAATGTTTAATTCATGATGACCGCGGCATTGTAGTAGCCACCGTCTGAGCTTACTCACATTGCCGGTCCCAAGCTCCCACAAAGAGGGTTACAGCAGGGTAGCAGCAGCCAGTATAAAACTAGTCAGTTCATGTCGAATCCTCACAATACAGTCGGAAGTGAGGCGTTCTAGTAGATATTATAGCCTGTTTTCCATCAGACCTGCCTGAGGTTACTCATATTACCGGTCTCAAACCCCCATAAAGGAAGAGGATCGCGGTAGGCTAGAACCTAGAAGCCACTATAAATCTAGTCAATTCATGACGAATCCTCATAATGCAGACGAGACTAAGGCATTGTACTAGTCCACATAGCCTCTCTTTTACTGATACAAATGTATGATTCATGATGACCGAGGCACGTTGTAGCCTCTTTTTTACGAAATTCATTTGTATAACTATGTTTTTTCGTAAAAAAAAACATTTCAGGCATGGTTACTATTGAATGAAGGCAATGCATTGGAACTAATGGATGAATGTTTAAAAGACTCATATGTTGAATCACAAGTGTTGAGATGTATTCAAGTAAGTTTATTGTGTGTACAAAAACTCCCAGAAGATAGACCTACAATGGCATCAGTAATTTTCTGGTTAAGCAATGATGGTGTGGAATTGCCTCAACCAAAGCAGCCTGGTTTCTTCA
Organism: Solanum chilense; assembly: GCA_032847665.1. Lineage (NCBI taxonomy): Eukaryota > Viridiplantae > Streptophyta > Magnoliopsida > Solanales > Solanaceae > Solanum > Solanum chilense. The sequence continues at coordinate 1,643,986 of CM064972.1, forward strand.
TAGAGAGGGATTCAACTAATCAATCAAATGAATCAACTGATGAAAGTTGTGTTACTGATAATGAACTTTCACTAACAATTCTTGAAGCAAGATAGACAAAATATAAACTCGCAAGGTCGTGTGACCAGGAGGTCAAGGGTTCAAGTCACGACCATAGGCTCTTGCCGGGGGTTTGGAGCAATAGTAAGAGTTTCAGTCATGCGACCAAGAGGTCATAGATTCAAAACGTGGAAATAGGAAATGCAAGGTGAAATTGCGTACAATATATAGACTCAATGTGGTTCGACCCTTCTTAAGATTCCACGCATAACAGGAGCTTAGTATACCAAATTGTCATTTTTTGTTTAGTCATTCTTTATATATTGTAATGTACATAAGGAATTGCCCTCTCTTTAGATATAATTTGTCTAATTACGCTTCATAATTATGGTTTCGTTTGATTAGGAAATTTCGTTTGTCTAGTTCACTCGCCAATACAAACATGTTAAGTATATATACAAATTCTAGATTTTATACATTCAGAACTTGTATAAATCAAATGTATTTACAAATCATATACAAATAAGATAAACATATCATATATAAATGGCTATGATAAGCATATACGAATCATGGATGACCGAATTATACAAATTTTAGACGTGACATACGAAAATATGACTATATATAAGCGACAAAAAGTAATTCATTCGACTATAGCTTTGTTAAATAATTAACCAGTATATGTTTGCTTGCGTAATTTAAGCCCAAAACTATATAGGTTAGATTTTTGGAACCCAAAGAGTTCATCCTCAACCTCTATCCGGGTCGTTTTTGACCCGATTTCAGACCCGTCATGTTTCCGCCATTACAGACAGCTCCAAATACAGATCTGATAATGAAGATCTGCAACAATGGTTTTTAACAATTTTATTGCAGATTCCGAGAAGCAACCAGGCAGAGATTTAACTAAAATGTAAGTAATTTACATTATTCGGAAAACGAAATTATTACTATGAATTTTCTGCTTTCGTAGTTGTGATTTTGGGCATTTGTTGCCCAAAACCCTAAATGTTTAGCGATGTTGGCGTCTAAAATTGCTATGTTGTTGGCTAAGCGTATGAAAATCAATCAAACAAAGCAAATACATGCTGCAATACTTGTTAATGGTCTTTTTGATCTTGAGTCCTTGCTAGTTCAGCAGATAATCAACTCTGCAAGTAGTTGCTCTTATTATACCTCACACTATATTAAACTAGTCCTCAGTCATTTGCAAAATTTAGATGTGTTCTCGGTGGCGTCTACCATTCGATTCTATTCTAGGCATTGTCAGTTCAGGGAGGCTGTTAATTTATATGGAGAACTGCAGAGATGTGGACTAAGTCCGAGCACGTTTGCTGTATCGTCTGCTTTAAAGGCTTGTGCTAGGATTTTGTATAGGTCTGGTGGGATATCGATTCATGCACAAGTTTATAAGTATGGTTTTTGTAATGTTGTTTATGTGCAGACAGCTCTAGTAGATTTTTACTCGAAAGTAGGTAATATGGATTTTGCCCGGAGCATCTTTGATGATGAGATGGTTGAGAAAAATATCGTATCGTGGAATTCAGTGTTAGGTGGATATGTCAAATCTGGTGACTTAACAATGGCACAAAGTGTTTTTGATGAGATGCCGGAGAAGGATGTTATTTCGTGGAACTCCATGGTTTCTGGGTATGCGAGGATGGGGAATATAGAGCGGGCAAATGCATTGTTTAGACAGATGCCGGAGAGAAGTTCTGCCTCTTGGAATGCAATGATTAGCGGATATATAGAGTGTGGTAAGATAGAGTTAGCACGCAGTTTCTTTGAGGCAATGGACACAAAGAATAATGTTTCATATATCATATTGATTTCGGGATACTCAAAAAATGGAGATGTTGAATCTGCTGAGGAACTCTTTAGAAAATTACGTAAGAAAGATCAAGTAGTATATAATGCCATGATAGCTTGTTATGCTCAAAACAGCCGGGCAAAAGAGGCTCTGCAGCTGTTTAATGAAATGCTTCGATTAGATTTGCAACCTGATGAAATGACTTTGGCAAGTGCTATTTCTGCTTGTTCTCAGCTGGGAGATCTAAAGTTTGGTTCTTGGATTGAGTCGTTCATTCATGAAACTGGAATTCAAATGGATGACTTCTTGGCCACTAGTTTGATCGACCTTTATGCAAAATGTGGAAGTATTGATAAAGCTCACAAGCTGTTCCACGGCTTGAAAAAGAAAGATTTGGTAGCATATACTGCCATGATACTGGGATGTGGAATAAATGGTAGGGCTAATGATGCCATCAAGTTGTTTGATGAGATGATGAATGCTGAAATTAACCCAAACATAGTCACAATCACAGGGATATTGACTGCCTACAGTCACATTGGAATGGTAGAAGAAGCATACCGTTGTTTTATTTCCTTACAGAAGTATGGTCTTTCTCCCTCAGTTGACCATTACGCTATAGTAGTTGACCTTTTAAGTAGGGCAGGGCGGTTAGAAGAAGCACATGGGTTGATTAAAAGCATGTCGATACAGCCTCATGCTGGTGTGTGGGGTGCATTGCTTCTTGGTTGCAGTTTGCATAACAATTTAGAGCTTGGAGAGATTGCAGCGACACGTTGTATAGAGTTGGAACCTGACAGTTCTGGATATGTTTCTCTTCTTGCAAATATTTATGCTTCTTCGGGAAGGTGGGATGATGCTGAGAGGTTGAGAAAAGGTGTTGAAGAAAAGGGATACAACAAATTGCCTGGTTGCAGTTGGATGGAAGAAGTAAAAGCTTAGGAGGTCTTCTTTGCAATGACGTGATTCCAACTGTATCACTTTAGTGTATGTGAACTCTGTTAACTTTATCCATGATAGGGAAGTAATGCCTTGATTCCAACTGTATCACTTTAGTGTATGTGAACTCTGTTAACTTTATCCATGATAGGGAAGTAATGCGATGACTGGTTACAATGACTTCCCTTCCACCATTTGCTTCAACGGGGAATTACTTGATGAAGATGACCGTTTATTGGAGGTATGTTTCTGACTATATAGATCTTCAAAGTTTGCATTCTTATTGATCGTTATTTACAAAGTCCTTTTCTAGGTTTAAGTAAATCTTATCATGGTAAATATGCATGAGGCCTTAACTTTTTTAGCTTTTCTTGCATGCTGGTCTCTTCTTGTCCTTCTTCCCTTTTCTCTTTTTGGTGAATTTCATCTGTGACTTTGCTGCTGAAGTAAAATTTCGGGGGTTGCTCTTTGATTTTCATTGAGTTGTGCTAATTTAGTGTTTGTTTTTCCTATTCAAACTAAAAATTTACCTACATCTCAGTTTTCTGGTAGTTTTTGGTTAGATTTTTCTTTGTGACTGCTCAAAAGAAGCCAGAAATCAGTGAATAGATCATCATTCATGCCAATAATATGATTCTGCTGAATATATATGATAATAGTATCGTTTGAATGTATAAAATTTACATGATGTATCATCTGAGGGACGCGTTGAATCAATGTAAGTTAGAATCTTCATATCATATAATCTCGGGTTTGTGCGCTAGAAACTACAAGTAGTTCAGTCTGATAGTTGTCAAGAGCACCGTCTTTGTTTGTTAAGACATGATTGTGATTCTTGACATTTTGATCCCCACTTACATTGTAGTTGAACCTCGGAGTTCCTCAGTTTCCTTACTCGGCCTACAACAACAATATACCTAGTATATTCTCATAAGTGGGATCTGAAGAGGATAGCGTATATTCTCATAAGTGGGGTCTGGAGAGGATAGCGTGTAGGCAGACCTTACCCCTACCTTGGAAGGTAGAGAGGTTGTTACCAGTATACCCTCAACTCCTTCTTAGTCCGCACCCTCTTTTAATTTTACACCACTTATTTGCTTTCATTTGCTTTTGGGATACAAATCTTCTTGTGCAAGAGTTTGATTTTTTTTTTGTTCCTCAAGAAAGTATATGATACATTGTATTTTGTCTCAATTGCAACAGCAAAAGAATCATCGAGGCACCTCCAAAATTTATATATCACACTAGTATCTGATGTCCACAAGACACAGTAGAGAAGAGTTGGAGTGTTTAGTTGTGTCACTTGAGATATGCACTCTCAATGATGAAGGTAAACAATATATTTGCGATTGTTGTTGCCGCTAAAGCCCTTTTCTTGTTGTAGTGAGTTATCCGATAAGGTTGTAATAGATTAGCAGGTATCTGGTAAAATTAGTTGAGGCTTGCGTAAGATGATTGAGACATCATAATTATCTACTTAAACACAAGGTGATTTTCTTCATCTATAAAGTTACTCTGTACTTGTTTTACATCGGTGGAACGAAGCAAGTATCTCATAGAATTAATCAAAGGCATTCTAGTTAATCCAAATAATATTTTTTTTTACTATATAGAGAAGTCTAGAAGCAGGTACCTCTTGATCGACCTGTCTATTACTTGTCAAGGCATTTATGTAAGTTTTGTACTTCTTTCGTTTTAATTTATTTTATCTTGTTTTTTGTCTTTTTGGATATTTTGGAAATTACATAAAAGTCTTATAAATCACGATAATTAATAATTTAAAATATTAAATTACACAAAATTTAATTGACTCTCGAAATTCTAATTGTGTCGGATTAATATTTATTTAAAATGATGTAAAACTCACTGTAAATCACAATAACTAACAACCTCATATGTATGGAAAGTATATATAAATTTGATTGACTTTTGAAATTTCATTTATGCCATATAAATTAGGACATAGGGATTAAAATTATATTATTTGAAATATTAAACAAAAATACTATGAATTATAATAATTAATAATTAATAATTTACGATGTTTAAAAATTATATAAAGATTTTGAATGATTCTCTGAATTTTAGCTGTGTTACATAAATTGATACTGAAAAAACAACATATATTGAATTCATGCTAGCACGAATTCTCATATCTAGTATAATTATAATAAACTATATTAATTGCCTTTAAATACTTAAAAATGATTTGATTATATAAATATTATTTATACGTCGATTAATAAATTTAAAATCTAACTGTTAGCTGCAAGTTGCAACATAAGTTGCACTTGTTGATTCGTGATTACTAGTGATTCCAACTTCACGTTTTCGAGTTACAAACCCTCGAATTGAGACAAATCTTTCCAAATTTGCCCTCACCATACCATCAAAGGACCCATATAACTTCTACCATAGTCCACAAAAATCTTTATCATTTGAAACACAAAAAGGAAAAATAATAATTCAGCACAAACCACTAACCTAAAAACTAGTTATATTTTAGGTGTAATACGTAAATATATTTTTAAAATTTAATTTCAACTAATATCTATACATTTAAACTTTTGATTGTGCTATAAAACTGTATAAGTAGATACACACGTCCAACGTAACATAATAGAATACCACATAGGACACAAAATCGTTATGTAGGATGTCACATGGAACGATGTGTTTATTCGTTCAATTTTATACAAATTATAATGTATATTTATACATAAATGTCAGCTTAGACTAAATTAAATGACATTCATATATCATACCCACAATTTATTGAGGCAATATCTTAATGCAACGTTAAGAGTTGCGATCGACTAATAAGGAAGCTTTTTTTAACTAGACCTTTCATATAAACTTGTTTTTACTCACTCACACTCGATATTTATGTCAAACATTAAATACAAAGACAAATATCCTTTATACATAATTTTATGACTTAACCATGATTAGTTAATATATGGTTATATCTTAAGTTAATCATGAAGGAAGCTTAGTTAGACCCAAATAATGGAATATACGAACCTTAAAAAATGGAGATTCTTTATTCTATTTTTCTTTTTAAATCTTATCTATTTTGATATTTAATTAATTTTACTATAAAAAAAATGTAAACCTACTCATTATCAAAGAATCAATCATATCACACAAGTCCTATTTAAGAATAAAATACTATGTATTAAGAATTTATTTTTTGTTTAAAAAATAAACTCAAACTAAAAACGTTTTAATTATACTATAGTTTATAGTGACTGATGTGTTGTCAAATTATTTTTTAGAAGTTTGTCCCAGGGAATCTTCAGTGTTTATCTGTTGAAAACAAAGAACAAAAAAAATTTCATTTTATTCATTGTCCCAATTCTCAACAATGTCACAAGTTACATTCCCAATTTATTTGAGTTAAAATTTCAATTAAATTTATTTTTATTAATTCTGTCAGTTATGTTAGGAGAAAAGTTTGTCCAATAATCAATGAAATGAGTTAATATAAATTATAAAATCTTAATGTTTAAATTCTTTTGGAGACGAAAATACTAGGTGAGCTCTTTATATATGTTTTAAGTTTTGATAGATAAAGTTATCTAATAAAGGTAGTAGATTAGCATGTATTGAAAGAGTTCGTATTAGCTTACTGATCGAGCGCTTGGCAAGGCTATGCTCTCTACCATTAAGCTATTTCCGTCAGCTTTTATGAAATTAGTCAAAGTGTATAGGATGACCGCAAAAAGGAAAAAAATATACTTTAGCGAAAATTGATCCTTCTCTAGGTAATTAAACAACTCAACTTTCAATTAGGCATAATATATAAACGTGTCCGGTAACTTAACCTTTATTTTACATTTATGTCCTTCAATTTTGGGTAGGTAAAAGTACACATTTAAACTTGTATAAACTTGAACAAATAGACACATGAGTCTTACGTGACACGTACAAATCACGTAGGACAAAAAATGGCATGTAGGACTGTCATGTCGGACATGTGTCTCTATCTGTTCAACTTTACATAAATTTAACTCTCCTTGTACACGCCCAAAGTTGAAGAACGTAAATGTGATTTAAAATCAAATTAAATGACATCTATTTATATATTATACCTTTTAACTAAGTGCACAAATATCTAGTTTTATAAAAGGCATAATTCATATATTGGACCTTAAACTTGGCTTCAAATTTTAACTTTGACCTTCAACTTTCATAATGCACAAACAGACACTTTAACTATCCAACTTTTAAATAAATAAACACATTGATCCTACATGGCATAATACGCATATGACACCACGTAGGATAAAAAATGACATGTAGGATGATATGTATGACATGCGTATCTATTTGTTCAACTTTATACAAGTTTAAGTGTCTGCTTGTGCACACCCAAAATTGAAGAGCATAAATGTGATTCGAAGTTAAGTTAAATGACACATTTATGTATTATACCTTTATAAAAAGACCATGAATTCTAGTTATCTTCAACCAAATCCATGTACTACTAAGAAATATCAATTGAATCTGTAAATTTGTCTTTTTTTTCTTTTACTTTTCCATCATTGTTTAGTTATCTTTATAGAAAAGGGATTTTTGGAGCAATGGTACAAGTCGTACGTGTGACTAGAAAATTAAAAATATATAATTTTTTGTAAAAAATGTAGAGTAATACTTGGTGAAATAAACTCAATATGGTTTCGTGCTCGATTCTATTTTAGATTATGCGCATAGTAAAAGCTTAGTATATTAATTTATTTTAAATTTTAAATCATTTTTAATAAGCGAGATCTTCAAGAAACAGATTTACCGTAGTCTGACAAAGGAAAAAAGTATTCTACATACCTTTTATATAGAAATAAATTTACTCACTTACAAGATAAGTGTATTATATATACAATTTTATGACTCAACCACGACTAATTAAAATGTAGTTATAGCTTGACTTATCATTTAACACTCTTATCAAGTAATACAATTCGATGTAAATATCGATATAAATAAATATTTATCAACGGTTCAAAATTTAAGATATCTAAAAATTTCAATAAAGACAATTTACGGAATAATTCTTATCATCCACTTATACAAGGACAAACACATGTTTATTTAGAAAAATGAATCATGGAGGAAGCCTCAATGAAACTTCCATTTATGATAAACTCTGGCCTGATGTGGTACCATATCTCTTATTCAATCGTTTTCTTGCTTTTTTATGATGTTCGATGTTTATTTTAAAATTTGACTGATTCGATCTAATTAGTTGTATCAAATAATTAAATCTCATTTTTAAAGTAATAAAATCCTTTTTAAAGAATCAACGTTACAGAATAAGACTAATATTAAAGCATTACATATCAAAAATAATGTTTTTCTATACTCAATAATTAAATTCGAGACGACTAATTACACTATAAAGACTAATAATAGATGTCTTGTCTAATCATTTTTTTAGAAGTTTGTGCTAGGGAATCTTTACTATTTAGATATTCTATTTACTAGTCTTTTCAAAAAAAGAAAAAAATCACATTCTACTCTATGTCCCAAGTGTCACATGTAGTCTCTTTGGGGACATTCGAAAAAATTGAAACGATACAGAGAAAACTAATTAAATTATTTTATTCTGTGTCCTTTAAGTCTTGAGTAGTCTTTTTCTGAGATATTCGACAAGAATAACACACACAAATCGAAAAAATGATCATTGAGTGTCAAGAAGTTGTCTTCTAATTATTTGTTAGTTCATATTTCAGTTAGTTTCATGGTTACTTTTGTTAGATTGAATCTTTTTTTATTAATTCTGTCAGTTTTTTTGGAAAAGAAAAATCATTCTATTTGTTGCATGTGATTTAAAGAACTATATAAATTTTAACTTTCAAATATCACGGGATAAAAAAGTACTAAGTAATTTCTCAAATCTAATTTATTTATTTTTTGAAATAAAGTTATTTGATACCTATGCATGTGAAATATAACAAACTGGCTAGTATTTCGTAAAATTAGTTACAGTGTGAGTTGGTCAAAGACACTATAAATCTACTTAAACACGGTGTGATTAATTTTTTGTTATTTATCCGAATCTCGCGGGATAAAGCTATCTTATATTTTTGTTAGTTAGAGGAATTGTTAGCGGAACCGTGAAATTAAAGAACAAGGAAGAACAACAATATTTAACGTGGTTCGGATCAAAATGATCCTACGTCCACCAAAGAACAACTGCACCAATATTTATTTCACTATACAAAGAATATAAGTGAAATACTACAATGTATTTGGAACTACAGAAAACCAAAGTAATCCTTTTCTGATGTGGAAGTTCAGACTGTGCTGCAACCACAGAGCATACTCAGACAGAACCTTGGCTCTGATACAAGTCAAAGATTGTATCTTGGTAGGTGAAAGTTAGGCAAACCATAAAATGGTTTGCTATCTTAACCTTGACAATTTTGACACATAGTGATGTCATGGATGACATCAATAGGATGAATTTATTCCTATAAATAGGTAGCTCTTAATTCATTTTCAAATCATCCTTTCACTTGCCTTCTCACCTTCTAAGGCATTGTGTTCTCTCTCTTGTAGTATTTCACTTATATTCTTTGTATAGTGAAATAAATATTGGTGCAGTTGTTCTTTGGTGGACGTAGGATCATTTTGATCCGAACCACGTTAAATATTGTTGTTCTTCCTTGTTCTTTAATTTCACGTTTCCGCTAACAATTGCAGTTGGTAGCATTATGTATGCTATGGTATGCACACGTCCAGATATTGCCCAATCTGTAAGTGTAGTAAGCAAGTACATGGCAAATCCAGGAAAAAGGCATTGGGAAGCTGTCAAGTGGATATTGAGATATCTCAAAGGAGCTCCTGATGTTGGCCTAACCTTTCGGAAAAATGAAGGTATTTCAATTCTCGATTATGTTGATTCTGACTATGCAGGGGATCTTGATCGAAGGAGGTCCACAACTGGATACATCTTTACTCTCGTTGGCAGTGCCGTTAGTTGGAAATCGACTTTACAGTCGATTGTCGCTTTGTCTACAACAGAGGCAGAATATATGGCAGCAACGGAGGCAGTGAAAGAAGCTATCTGGTTGAAAGGTTTGGTGGCAGAATTGAGTTCAGTTCAGCTTAAATCAATTCTAAAATGTGATAGTCAAAGTGCTATTCATTTGATTAAAAATCAAAGATTTCATGAGCGCACCAAACACATTGATGTCAGATTTCATTTTATTCGAGATGTCGTAGAAAATGGAGCTATCAAGGTTGAGAAGGTTATCACAGACGATAACGCTGCAGACATGTTGACCAAAATAGTCCCGCTTGCCAAGTTTGCACACTGCAAGGACTTGGCGGGAGTATGCATCAATTGATGCAACTCTAAGAGAACAACTGCTAGGTGGAGCTGGTATGTTCAACAAAGGTTTGATTCTTCTTGTTTCTTACAATGGGATTGCCCAGTAAGCTTAGAAGTTTTGGCCGGAGTTGTTTATACGCATGCTTGGAACACAAACCAAGGTGGAGATTGAAAGAGTTGGTTTTGGTTCTTGTGGAATCAAACTAAATGGAAGATGAATTAATATGAATATTTGGTAGGAAGATAATTAGTACAAAATACAAGTCAAAGATTGTATCTTGGTAGGTGAAAGTTAGGCAAACCATAAAATGGTTTGCTATCTTTCACCTACCAAGATACAATCTTTGACTTGTATTTTGTACTAATTATCTTCCTACCAAATATTCATATTAATTCATCTTCCATTTAGTTTGATTCCACAAGAACCAAAACCAACTCTTTCAGGAATCAAATGCATACCTTGTGAAATTAGTTGAGTTGCATGCGTGCAAATTTATCAAGACATCTAGTTATGAACTATATTAATTATCTTTAATTATATACTTAACAAATTGATCCGATTACATAAATGATTTTTGTATAATTAATCAGTAGTAAGGCATGTCAAATGACATTTCTTTATATATAAAAAAATACATTATTTAATTAAGCAAGATTTTTTTTATTTCATGTATGTATACTACAGATCGACTCTCATTATTTTTATCATGTCAAATACATAAACATATCCTTAAATTCGTTGGGGTTTTCTCTTCAACTATGCTATTTTCCTGTTGAATCATTGAACCACCCATAATTTGTTTCTTTTAAACACTGTTGCCTGATGTGGAACCATAATTTGTAAGGAGTATTGTTAGACGATACATATGTTGTTTCAGAACTCATTAGTCCAATTGATAGTAAAACTGTTCGAAAATAACTGTGTTTTACTTCAAGTCATTTGAAACATATTAGAAAACAAATGAGACTAACACAGTTTGTCTTCATTCCTTCAATCAAAATCATTACAATACGAACACAATTGAAGACATTTACAATAGAAAAGGCGATCAAAATCAGCCAACAGTATTTAAAAGGAACATATTATAAAAAAACCTAACAAATTTAAAAATTTATTTATGAATTCGATCTTTTTATATCTATATATATTATCTACTGTTTTTATATTGTGACACATCATTATAAAATTTTCTAATTCTGTACTATTAATGCATGTGTTACACATAAATTGATACATTAATAATGATTTCAACTTTATATCAATATTTTGCAAAAAAAAAATCCAAATAAAGATAATATAATCTTTTGAGATTCGTTCTATTTCAATTATAACTTAGGGACCAATATAATTTTGTCCACAAACATCTTTATCTTCTTGAATTAATCAATAAAAACAAAACAAAGAAAAGAATGATTCAGTACAAAATACTCACTAAAAATTAAAAAAAACAAAACTTTTTTTTTTTATCACAAAGACAAATTAATTTTGTTTTCAAATGATCTATGATTCCACTAATTTCCATGTAACTTCCAGGAAGGTGAACTTTATAGCAATTATAAGCAACAAAAAAATATAACATATTTAATCATATATAAATATATAAGTAATATAATCATCATATATATTGTCGTACAATTATTTTGAGGTTAGTAATAATAAAAATTTAATCATTCACAATATATATATAGTCTATTTTGCCAGCTTTTCTTTTTTTCTACCATCTCTTTCGTCACAGAAAGGACTATTTTTACATTGGCTCTTATATTTATCGAGGTTCAATTAAATCACATATCACGTAATAAGGGCCAATTTTACAAGTTTGATATAAAGGAAGCTGTTATTGCAGAGGTAAAAGGTGACATTCTTTGCATTATTTTACCTTTCTTTGTCAGAATTTTCAACTCTACTCAAATCGTATTACGTGTAGTTTTTTTTACATTATTTTAATTTTTTTGTTAGAATTTTTATCTTTACTTGAATCTTATTAAGTGTGACGTTCTTGTATTATTTTAACTTTTCTTTGTTAGAATTTTTAACTCTGTTAAAATATTAAGTGTGAGTTCTTGCATTATTTTAATTTCTCTTGTCAGAATTTTCAATTCATCTCAAATCTTAGAAGTGTGACGTTCTTGCATTATTTTAACTTTCTTTGTTAGAATTTTTACTCAAATCTTATTAAGTGTGATGTTCTTGCATTATTTTAACTTCTCTTGTTAGAATTTTTAATTTTGCTCAAATCTTATCAAGTGTGACGTTCTTGCATTATTTTAACTTCCCTTGTTAAATTTTTTTAATTTTGCTCAAATCTTATTAAGTGTGATGTTCTTGCACTATTTTAACTTTCTTTATCAAAATATTCAACTCTGCTCAAATCTTATCAAGTGTGACGTTCTTGCATTATTTTAACTTCCCTAGTTAAATTTTTTTAATTTTGCTCAAATCTTATTAAGTGTGATGTTCTTGCACTATTTTAACTTTCTTTATCAAAATATTCAACTCTGCTCAAATTTTATTGACCGTGATGTTTGCATTATTTTAACTTCCCTTGTTAAATTTTTTTAATTTTGTTCAAATCTTATTAAGTGTGACGTTCTTGCACTATTTTAACTTTCTTTATCAAAATATTCAACTCTGCTCAAATCTTATTGAGTGTGATGTTGTTGCATTATTTTAACTTCCCTTGTTAAAACTTTCAACTTTGCTCAAATCTTATTGAGTGTGATGTTCTTGCATTATTATAAAACTTTCTTTGTTAGAGTTTTCAACTCTGGTCAAATCTTATTGAGTGTGATGTTCTTGCGTTATTTCAAAACTTCCCTTGTTAGAATTTTTAACTCTGGTTAAATTTTATTAAGTGTGATGTTCTTGCGTTATTTCAAAACTTTTTTTTGTTAGAATTTTCAGCTCTGCTCTGATCTCAGGTGTGATATTCTTGTATAATTCTAAATTTCCCTTGTCATACATAATACCTAAGTTCGCCAAGCATGGCATTCTTATGTTGTTTCAAACTCATTCTCTTTTCAGAATTTCTAACTCCACCACCAGCTATGATCTCGTGCATGGACGCGGTTGATTATGAGGACCCTTTTGGTTTTGAAGATTATTTTCCTTCAATGATTGACACATTGGGGGTTGAAAGATTCATGGAAGAACTATGCAATGGTTTTTGCATGCTAATGGATGTAAGTATAGGGCTCATCACATTTGAAAGCTTGAAAAGGAACACAATCTTGATGGGACTAAGTGAATTGAAAGATGAAGAACTTCTTTGCATGTTGATTGAAGGAGATTTGGATGGAGATGGAGCTCTCAATCAAATGGAGTTTTGTTCACTCATGTTTAGATTAAGTCCTGGATTAATGATGGATGGATTAAAATCAGACGATTTACGAGTTATTTCCTAACCTGATTTTTTTCCTTTCATTTTGGGTGGTTCGTTTAAACTAATATTTTAAAAAAAGGTTGCACTCATGAGGAGAGAAATGTGCAAAAAAAATAAAGTTATGAAATTCTCTCAACCTATGTTCAGTATTTTCGTTTTAGAAGTCAGATTTAATTTTTAAGATTTGTATAACATGACTAGGGACTTATTAATTTATAATGCTAATTCCTAGCTATGTTTTTTTTTTCTTATTTTATTTTTTTCTATTAGTAAATAAGGAGCATGTACTTCTTGCTCCGCCTTGTATCAGAGTGATTTTTAATAAGTGTGCTGTGGAAATTCTTTTTGATAATAAGTAAGTGTTTTAAAATTTAAAATTTTGTTCAGTATATATTTTTATTTATTTAATTATTATATGATTAGACCATTAAACATTCCTTTGCATGTGTCCAACAATTAGGTAAACAAAAGATAGCTTATCAAGTGAAAATTAACTTATATAAAAATTATATAATACAATAAATTAAGGCCTTATATTTATCTTAAATAGTGGTAGTTTTTAAATTTTATATAATATAGTGATCATTTGGGATTTTATAATTGATATTTGTGAATACATTTATTATCTGCATGAATATAGTTAGGTAGAGATATTATATTTATTCGAACACACTTATTAAATGTGCTTATATAAGGTATAATATTATCGTTGTGTGCGTAAATATAATGTATTTCACTATTATTGTGAGCACAAATATTGTGCATTTTGATACATTTTAAAATATAATACTAATATGTTTCATAAATAAACAAAATTTCACTATTTTTATAATATAATTTTGAGAAAATAGGTCTATTAAAGGAACTTTCAAAAAAAAAAATCAATTTCACATCGTACGACTAATAGGAGACTTAACACAGAATATCAAATAGAAATTTATTGGTAATTTGTAACTAGATAGTTCGCGGCTAATAAGATATTTTTTTTTGTATAATTCATCGCTAATCCATCGCAATAAATAAATATTTTTTAAATCAACAATATTAGTTGAGGAAACTTCGTTTGTCTTTTAATAAAATAAAAATAATTGTCGTACTATTTTATGTGATGTGAATTGCTCATATATGTCCTTTACCAAAAACCTAAATTAGTATTATTATTATTAAGTTGGAATCCAAAGCATAATATCATGGAAAAAGGCATGCATTGATTGATGACAATATAATTGACAAAAACAGCTCTACTGTTTTTTTGAGATTTTTTTTTAATTCAATATTCAATATCTGTATTAAAATTCGATTAAATTCGAATTTACGTATTATAACATTGTTCATTCATGAGACAACCCGCTCCTAAAAAGATTTCTTTTTATTCTTAAGTTAAATTTAGAGGAGAGAGATCTGATTCATTTCACGACGATCTATGCTGATTACGCCAGTTTATTTTAGTTTTGAATATGTTGATTTTTTCACCAGATGTTAAACACGTAATCATGAATATAATAATACTTCCTCCGTCTTAATTTACGTGACACTTTTTGAATTGTGAAATTCAAACAAGTCTAACTTTGGCCATATTTTTTTTATATATATTTTTAATTATTTTGAATTGTCAATTATTGTGATTTATAGTACTTTTTTTCATTGTTTACAAATATATAAATTTTATTTCGAAAAATTTAAAAATTCCACATAAAAATTTCAAGTCACACTTAAATTATTTGACTCTCAAAAAAATGAAAAGTGTCACGTATATCGAGACAAAGGGAGTACATCTCGTGACATATACGCAGGTCTTAAATTCACAAAAACTGTACTCTGCCCTGCATAGAAAAATTATTGATTTTGATTTTGACACTTAAAAAGTAGAATAGTGTTGTAATTTACTCATACACTTTATTTTCTTACTAGGGAAAAGAGTATGATATACCTCTCATCTTTGTTATTTGGAGCTGATATATCCCTCGTTATGAAAGTGGCTCATATATATCTTTACCGTTATACAAACGGCTTATATGTACCCCTGCCGTTACAAAATGAGCTCACATATACCCTTCATTTAACGGAAGTTAAAAAATTAGTTTTTAAATTTATATTTGTTACTTCTAATTTTTTTAAAAAAAAATTATTTAGGGGTATATATGATTCTTCTATCAATGTTCAAGGTATATTTTAATTTTTTTCATACATAAATTATTTTTTGACTTCTTTTATTATAATTATTTGAGTTTCTTATTCTTATTTTGTTTTTTTCTTTCATTCCTTAGTTCAAAGAGAAAAAAAATTAAACTATTTTTTTTGTCAGTATTGTAATTTAATTTCGTATTCGGAAAAAAAAATTGGTCATCTACAATAAGTTTAACAAGAATATTAGTGAAATATAAATAAATTTGATTATCAAAATAATAATTATAAATTAGTCATTGAAACAAAAAAAAGTCAAAAAAATACGTTTGACAAGGATTAAATTTACTCAATATGAGATTATACTTTTTAGAAAAAAATAATAAAAATTTAGATTAAATTTTTTTTTTTTCATTTCCGTTAGAGGAAAAGAGTATATGTGAGTCATTTGTGTACAAGTAGGAGTATATATGCGTCACTTTCATAATTAGGGATATATCAGCTCTAAATGACAAAATTGAAGGTATATCAGATCTTTTTCCTTATCTAAATTCACAAAAACTGTACTCTGCCCTGCATAGAAAAATTATTGATTTTGATTTTGACACTTAAAAGTAGAATAGTGTTGTAATTTACTCATACACTTTATTTTCTTATAATTAATAATCTATTAAGTCCCCGTGATCATTTTACAACATATATATACACATAAATAAAATTCCTTACAGGAAAATAAAAGAAATCTAAAGAAAATACCTCAATCCGCACTCGCCCCGCCCCCACAAAAAATTAAGGGCAACTTTCACATATAGCAAACAAAAAATTCATATTTGTATGCTATAGCAAAGTTTGCATAATTGCGCTCCATAGCAAACATAAAACTGTATAATTCGTTATACATATAAAATTGTATAATTCGCTGGCCAAAATTGTATAATTCGCTGGCCAAAATTGTATAATTCGCTGGCCTATTTCGCTGCAATTGTATAATTCGCTATCCTATTTCACTGCGATTGTATAATGCACAATTGTATAATTCGCTGTCTATTTCGCTGCAATATTTTTATAAAATTTGTTTTGCATACAGTTGAATCGAATTAAAATGTATGTATATTGCATAATTATAAGTGTATAGCAATAAGATATATGTTTTTTCCCTCGCTTTATACAAAAACAGAAACACAATATATACACTTTTGTTGTATAAAGCTAGAGACAATTGTATTTCACTGCAATTGTATAATTCGCAATTTATAATTTGTTGGCCTTTTTCTCTGCAATATTTGAAGTAAAATGTTTGTAAATTATATAATTAAGTGTATAACATGAAGATATATATTTTTGCATGTGTATATACAATTTTCTCTCGCTTTATACAAAACAGAAACAGAAATTATACACTTCTGTTGTATAAAGCGAGAGAGGCGAGCGAGAATGGAGAGTGGCGAGATTTTGGAGAGAGAGACGCCTGACAAATTTTAGCTAACGTTTGCTATGAAGCACAATTAAATCAAACCCTAGTTATTCCATTTATTTTAGGTTATTAGTTTATTATTATATACAATTTTTCCCGAAAATTAAATATTTTTAGTTTAGACCTTTCCTGCGTCTGTACCGCATTTGTATATTGAAAAATCCATCTGCCTCATATTTGATCAAAACAAATCTGCTCCATTGTCATTCCCACTAAAGCAATTGCTTGGGGCTCCAAATTTTTTAAGAACCCTAAAAAAAATTCTAAAGATATATAATGGTTAACTTTTTGAAAATATATATAAGTCTCTCGCTTGCTCCCTCTGTCGCTTGCCTCTCTCGTTTTTATACAAACACAAATGTATAAAATGTGTGTGTTTGTGTAAAGCGAGAGAAAATTGTATATATATATACATATATTTTTGTTCCTCTCTTCCAAATCTCACTCGCCATCCTCGTCTCTCTCGCCTATACAAACAGAAACGAAATGTATAAATTGTGTTTCTGTTTGTATAAAGCGAGAGAAAATTGTATATACACATGTAAATACATATATCTTCGTTCTATTCATTTATAATTATACAATAAAAAAATTTCTCTGCCCATTTTTTTTGTCTTTCTCTCTTTCTCGTTTTATACATACACAAATTATACAATTGATCTTTTGTATACAATTGCTTTCTTTTGTATATGTATAGTTAGTTATACAATTGATTTCTTTGTATATTTATAGCGAATTGTACAACTATTTTTTTTTTTGTATATGTATAGTTAAATATACATATTTATGTTTGCTATGGAGAGCAATATGAAAAGTGTAGTTAGAACATAAATATGATTTTTATGTTTGTTATGTGTGAAAATTACTATAAAAAAAATTAATAGTAACGGTATACTTTATAATTAAATATGGAGATTGTTATAATGATTGATAAACGAAAGTGTGTTAAGTTAATTATAGCATTCTTTTTTAGGTGACAAATTATTTTATTGACTTATTTATATCTTGACGATTATTGAACATTTTGAAGTCTACGAAACGGTAAAACCTTTTACATTATGCAAAATCTTTTGTTGTGTACTGATTATATCGTTACTTTAACTTATCAAATGATATAAACTTTTTAAATTTTTGAGTCAACTTTACATTAAATTTTTCATTGGATATTTTCATTGTTTATATTCTTACTTTGTAAAGTCGAATTACATTCAACCTTTTCGAGACTTCACTCGTAGAATCACATTTAGTATGTCATAAATATTCAATTTATATATGAAAATTAAAAATAATAAGGTCTCGCTATAAAGTTTAGTCTTAGATATCCAGACTTGTTGAAACGACCCGATATATATATATATATATATATATATATATATATATATTTGATTATGGATTATAAATATATAACGGGTTACTAATTAACTCTTAGGCAACCCGTTCTAATTCAATATTTCAAATTTGAATTTATAAATAAAAAATGGAAGAATATCATATTGTTTAAATCTATGACCTTTAAAGTTTTTTATTCAATGTTCTGTTTCATTCATAAATTTAACCAACTATATTTTAAAATGTAAAATATGATATGAGAAATAATTAAAAGTTATACTACTCTTAAGAGAAAAGAGTTTGAAATATATTTAAATTTATCAAAATTATTGTAACGACTAACTTTGAAAAGAACCTTTTATTCCCCTGCATTATTTAATAGTGTATTTTAAATATATATATGTGTCCACGTGGACACGTTACTATTATAATGATACAAATTTATGATGTCCATGTGGATGTATATATATACCTTTAAAATATACTATTAAATAGTGCAGGAACAAAAAATTCTTTTCAAAGTTCGATATCGTTAAAACAATTTTGGTCAAAGAAAAACCTGATATAACCATCTGATAAATTAAGAGAATCCCTTTTGCATACAAATATGTATGAATTGTCATTATTACGAAGTATTTTACTTTTTCATTGAGGATTTTTTATATAAATTTAAATTGAATTGAATTCTAATATAAATATTCCGAGATAAATAAAGCTACCAAAAGAAATTCCAAAATTCTAAATAAAAAATTTGACTAGTCAAATTTGTCTTCCAAATTCCACAAATTGACTAATTCTATGCCACGACAAATCTTTTTGTGGAAACCGTGTATCACCTCTTTTAATTTTATTTTATAGAAAAAACGCATCAAGTTTAAATTCCTAAAAATCATCAAAAAAATATAATGAAATGAATAAGATTCTTCTAATTTTTAACATGTGGCCTCAGGTCGAGACTTGAAAATAAAAAAAACTTAATAATGATAGAAAACACTTCACCTTGGTGACACATTAAATCTGAATGAGCCTCAATCACCTAAGAATGTAATGAGATGCATAAGACTCTTTCATCGTTAACCCTTTGTTATTGATTCGAGACTTGGAAATAGAGAAAGACACATTAAATCTGAATGAGCCTCAATCACCTAAGAATGTAATGAGATGCATAAGACTCTTTCATCGTTAACCCTTTGTTATTGATTCGAGACTTGGAAATAGAGAAAGACACATTAAATCTGAATGAGCCTCAATCACCTAAGAATGTAATGAGATGCATAAGACTCTTTCATCGTTAACCCTTTGTTATTGATTCGAGACTTGGAAATAGAGAAATTCATTCTTCGTAGCTAGGAAACACTTCTCTCTTGTGACACATTAAATTTAAATATGATTGAGTCCTTAAAGACCAACAATGATTGCGGTGGATGGATGAATGAGATCCTTTCATTCTGAACCTGAGCTCTCAATTCGGGGGTGGAGGGTAGGAGGAATCGATTCCCCCTACGCGACACGGTTAAATAAGAAAAAGAAAAAAATATAAACACAATTGGAAGTTCCAAGAAAAGAATGGATCTTGGTTTACTAATTCTTCCAAGTAAAATTACAAAGAGAATCAAGAAAAAAAAAATAAGAAGCATGAAAAGGAAAATGTATAATTCTATTTGTGTATTTCTCTTTGTAGTCAAATGATCGATCGTAGAGAAACAAGATTTTGCATAATTACGACGATATGATTCCAGACCTCAATTATGAAATTACACTGAATACGTTAGTAATCACAAACCTCATTTGTTCGAAGCACCTTCATTGGTCTCAAGAACCCTATGGATGAAGATGTTCTCTTGTTCTCTTCCAACAACAAACTCGACGAACATGCCTCTTCATCCTGCATCGTATTTAATCGTAACGTTAGAAAAATCACAATGAAGAGACGGATTCAACATATAAACTATAAATGCACATGCATGTATTAATGTCTTCAGACTAGGGGTGACAATTGAACGAACTGAAATCAAACATGAAACTAAACATCGATATTTGATACGAGTTCATTCACCTAAAATTTGTTTGGATCAAAATGAGTTCAATAAGAAGATAGATCAAATACCAAATCATCACCTTCCTTTTCTATTTGAAGAAAAAGAATGTCAATGTATTCGACTCGAAAGTCTATCGAAAATAACCTCTCTAAAAAATATGTACATTTTACTATTCTCAAACATCACTTGTTTGACTAAACTTTCTATATTGTTATCGTCGATGTATAGACGAAACTATAAAATCTTACTTACAGATTCGACAAAACTCAATAACTCATAAACTTCGTATTTATATTTTAAAATCAACTATCCCGTAAAAACAATAATTTATAAACTCAAAATTCTAGCTCGATATCCAACAAATACACTCTTTTAAATACATAATTACCTCAAAATGTAGGCAATCACTTTCCCTTACTCGCTTCCACGGAGATGAATTAACAGCCGCCGTCGCGCCACCGCCGCCACAATCTCCGATAGCTGATAAATCTCCATAGCTGCCGGAAGAACTCACCGAACGCACCGGCGACGGCGACGGAGAGAAATCACTCGACGGAGAAGAAGATAAAGGAACAACTTGATTCTCATCGTCCTCATCGTCATAGTCATCGATTTCACTGTCAGTACTCACGTATTCATCTTCATCTTCATCATTATCCGGTTCGGTTTGATAATTTTCTTCGATTGTTTCCCCAATTTGTTCAATTGGATCTGGGTTTTGGATGCAGGAATTGCAGAGAGAGAAAGTAGGAGAAAGCTTCGGACCAGAGGCATTCCATGGAGTTGAATTTTGACATGAATGACAAAGGAGATTTCTCGAGTGTTTAGCTACGAGAAAATTAGCAGAATGAACTTTCGAATCGCAATCCCAGCAAAGGTTAGCTTGATCTGATTCACAATACATCATTGATTTGTTCTCATCACATAACTCACAATTCATCATCTTCACTTAATCAATCAAAAAATTCAAACAATTTTGGGGTTTTT
The DNA here is from genome assembly GCA_032847665.1 of Solanum chilense. Lineage (NCBI taxonomy): Eukaryota > Viridiplantae > Streptophyta > Magnoliopsida > Solanales > Solanaceae > Solanum > Solanum chilense. The sequence goes on from CM064972.1 coordinate 1,665,449, forward strand.
TTTGAAAGGAATGTTGAAAATTGGGGGTTTGGAGTTTCTGAATGGAGAGAAAATTGCAACTATTTTTATACTAGTATATATATATATATATATTTGATATTTTTCATGGGTGGGATAGGGGTAGGGTGAGGGGTGGGGGGTGGGTTATGAAAGTTTTTCTTTTACCAAAATGGAGTATTTGTTTGGTGTTTGGTTCGAGATTGAAAAAAGTTATTGAGTTTACGTGAAGGAGTTATCGCCAGCATGAAAATGATAATGGGATATACAAAGGAGATTTTTCGTGTGAGGGGTTTGATATTGAGTTTAGTACTTTTTTATGATAGTTGTTAAATGAGATAATCAACAAGATATAATATATGATTTCGATGTGCTGAATTTACTTTTAGTAATTGAAGGGAGATTAGAGATGAAGTAAGTGAAGTTCATTCAGTTTGAGAGATAATCAACAAGATATAAGATGTGATTTCGACATTATGAATCACTTTCGATAATTGAAGGTGGATCAGGGATTAAGCAGGTCATGGTCATTCAATTTGAGAGATAATCAACAAGATATAAGATGTGATTTCGACCTTATGAATTACTTTCGGTAATCGGAGATGGATCAGGGATTAAGCAGGTCATGGTCATTCAATTTGAGAGATAATCAACGAGATACAAGATGTGATTTTGATCTTAAGAATCATTTTCGATAAGGAAAAACAGATCAAGAGTTTGCAAGTTAGTTCGTTCAGTTTGATGAATAAATTATATGATTGATTTGTCAATTTTAGCTTTTCCATTTCAATCGTTGCTCGCTAGTGGCTTGATTTATCGTGAATATGCTATTAGCTAGCAATTTTGTATTGGTTAATGAAATTAATGAGGGTATGAATTAAAAACTTGAACTATAAAGAAGTAATTTAAGGATTAAAGATTTATTTAGTTAATAAAACAAGATATAACAATCTTGAGATAAAATATAAAATTGTTAAACTATACTTGATAAGAAATATTAATCAATTTGTGATTAGCTATTCCGTATAAAGGGTTAAATAGTTAATCTCATAGAATATGTCAACTTATCTCAACCACAAAATAACTTCTTCTATTCAATTCAAAATAACCAAACAATTCATAAGAATTTTAAGATTAAGTAGACTTAAGAATCAAAACATACACTATAAATTTAATTAGCAAAAGAAGAGTAAAGTTATATTTACTTATTTATCTACCTGACTAATAACTCGTGTCTTATAAAGCTCATTCAAAATAAATCGTATTAGAATTTTTTTATTTTACTTCCATTGAAGGTCGTAAAATTATAGTAGGTATTTTTTTTTATAATCACGCTATTCGTTCAAGATTACATGTACCTTGATTAATTTGACAAAATATCTGCTACTTATCACATCTTATCAGCAACATGTACTAAATAACTTTATCCATCAAAACTAAAAAAAAATGAAAAAATTACTAAATACATTTGTTATTTATAAATCAGAAATAAATATACAATTTGAATTATAAAATCAATCAAAATCTAATAAATTCAGCCTAAACCTTATCTTAACAAAATTATTATACCTCAAAATGGCTAAAAATTCAAAATCATCTTTGTTGTGAGAGAGGCTATGTATATTATTTTTATTATTTTATTTTATCTTTATGTAAATTGAAATTAAAAGAAGATAATTGGTAGCTTTCATTACTCTAAAAATGTGAAAGGATATATATATTTTTAAAATGCAAGTGGCTATGTATAGCCTAAGTTATTATTATATATAATATAATATAATATAAACATATAATAACCAATGAATTTAAGTTCTAGTCACATTTGCTTACATGGCCATTTTTAGTCCACATAAAAGATTGAACCATGTGAAGTCCACATTCTACCCATAATCCAAAAAATATATATTCATATCTATCTTTGGAGTATGGGCCTTTTATATTATTATTATTATTATCTTGATTCTAGAATTATTAGCCAAATAAAAAAACAACTTTTTTTATTTTTTTGGTTACAATTGAAAGAAAAAAAAAACAATTTGTTTTGGATAAGGGGACAAAAGGGAAAAAGAATTGACTTGGATAAGGGTGTCAAAATAATCTAACCCTAATCTACATGCTCTATCTTATCTTGGATTAATAAAAAAAAAAGGATAAAAAGAATAGAACGACATCATTTTTATTATTATCGAAGATAAAGAAACTATTTTTAATTATCGTATTATATACAATAATTTTATTTATAAAGAAAGAAATTATGAAGTATATATAGTCACAAGATAAGATTTTTTAAATTTATAATTTTAATTTGTATGGGATGAGGAATAATAAAAAAAATTAAAAAAATACTTGGTGGACAATTTTTATTTTATTTTAATTGATGACATGGATTTTAGACCACGTGAACATGTCTGATGTGGCATCAAATGAGTATAATTCTCCTTCCTCGAGATTCTAGCCTTGCTGACATGGACAAATCTTGACTTTGTCGACTTCAATTTTGCGTGATACTTTTCGGATATCAAAATTTGACTAAATCTATTTCTGATAGTAAATATTTTATAAATTTTTGAACATTTTGAATTATCAATCATTCTGACTTATAGTACTTTTTACGTAATTTAAAAATATATAAATTATATTTCAAAAAAATTGAAAATTTCATGCGCTAATTTTTAATCAAATTTAAACTATTTAATTTTCAAAAAAAACTAAAAGTATCACGTAAATTGAAATAAAAGAAAGTATTTTTTGAAAAGGAGTGATAAGTAAATATAATTAATTTTGATAAGGTAGAGTTAATTATAGTTCTAAAGTATGATTGGGTGTATATATTTATTGAGAAATATTTGAAATAACTTATTTTTATAATAAAGAGATTAATATCATCACTTTTCGTATATTATTTTATTCTTTGGTTTGTGGATAAGAGGTGCTTTGCATCAAGACCAAGGAGACCATCTCCGTCGTCAAAGGCATATCTTCATATTATTTACGATAATTGAGGAGTATACATGAGATACATTATTTATATTTGTATAAGTAATGTGAAATAATACATATAACTGTATAAATTTCATTTTATTATTTCAATTTATATGATCGAATTTAACTGAATACAAAATTTTTGAAAAGTAAAAAAGCTAAATTTGCAATGACTTTTCTATTTTGTCCCTTAGGAACCCATCATATACATGAACTATACTCATTCAATTGAATTTATTGTGAGCCTTATATTCTGCATAAAACAAAATTGGTAATAAAAGAGCACTTAGGCTTCTACCACGTGTCGCTCAATTAGAAACAACGGATCGAACTGAATTAAACGGATCGAGAGGGATCGAAAAAAGATAATATGTATATAAATTTTATTTTTATCTAGTAAAGGTTGAGAGACTATTTTCGAAAACCATTGGTTAGAATGAATTGGAAACAATGATCCAAGTTAATAAATAAATGAATCAATCGCTAGCTCAAATTTTAATCTAATTTTATCACCCCTAACCTCAAATTATAATTCAATTTATCATATATATAAACTTTTAATTTCTTATTGGATTATGTTCAACTTTTATGTATAAAGTGGATAACTTATTAATTAACTACTTTAAGGGAGTTTGTCCAAACAATGACATCTTTTTAAAGGCTCTCTCTTGTTCTAATTTATTTTGCCTTAAATTTTGTGAATAATCAAAATAATATGATTAGTCGAGCAAAAAGTCTATCAGAAATAATCGTTTTACCTTTACAAAGCACGAGTAAAGCTGCATACACACCCACCTTCACTAAACTCTATTTGTGAAATTAGATAGCCTAAATCAAACAATGTGTTAGATATTTTCTTTTGACCAATTCTCGATTTGTGCGTATCATCCTTGCGCAGGGGCCATGCTAATCTTCTCTATCTCGTTCCACTTTTATCGGATATCATATAAATCATCGACCCCCACCCCCACCCCACCCAACCAAACCCCATCCTTTGTCTTATTTTGATGGGGGGTTGTATGAGGCAAGGAGTAATAGGACCACTGTTTTCCAAGTGTAAGACTTCAATGTTTCAACAGACCAAACTTTGTGGTTATTATTAACTAGGGAAAGTACATCCCCTCTGCCCATGCACTTTCTCTTAAATGATGATATATGTCCCTTTCTTATCTCAATTCTTAACTTGGAAAGTACATTCTAGAGAAACTAGTGACAGCCTGTTTGATTATTTCCAACTTTAGGTCTACATAGATAGACGCTTAAATTCATATAAAGCTTAATAAAGAACTCGCGGAAGGCAAAGTATGCATTGCCTTCAGAACAGCGAAAACAGAAACAAGAACCAACTGTTCTGGGCAACAGCAGCATAGAGATTACATCTTAAAAGTAGATTTTATATTTGCACCAGAAAGATAACAAGTGATAAAAAGGCACAGGTTTAAGTGAAACTCTATGAAGACAACAACCTTTAGAGATACAACATCATCTAGCGAACTACGGGAAACTAAACTGAAAGAGAGGAAACCACAATTCAGTTAAAGAAGATGAGACTCCGGATATAACAAAATACCAAGTGGTTTTCACATAAGTCGCTCATAAGGATTGCTTAATGCAATTTCCGGACCTGGAATCTGTCACCAAAGAAGCAGGTGTATCAAAGTCCCAGTTAACAAAGAGAACCATCAAATAACCATAGAGTCGATAGAAAAGGGAGTAGAGGATTGATTTAAAAACAAGGTTCAAATGTATAATGCATGACACAGCTAAAATATTAATTGCATAACTCATAAGATATCAAGACATAGCTACTTGGTTGCGCTGGTTTGCAACTCTCTCATGCAATCTGCACAGACCAAACCCAATTGTCTTGAAAGACCTACTATCTCTTGGATAAAGGGAAAACCTTTTTGACATCTCAACCATCCAATTTGATTTTATGTATAACAATCTTTGTTTATCATTTCCATTCATCCAAAATAGATTTTGTGTAACATATTCATATATCATTTGACTCTCCAAGAACGTTGAACCTAGGTATTTTGAATTGTTTGTTTTCGACCAACATCTTTCACAATGTGCCCTGAAAAAAATCTCAGTGGAGAGAAATGATTCATGGATCATTTATCTAATCTTTGGTGACATCACAAAGTTGATTTGACTTCACAGTTCACCCACAAATCTAAAAAATCGATTTATAGTGGCTAAACTGCATTTCATAAACATTGAACCACCAATTCAAAAGGCAAATCAAGCTTAGGAGCACACCAGAAAAATTCCATAAGACCTAAAGTTCAAATATTGGAAACTCAAAATGAATTGGCTCAAGGTTGAGCTACGGTTTCCTTAGTCAAAATTATCATTTCAACATTATACAATGTTTTATTTTCTCCAAAAGTGAAACTTTCACAACAAAGATAGCTATCAACAAATTACATCTTCCTCAAATCTGTCATGGAAACCATGGTTGACAGTCTCATCCATTGACCAAGGAAGAATTTAGCTTATTACAGATAACAAGGGTGGAGCACACAACCTAGTCCTAAGAAAGCTTCTCATTAACTGTTAAAACCAGAAGCAGCCACTAGGGTGCCAAATTAAATTATTTATAGGAAGAAAGTTTTTTTTGGTAATAAGGGAGAAACAATAATAAAAAAACAAATAGGAAAATATGTGTAACTTTCATCTAATTGCAGTCCTCTTACAAACCTATGTTTAAGAGTAAAAAATAACTGAACAAGAACCTTACTGTCTCATACAAAAAGAGATAGGCCCCAAAAATGAATCAAGCCCTAAATTCTACTCCTAAGCAATACAACTATCATTTGTAAGTGGCGCAAGCATCAAAAGTACAATGTTTCATAATCTAAAGACTAAAGTAATGAAATTTAAGATGAATGTAGAGAGATGATATCTGCTGAAAACAAAATAACAACCAATGTACCTTTCGTTCATCGTCTCTTCATAGGACTTCTTAAGCAACTCTAAGTCAATTGTCAGTTCTCAAGCCTTTTCCTATGGCTGGTTGTGATCCTGCTTCATGGAGATTGACAATTTAAAACAAGACTGACCTCAGGATTCAGACAACATGTTTGAGCGTTGTAATACTAAGTTTTCAAGAGGGTGCTTCAGTTCAAGTTCCCATTTCAACACGAGTCATTTATTCCATTTTCCAAAAATGCATTCACATTTTGGAACTTTTAAAGCTATATACTCTAACGATATTGTTGCTAAACATATCATAATTGTTACAAGTATCACGGATTTCCTGCGCTCTATTGCATGTCAAAATCATATGCATAAACTGTAAAAGGCATTACCTTTCTTGAATGTTACTATTTTGGGGAGTACCCACCTAATTTTCCTTTTGGTATAACACACAGCCAAATCACAGAGTTGACAGCAGTGTGCCACATTTTACATTATAAAACATGAAAGGGTCTTTCATTCCGATTAGAAAATGGGAAAAACTAATAACCAGTAGCAAATTGCATAAATTTACATATAAAGACCCGAAAATAACTAAGCAAACATTAGGATGAATTTTGCACATACCTTGACGACCATCACAAGCATCATGGTACTCGCCTCCCTCCTCGTGTTCTTTTGAGGCAGATGCCACAGGAACTCCGCCCTTACGAGCAGCATTTCCACCATCCTTCTCATCAGGATATCTCACAACCACAACAGGGCAAACACAATGCCTAACACAGTAATCACTAACACTTCCAAGCCTCCCATCATTTCCTCTCTTAGTAGCCCCGAATCCTCGACTACCCATGATAACTGCACTCAATCCTAGCCTCTCAACCTCAAGACATAGCCTTTCCTTCATATCATGATCCTTCACAATATGAATTTTGTACGGAATTTGCGCCTCAACAAGTGGCTGAGCCAAATCAGAAGACTTAGCAGAAGTAAACGCATCAAAATCATCTTCAAGCTTCTTTTGTGTCTCTATGTTATCAGTATCGGCGATGGATACATCAACAGAACCCCAATCAGCACCGTAGAGTACGGAGGTAGGGCGGACGTGGAGAAGGATAACTGCGTCACCAGGACGGAGGTAGTGGTGGACAGCCCACTTGACGGCGAAGGCAGATTCGTCACTAAGATCAACGGCGATTCCAATTTTGCGCTGCGCACCGGCAGTCGGAGTGTCGGTGGCGGAAGGAGTGGTCGGTGGTGGAAAACGTGGTGATGAACACTTGATTTTGATGTTCGCGAGGTTTGGCATGCCGGAATCCGCCGTGTGCGGTGGCTGTTTCTGCATTCTGTTTGATCGGAGCTAGGGTTAGGGTTTTTTAAATTACAATTGAAATGACTTTTTTTTTTCTATGTTGACTGCTAGTGTCCCTCTTTGATGGTAATAACTAGGCGTGTTCATACTCTCATTTCAAATGAGTCGGTTTTTAATTAAAATCAAATCAATTAAGTTCGATCTTTTAAAACTTTTTAAAAGAATCAAATTAATTAAAATAGTGCTTATTTAATTGTATCGATTTTTTAAAATATAATGATATTTCTCACTTTCATTTCTTAGAAGAAAAAAATCGTTTTTGACTAAGGTACACATTTTCTTTTAATTTTTCTCGAGAACTCGTTTACAATCTACTTGCGTTAGATAATAGACTCTCTTCATTGCAACAATCATCTTTTTATATGTGTAGAGTTTATTTCTATCTCAGTAGATATAGAGATTTTATTTCTAAACATATTTCCGATTCGAAATAGATATTATCAAAGCACTACAAGAAAATTATAACAATCAAATAACAAAATGCATAGAAAAATAAAACGACGAATAACAATACACATTGAATATATATTAAAAATACTATTCAATTACGTAATAATACTATCAGTAATGATAAAAGGAAAGGAGGAAACTATGTGTTACCTCTTCCGCACATAGCACGTCAACATTTATTTACTTACTATTTTTCTATTACAATTCTCAACACTCAAAATCTTCATATCTTAAAGCATATCCTCGATGAGTTGATATTGTGTCATGTCATATCTAAACACCTCCCATAATACTCTTTCGCCAATAGCGAGATAAGGAAAGGATGAAGTTATGTCTTACCTCTTTCAATATAACACGTCAACATCTAGCTATCTACTAACCTTCTATTTCAATTATCAACTCTTTAATATGTTTGTATCGTGAATTATGTTCTCGATAAACTGATACTGTACCAAGTCATATCTAAACACCTCTTGTTGTTTTTAATTGTCAATAGAATGACAATGAAAGCAAGAGGCTTAGACTTACCTCTTTCACACATAGCGCATCAAATATCTTCGTATCTTAAATTCTGTCCTCGAAAATTGATATCATGTCAAGTCATATTTAATCAGCTCTCATAAATTCTCTTTTGTCAATAGCGTGACAAGGAAAGCCAGAAGCTAAGCCTTACCTCTTTCACACATAGCGCATCAACATCCAACAATCAACTAATCTTCTGTTACAACTATCAACCCTCAAACATCTTCATATCTTGAATCACGTCCTCGATAAATTGATTACTATGTCAAGTCAACACCTAATCATCTTTTATAATTCTCTTTCTTCAATAGCGTGATATTAGAAAATTAAAGGCTAAGCCTTGCCTCTTTCACACATAACACGTCAACATTCAACTACCTTCAGATATTTTATTTCCGTTCTCAACATCAAACATCTTCATATCTAGGATCATATCCTTGATATATTAAAACTGTCTCGAATCATATCTAATCACTTCCCACGTGACCCGATTTTGCTTTTTCACAAAATCTATTTTTTTTTATAGGACAAAAATGTAATTGTGTCTAACCGCCATTAAAATAGAACTCTAGAAGGACAAAACGGTAATTGTACATATCCGCCATTAAAATGGAACTCTAGAAGCATCCAGTCGGCCTTCTTCTCTTTCTCACAAAAAAATCCCTAAAAAAGCTGAAGCAGCAAACTCTCCTCTTTCATCTTTCTCATCGAACAAGGTATGGTTTTTCTTCCATTTTTTTGCTCAAATTTCTTCATTTTGCCTTCGTTTTGTTTTGATTTTTTGTTTGCATATCGATTTCGTTTGCTATGTCTTGAGGTTTTGAGGTCAGTTTTCGTACAACTCGGTTAATTTTTTGTTAGATTCATTAGATATCTGTTGCCGTCTTTTATCAGTTATAGATACCAGGTAACGTTTTTTCACCAAAAGTAGTACATGACAGATACAAGTACCACTCTTTCATGTCTCTGTTTGCAAAACCCTAATTGAAGTGTAGAATATCAAGGGGTGACTGATGGAACCTTTTCGATTCTCCGAATGAGAGTGTTTGCATGCATTTTTTTTCTAACATATAGTTAAAAATTGCTTCTTTTTGCTTCATTTTTATGTTTCTTTGTTATTACTGCTTAATTTTTATCTCTTTTTGGGCTGAGTTGTGGCAATGTAGTGCTTAGGATTTGAACCTGAAACTTCAAGGTGAATTTCGAACACCTTAAACCATGAGTCAACATCTAGTTTTGTGTTTAGGTGATTCAAAATCTATATACATAAAACATGAAGAAATGCATTATATGTACTTTGTATTTGTTACTGAGGAGGTTTGGATTAACACCTTTGTGCCCCCCTAGATCCGCCATTGTAGTCGAGGGTCTAGCTGAAACAACTTATCTATCCTGCAAGGTAGACTGACCATCGTAAACCTCACCTGTTGGGGTTTATATGGAGGTACTTTGTTGTTGTAGTTATTGAAAATTGCTTTTTTCAGTTAAGCATGATAATTAAAATATTTAAGTGAGTAGTTTGTTGGTTTTAATTTGTTAGGAATCCGCAGAGAATTAGGTATTGTGCGAATAATATATGTAATCTGATAGATAGAAACAATTGGGTTCCTTTTGTTTTCTTTGTTATAAACAGTTATGGAACTTAAAAGGATTTAAATTTTGGTAATAGAAGAAAGTGCCAATGGACCTCTTCGTTGTGCTAGAGGCGACACATTGTTTTCTTTTAAGGTGATTGGGAATTGGGATGTATAAGGGCAATAAACTGAAGAATATGATTTAGAATTCATTTTGGCTGTCAAAGTTAAGTTGCACTGGTATTCTGCCCCTTTAATGAAGAAGTAGTTGGGCCCTTTTCGTGTATGCACATATATTTATAATCTTTCTGTTTTTGAGTTGCCAATGTAGTATCAGTTTCAAAAAAAATAAACAATACCAATGGAGAACCTTTCTAAAAACTCTCTGGTAAAATGCAATTCCTCGAGTTCAATTTTAGGTGAATTTTTTTTCTTCTTTTCTGATAGCCTTTTTTATGCCTATTTAGTAAGTGGGTCATTGGTCATAGACAAAGTTTGTTGTAGGGATAAAACAGAAAAAGTAAAGAGGAGAAAGAACGGAAATTTTTTTCTTTCTTTCAATCCAAACAATAGAACGAAGAGAGCACTCAAAAAATGAAAGTTAAATAAAGAAGTGTTAGTTAGAACTATCACTAGACTTCTTCCCCTCTTTCTTTTTTACCTTTTCTCTCTCCTTTTGTTTGTGCTTGACCCGAGGATATAATAATATGTCTAGAAAGGTGAGGGTGAGGTACCTTCCCCAGCATATGGAAAGAAAATTCAGGATCAAGCAAATGAATGTTTTTATCCGGAAGATTTTAATGAGAGGGTGGCATACTACTATATTAGGAAATGCCTGAAAAGCTGGCTTGCGACACCATCGGAATTAAACTTATATTCAAGAGTGCCTGAGAACTATTTCAATATGTGGACTTATTTTTCTAGAGAATAGACTTTTGAATTTTAATGTATAATACAAATGAACATATAGCTAATAATCTATCTACGCCTCGGTGTTTGCTATCAAAAATGATGAAGTATTCCTATCTTGTTCAAATCATAGTTGACAAATTCTGGAGGAAAATTTGTATGTAGAAAGGATGTGATAGTGCATTTGGACAACTCAAGGAGAATAGTTGAGGGTTGCAGAGAATTATTAATGTATGTATTCATAAGTTCATATTATAAATTATAAACTAATTAGAAATAGCTTTTCCTATAAATCGTGGATTAAGACTTTATGATGTCAAATTAATAAACTCTATTTTCTGTTTTTCTTTTTTTGTTCCCATGTAATTCTTACCGTCTTATCCTGGATTTAAGACTTGTGCGTGGAGAATCAATTGGTCATTTTGTTGCTGACAAAGTAACTATAAGCAGGCTGGTTTAAACTCATTGCGGGTAGCTCTTTGGGTTGGGGGAGGGGGGTATATTATGCTCCTTTAAAATAGTAGCAATTGTCTCATTGAATGAGGAGTTCTTTTAGAGTAATGAGATTTCAGCAATTTTATAGTATCAGCTGGCACTGTATCAGACGTGTGAGTGCATATTATGTTGCCTCTGCATTGTTAAATAATTTACATGTGAATATTTTCATTTTTCTTGTCTAGGTTAGTCAAGAATTGTTGACACGGCCATGGTGCAAGAGAGAACTGGAAATGGAGCACCTTCAAATGGGAATTCAGCAGGTGGAAATGCTTATACAATTGACTTGAATACATTCAGTAAGCGACTGAAGGCCTTATATTCACACTGGCACAAACATAAGGATGACCTTTGGGCCTCTTCTGATGTCCTTGCTATAGCTACACCGCCACCTTCGGAGGACTTGAGATACTTGAAATCCTCAGCTTTAAATATTTGGTTGCTAGGTTATGAGTTCCCTGAGACGATTATGGTTTTCGGAGACAAGCAAATACATTTTCTGTGTAGCCAGAAGAAAGCCTCATTGCTTAGTGTTGTAAAATCTGCTGCTAAAGAGGCTGTGGATGTGGACGTTATCCTGCATGTGAAGGCGAAAAATGAGGATGGGACTACTCAAATGGACAATGTGCTTCACACTATCCGTATGCAGCCAAAGTCAGATGGTCCTGATAGTTCAGTCGTCATTGGATATATTGCAAGAGAGGCCCCTGAAGGAAAACTCCTGGAGATATGGACCGATAAGATGAGAAATTCAAGCCTTACTCTTAGTGATATCTCAAATGGGCTGGCTGACCTCTTTGCTGTGAAGGAACAGAATGAGATAATAAATGTGAAGAAAGCTGCATATTTGACTGCTTCTGCAATGAAGAACTTTGTTGTTCCAAAGCTTGAGAAAGTTATTGATGAGGAGAAGAAAGTAACTCATTCTTTATTAATGGATGACACAGAAAAGGCTATTCTAGAACCTGCAAAAATTAAGGTGAAGCTGAAAGCTGAGAATGTTGATATATGTTACCCCCCAATCTTCCAGAGTGGTGGGAATTTCGATCTTAGACCTAGTGCTACAAGCAATGATGAACAATTGTACTATGATTCTGCCAGTGTCATCATATGTGCAGTTGGATCACGATACAACAGTTACTGTTCAAATGTTGCCAGAACATTTCTCATTGATTCAACTTCGACGCAGAACAAGGCTTATGAGGTTCTTCTTAAATCTCACGAGGCAGCTATTGGTGCATTGAAGCCTGGAAACAAGCTTAGCTTCGTGTATCAAACAGCTCTAGAAGTGGTTGAGAGGGATGCTCCTGAATTTGTTAGCAACCTGACAAAGTCTGCTGGGACTGGGATTGGTCTTGAGTTCCGGGAGTCTGGCTTGATCATCAATGCTAAGAATGATAAGGCGGTGAGAGCAGGAATGGTTTTCAACGTGTCACTTGGTTTCCACAATTTGCAAGCTGGGACCACTACTGAGAAGAGTAAGAATTTTTCACTTTTGTTGGCAGATACGGTTATCGTCACAAATGATGGCCATGATGTGGTTACTCATTTGAGCTCTAAAGCCTTGAAGGATGTAGCCTATTCTTTCAATGAAGATGAGGAAGATGAGGAAGACGTTAAAGTGAAAGCTGATTCAAGCAGGATGGAAGCCTTGTATTCCAAGGCAACACTTAGGTCAAACAACCAAGAAGAGCTCCGAAGGCAGCATCAAGCAGAACTTGCCCGTCAGAAGAATGAAGAAACTGCTCGTCGTCTTGCTGGTGGAGGAGCTTTAACGGGGAATAACAAGGGTGCTGCTAAGGCCTCAAGTGACCTTGTTGCGTATAAGAGCATCAATGATCTACCACCTCCTAGGGATATGACTATTCAGGTTGACCAAAAGAATGAAGCCATTCTTCTACCAATATATGGTACTATGGTTCCTTTCCATGTGGCTACTGTTAAGACTGTTTCAAGCCAGCAGGATACCAACCGTAACTGTTATATCCGTGTCATTTTCAATGTTCCTGGTACCCCTTTTACACCTGTTGATGCAAATGCTCTTAAGAATCAGGGTGCTATTTACCTGAAGGAAGTTTCATTTCGTTCCAAGGATCCAAGGCACATAAGTGAAGTGGTTCAGCAGATTAAAACTCTTAGACGTAATGTCATGGCCAGGGAGTCTGAGAGAGCCGAAAGGGCAACTTTGGTGTCTCAGGAAAAGCTTGTACTTGCAGGGAATAAATTCAAACCAGTTAGGCTGTCTGACTTATCGATTCGTCCCTCTTTTGGTGGTCGTGCAAGAAAGCTTCCGGGTACATTGGAAGCTCATGTTAATGGTTTCCGGTACTCGACCTCAAGACCAGATGAGCGTGTTGACATCATGTTTGGCAACATCAAGCATGCGTTCTTCCAGCCAGCAGAGAAGGAGATGATTACCCTTCTTCACTTTCATCTGCATAACCACATAATGGTAGGAAACAAGAAAACCAAGGATGTGCAATTCTATGTTGAGGTAATGGATGTGGTGCAAACACTAGGAGGTGGAAAGCGGTCTGCCTATGACCCAGATGAGATTGAGGAAGAACAGAGAGAAAGAGATCGGAAGAATAAATTCAACATGGACTTTCAGAATTTTGTGAACCGGGTGAATGATGTGTGGAGCCAGCCCCAGCTTAAAGGACTTGACCTGGAGTTTGATCAACCTCTGAGAGAACTTGGGTTCCATGGGGTGCCCTATAAATCATCAGCATTCATTGTGCCAACCTCAAGCTGTTTGGTTGAGCTGATAGAGACCCCATTTCTCGTAATAACCTTAAGTGATATTGAGATTGTCAACTTGGAGAGAGTTGGATTTGGGCAGAAGAATTTTGATATGGCAATTGTCTTCAAGGACTTCAAGCGTGATGTCATGCGCATAGATTCAATTCCTGTCTCCGCACTTGATGGCATCAAGGAGTGGCTCGACACAACTGACATCAAGTATTATGAGAGCAAGATGAACCTGAATTGGCGTGAAGTACTGAAGACCATAACTGAAGATCCCCAAAGGTTTATAGATGAAGGTGGTTGGGAATTTTTAAACATAGATGCTTCTGACTCAGAATCTGAAAATTCGGAGGAGTCAGACCAAGGCTATGAACCCTCAGACGCTGAACCTGAGTCAGATTCAGAAGACGAAGCCTCTGATAGTGAATCTCTGGTGGATTCCGAGGAAGAAGAGGAAGACTCAGATGAAGACTCGGAGGAAGAAAAAGGCAAAACATGGGAAGAGTTGGAGAAGGAGGCAAGCAACGCAGATAGGGAGAAAGGAGATGAACCTGACAGTGAGGATGAGAGGAGGAGAAAGAAGAACTTTGGCAAGTCCCGATCCGGTCCAAGTTCTGCTGGTTCTAAGCGAATGAAGTTCAGGTAGTTTTGCTGATTCGATTCCGTCTTAGAACATTACAAGTAGGTCTTCCTTGGAAGTTTTAGTTAGTTATCAAGTTCAGTTTTTTCTTGTATATTACTTCTAAATTGTTTCTCTTTGCACTCCACTTTGGGTTGTTAGACGCCGGTGGAGTTTGTCAGACTAGGTTCAGGTTCAGGTTCAGATGTTTCTGTTTACCTTCGTTCAGCTAGCTAGATATCATGTTTTTATGTATGCGTTTACAGTTGGCTGTGCGCGCAAACTTCTCATATTGAATTCCAACTGGAAACTTCTCCTTAGTGTGTTGTGTTAGTACTTCTGGTCATGAATTATCTGCATTTTGATTTCAGAGTAAAATGTTTACTCTACTTGTGTTTGCACATTACATCTTGGGATTTGGGAAGCTAATTGATTGTGAAATTTGCTCTATAGCTTTAATGACATTTTAAACATGTCAATTCATGCATCAGTTTGTATTGGTGCATTTAATTTTCAAGCATGTTCTTTGCATAGTCCCTTCAATTTTGAATGTGTCCACTTCTAATTCATAAAATAGTGACAACGTTTGTCTGAAAATTTCATGGTGGTTGTAGTGTGGTAATATCATATATGTATATGTATACTCACTTTTGATGTTTAGATCTCATTTAGTTACTATAAATAAAAGTACGTAAAAGCGCGATTTAATAATTTTGTGTTCCATTTAATAAAAGAAATGGAAAGAGTGTGAATGTATAAAAAAGAAGTTGAAATTAACAATGTACGTTACACTAGTGATCAATGGCATAAATATTTTAGTATTACATTCTATACGATCGCCATTATAATGAGATGTTGTTATAACGAATGATTATATGATTTAACACCTAATAAGAGTAGGGGAAAAACATAAAATTGAAAATACAGTTTGACAAGATTGGATTTTGGCAAATGCACTATTACATTCTAAGAAAGGGAAAACAAGACATGCCTTGTAGGAAACAAATACTAAACCAATATGGTAAAAGGAAACAGAACACACAAAAGTCATATTTTTCAGAGGAAAACAACAAACGTTTTGATCCTTCCGCGATGATTATCTGCGTTAACGGGGCTAACCAGGATCATATCAGCAAGCTACATCGAAAAGACACCTTTTTAATCAAACTTTAGCATCTCAAACCAATGAATTTCAGCATTGCTAAGCTTAGTGCTGCATTTTGATACACGAAATTACAAGTTGGTCTTAAAAGAAAACAAAAACATGTATCATCCTTTCGATTCCAAGAAACTTACCTTGTTGAACCAGACTATCCGCGATGCATCAGACAGCTTGAGCAGGGGCCTATTAAGGTTCTGAAATTCATTGAGTAAAAGCACTTGCATGGCAATGGCAACAACCATAAAAAGATGGAACAAAGACAGAGTCATTTTATCGTTTTTACTGAGGGATGCCGAGTATGATGAAGGTGAGGTTGGGTATTTACGGATAGAACTGGAGGATAGGCATGTCAATAATATCTAAGGGGCACTAAGAATGCCACCATTTGAACTGGGTATTTTGATAGCCCCCCTCAATATATTTGATGGTAGACTGCTCTTATTCGATCCGTGTAAGTTTTCGGGTGATTCAAGTACTCGAGAAGTCTGTAGCGCCATCTCAGCATGGAGTTGGAGGCAAGTCATAGCCAACTGCAAAATTAGAAGTAATTAGGTTGGCTACGTAAAGCAGAAAAGAAAAAACTCAAACATTGTGTTAGATTATGAGACCAGAAAACAAAACCAAGCAGAGTTTAGAAGACTATTCAAAAGGAGAGATTGATGGTAACAAGAACTACACCTTGGATATATCAGTTAGAGCATAAAAGCAATGACATTAAGAAAAGAGAAGATTTATCCGGATAAGTAAAGTGTAATCATAACTAAGTAACCTGCAAGCAATACTAGATAATTCTTACGCCAGACACATTTAAGACCCAATGTCTCTGTGTGAGCTATAGGCTACGGTTCAAGCCATGGAATCAGCCTCGGATACTTGCGTCAAGGTAGATAGCCTACATAACACACTTAGTGGCCTCCTCCGTACCCCGCGTGAACACAGGATGTTTCATGCACCGGGCTGCCTTTTCTCTTCTCTTCTCTTTTTTTTGTTTTTTTGCTTTATAAAAAAAACATACCGTCTTTTTATGAGCACCTTCAGAAAACAAATTACAGAAACTTGCCTTTGAAGACTTAAGACTTTAGTCTCTATCAGGACTTGAAATATGTATGTATATATGTACCTGAAAACGGGGGGAAGGTACTAGTGGTGTCTACAAGACTACAACATAGTCTGCTAACAATCTACAGAGTTGTAGGTGTGCATAAAGCAAACAGAACAGAAGTTATAGGGGAACATTTAGATTGTTTGACTTACTGTGTAGCATTCCCTATCAATGTCAGATTCAGCAATATGAAGTGCCCAATTGCGAATCCACTCAAGTCCTTTTGAAATTTCAGAATTCCCCTCAACCAAGGCAGCTGCCACGGAGGAGGGATGAAGAGAAATCAGTACGCATGAAGCAGTAAACAGGACAGATCTCCTAACATAAGCCTCCACATGATGAGATATCTCCCTGCCAGTATAGAGAGGGAAATCTTAAGAGCGCATCTAAATGTACACGGAAAAATTGAAACAGAACTGGAATTCCCACTGACAAACTAGTGCATTGTCCAATTCCAACCAACAATTACAAATGGAGTCAGGTCACTCATACTCAGTTAAAGAAGATGACATTTTTTCTTTTTTCTTTTAGTTTCTGGATAAAGGACGCAGTTTCTTTTAGAAGTTAAAAAGAAAAGATTTTTCTTTCTCCAGTAACAACTCATCTTCTATTCCTAGACATTTGTAAGTTTATAGGGGTAGTTGTGTAAGAAGGTATTATTCTCTGACATCATATATAAGAGTTACTACCTTGATCTTAACAATTCCAAAAGAGGAGATGCCAAAATAGATGCCTCTGGATGCATGGCTGAACACTTCATACAAACACCAAGCATGTAGATGAACTTCCCCAAAACAATGAAGTCTCTACCAAGCAAATCTACACCATGCCTTTTCTTATCAAATCCTTCCATGGCTGGAAGCATAAAAGCCGCTGCATACTGGGGAAACTTATTCTGGGACCATTCAAGCTGGTTTACCGGTAAAGCTGAATGAAGGCTCCAACGGCGTGTCTTCCCTCTCTTGATCTGACCTGATTTAGGGGGAAGTTCTCTCTCATAACCATGAGACCAGTTAAAAGGAGTCCCTGGTGTTGAAATTTCCTTCCAAGGGCCAGCTCCTGGAGGACCAATAGGTTTTGGCATGAACCATGCTTCATCACCAATGGATGATACAAGAGCATTCGAACGTTGTTTAAGTCTTGAAATCCTTGTGTTTGCGAGCTCCTGTGCAGCCTCCGTCATTACATCAAGTATCATTAACCTCTGGCTGATATCTAAACTTGGTGAATATAGTAATTTATTTAGTGTACTGAGAGATTCATGAGGACATGTGACAATCAAAGCAACAATCGCTTTTTGTCTCTTCTCTTCAGTAGACTCTTCCTCCCCTTCAATAGTTGAATCAGAGCAGCGACGTTGTATTAGAATACTGGTTAGATCAGAAGCTACAAACTTGAGCTCATCAGGTGAAGCTCGTACAAGCTTCTCAGCAACATCAATAGCCTGGTCAACCTGCTAAGAGGAAATACGTCACAATGGCAAACAAGAGAACTTTTTCATCTACTTCAGTGATAACCTCGGAGCACATGTATTACTAAAGACCAAACTATTTTTAGTGATCTTGATAACTATAAGCTTATAGTTATCTGATCAATTCTCGTTCTACTATACGCTGGTACAGGTCATTCATAGAAACAAAAAGGGCATCAAAGCTTGTTCATTTCTTAGAAGGATGACAAAATTAACACTCTACAGATTGTCTGATATATGGCTATAAGAATTTTGAACTCACACCATCAGCATCATCAGATTTCCTTAGTGCTCCAATCACATCCACTAACTGTGAGAAATTTCTTTTTAGATCTGCACCATCATCTGACAAGTCATATGGCTGCAAAGACGAGTCATTCGAGGACTTGGAAGTTTCACTTGCATTATCATCATCATCGTCATCATCTTTACTAGAGTCAACCTCATTGTTTAGGGATGCTGGATCAATTAATTTCTTCTTTTTAGTCATCACGTTATCATGTCTGCTGGCAGCAGCTATATTGTTTAATACCTTTCCAGCTGCTGTGGTTGAACAACCCTTATTTCCATCTATGTCTGTGGGCCTAGCCAATAATCTTTTTTCTGGGGTTAATAAACCAAAGTCCCAGTCAATAGCTTCCTCACGGCAACTATCGTCAAGGTAGAGAGGATTTTGGGGGTCAATTACTTTGGAAAATGCTAATGCAACACTGCTAGCCATTTTTCGAATCAAATGGTCAGCACTTCCCAATCTACCTGTTAGCAACCATAAAAAATATGAGAAGAATTAAATCAACTAGTTAATGTTCATCCAGAAAGATATTGTTGAATAGCAGTAAGAGCGAAAATTTTACAGCTCACTCCTTCAAGAATACAGTGCATTGCATCCTTGGTTGCATCTAAATCTTCTTTAGACATCTTCTCTAAGCAAAGGCCTAAGGCAGCAGTTATATCTGGATCTTAAGTTAAGGAAACATAAATATATGGAGTACAACCTAAAGGAAGTACACATCTTACAACTTTTCTCAACCATAAGAAAAAAAGTAGATGCAAAATTTACAGCTACAAGAAAAGAAAAAGAATACAGGCTTGCTGCTCAATTGGAATTGATTGCACAAAATCCCGTTTGGACCAAGTCTTCACAAGACGCTGAAGAGTCTCTGAGAGAGTACGGAGGTTACAGGATTTTACTGATGAGGACTTTTCAGGGGAACACTGAAAAACAGCAAAGTGAAGAATCCATCTCAAGCATTTACTAGGGAATACTTTCCACACTAAGAATTTCTCAAAAAACATGGACCTGAAAGAGAAAATTGAACAAAAGATACATCAAATATAAAACATGATGTTCTATCCCAGATTAACAATCTTTTCAAGACATTAAAGAGGAACCCAAATTCTATCATAATATAATGCATAGTGAATATACACAACCTAACTGAGGCTTGTTGATGGAAAACCTGATGAAACAATATCCACAAAATCCAGTGAGCTTCAATATCTCCTGTATTTTGAGCTGCTAATTGTTTGAGTAGCTGTTCAGTCATTCTTTCTAAGGAGTAAGGGTCTTTTATTGACTCCATCATCTTTAACCAGAATCGCAGACCAGGCGTGGATTGAAATGCTTCATCCATAGGGACATCCGAATTTGGTGGTAAGAAGCTCTGTACGTGTTTATGTATTTCAGGAACCAATACACCTAACAGCACATCTACAGTTCCAGAAATTGATTCCACTTTATAAACTGATATATCAAACTATTTGTACAAATACAAAAGTACTCCCCCAACCCACCCACCCGGGTCCCAAATTATGTCATGCAAGTCGACACAGTTGACAGAGCACAAAGTTTAAGAAACAACGAAATTTTGAATCTTGTGGTCTAAAACAAGCCATAGATATTTTTTGTGGCTATAAATCATCTCACTAAGAGTAAAATCAGAAGTTTAAACTTAAACTGTTTCTATATATATAAAAAGGTATTATTCCTCTTGGGACAACCTAAAAAGGAAAGTGCATCACATAAATTGGGACTATGATTCTTTGAACAATTTGCTTGTGTTGATCAAATGTACCTGCTGATCCTCGCCGACTAATGCGAGCAAATGCTTCACCCATTAACAGCATGACACCACCTAATTTGTTTTTATCAATGTGATCTCCTCCATCTAAAAGCTTGTCCCATTCTTGTGCTCCCTCAAGAAGTTGAGTGGTGATATGCTTGAAGAACACACTGAAATTCACTGGTAAAGAGTGGAACAAGACCAAGGAGGCAAAAAAAGGAATAAATAGCAAAGAGAAGGAAACTACAGTACGTATGCAACCATGAAGCTTCAAAGAAAATTGTAATTGGCACAAGTAAGTGTTCCCTGCCGGACCAGAAGGAAGAGGAATTGAAAACAAAATTAAATTGTAAAGTGAACAACCGCTTACAACCCACAAGCGTGGGAGGAGGACAGGGAGGGGGGAGAGAGTTTTGGCTTTGTTTTCTCTGACCATGACACAAGACTATTAAAAAAACTTCCAGCTCATTTTGAGGAGCTCAACTTAACATTTTAATAGATTCAACAGGTACTTACTGCATGAAAACAGACAATCTAGTCAGAGGGAACTTTATCCCAAAAAAGAAAATAAAAAGGATACTGTGATGATAATGCATTAGGGGTTCCAGCGTGTGCTTTATCAGGTATAGACGTAAGGAGCTGGACCACCAGCGATATAATCTGCTTGAGCTCTTCATGGGCAAGATCTTCCTGACAGTAGGTAGACAATTCTCGAGCAATCTGAGTAACTCCCATATTGTCAAGCAAACAAAGCACAAGCAATCTGCAGTCAGAGTTTAATAGATGAGAAGTAAGGAAGCCATTACTTTGTGAGCATATCTCAGACGGGAGAGTGTTGCACCATTCAAATAAGTCTACATAGTCTTGTATGATTAGACATCAGTGCCAGTATAATACACACACATTGCACCACAATGAGACAGACACTACCATACGAACAGAAAAGATATTATGGGCAGAACAAAGCAATGTGCTAACAACCAACAATAAAACCACTCACATAATATTTATTGTATAGCTTCCCACCAATTTCATTTTGGGACTACAATTAAAATTTAAAACAACATGTTGCTAGTTCTGAAGTGATAACTGCCTAAATATTAACAGTTTTCCACCTGCACATTTCTAGACAGCGATTTTATTCTTCATAGTCTGACTTAGTGAAACATAATGCAATGAAATAAAGCCAATGAAAAACTATTTCATGTGTATGTCTATGACAGCATAGAATTGTTAAGACTGCCTTCTCACTTTACCAGAACTTGCCACAAAGAGAGATATAATGTACTGAATAGGTACTCTATGAACCACATACACACAAAGTGGAAGATGTTTTGCTACCTTTCAGCATTTGAGTGGACGGAACGGTTGTCATCATCACTACTACCTCTCCATTGTAGACAAGGACCTAACTTTTGAACAACCTCAATAACTTGGCCTCTCAAAAAGAACACATCATAGATGTGCATCCTTGCAGAAATGGGGAGACATGTCAGCCAATCATAAGCCACATCTGAAAAGAAAAAAAATGATTAGACTTGTCATACTAAGAAACCAACCAATACATCAAGATGATAATTCTAAGCAAGCTCTCTGTCTAAGGAATCATATCAATTTACACAAAAGCATCATTGCAACAATTATTATTCTAAAAATGTGTCTATGTAACTCTGCAAAGAGTGAACTGAATACAACAAACACAAAGAGCAACATAGATTAGAGGAAGTATAAATTCCATTTACAATTACTTCCTAAAACCAATTCCAGAAGTAGAATTTTTTTCTCCGGGGTCTCTTTTTTCAAAAAAACTAAAGATAACAAACTACATGAATCAAAGGATACGGAAGTTGCACCTCACAATTAATTCTGAAAACCAAGAAAAAAAATACAAAACAAAAACAAAAACAAAAACAGTTCAAAAAAACATCCTCTTGGGGTTTTAAAGAAGAGATCTGTCATTTGACTAAATGACCAGGATTATCAACCTTACCATATAACAAAATCTTAGCCAATGTTGCGAAAGCAGGGCCTTTATAGAAAATCTGCCACCATTCATCTCTCTCGTATGTATCCGGGAGTCTCACACTTGTTAACTTGAGTGAAAAAAACAATTAAATCATTACACGAAAAGAAAACCCAGAAAACATAACAATATAGTCCAAAAAAATTAACTACATACCTGTTCCCTGTACTGCTCGTTAATGCTACCTATACATTGACCAAAATTAGAAGAAGATTATTTATTTTCACAAAACCGGGGGGGTGGAGGGATTCCTCGAGAACAGAGAAGTTGAGGTAGCAACAAGGCTTAAGTAAATATAACATTACTCGTTAGACAGAAATTGAGACATTAATCAACCATAAAAGTTTATTTCACACTGAGAGCACACCTGCGAGGGAGTGGGAGTCAAGAGGGAAAAGACGAAGGGCGAGGGAATGAAGAGCACAGATGACTTGATCAACGTGTTTGGCATCTTTGATTGAGTCAATGACCTGACCCACCTTCTCTAGTACCTCTCTCTTTTGCCTTGATTCTGCTTCCTTCTCCATAGACCCCAGAGGAGTTTTGTCTTCCATTTTGCTGGTTTTCAGTAGTAATCAATAATTGGAAGTTTTGTCTCTGATCGTCGGAAAGGATTAACTGGATTAACAAGGGCAACAAGCATTATAAGAAGCTTAACGCATTTGAACAGAAAATATTAATAAGAGTGGCAAATGTACTACAGTACTACATAAAAAAATAGTCTGAAGAACCAAATGATACAAATTTAACAACAATTGCTTTTAATATCTCTTACGCAGACCAATTCCAAACCAAACATAACTTTATCATCAGGAAATTACACAATCAAGATTGAAGAACATCAACGCCTCTATTAATGTCAGTAACTACCAACTAGAAAATCGAACCAAATGTTACTAATTCAACAAAAATTCCTTCTTTTTTTAAAAAATGAGAAGGTAACAAGTTGTATATATTAAAAATCAGTACATGGGTTTTATGCTGACCATATTTACAAGTAAACAAAAACGAAAAGAACTAACACACCAATCTACAATCCTATAGGAACCTAATATTTCTAAAATATAAATGTTATCTTCTGTATAAATCCAAAAATTGCTTCTAATATCCAGTATACAGAAGAATTTTCCAGACAATCATAACTTCAGCACCGTGCGCCGAGACAAAAAAAAAAAAACTAGGCGATTTCTTCCATCTGTTCTAAACTTGGTGGACAATTACTTCATACCTGTTTCGCTCTTAGAATTAGTCGAGATGCGCAAAATGAAAGCTGCCCAAACACCATAATTATCAAAAAAAAAAAAAACATAACTTTTCTTAGCAAGTAATTATAAAACCAAGATTGAAGAACTCCAACACCTTTACTACTGTCAGTAAATACTAAGTAGTACAAAATACAACCCTAGCTGCCCCAAACACAAAATGAAGGAGCATACATACAGCAACACAGACAAAAAAATAATATTACAAAATCAAAAAAAAAAAGTTCCATGCTATCAAACAACTGTATTTTGCATTTGGGTTTTCAAAAACTCATTAATTTCATTACAATTTCGACGGGAATCTTACCAGAAAAAGTGATTCTTGCTCACCGGAAACTGCTCAATTGATGAAGGGTATAGGCTTAGAAATTCCCAATTTCATATTTCTATTATATATATTAAATACTTTGTAAATTTAACTCCATAGTTTTTTCTTTTTTTTATTTGTCGGGACTCATGTTGCGTTTGTTAAAAATTAATTTGATTAATTTAAAATTAAATTAAATTATGTTAATTTAATGTTATAAATAAAAATTTAGATATTCAAAATTATAAAAAAAAATACTATATAAATTGTATTTTTTTATTAGAAAAATATATCATAAAATATTAATTAAAGTTATTATGATTTGAAATAAAAATAATTATAATAAGTTCATAACAATTAAAAGTGGACCGTAATTATTGATTTCATGAATAATGGTGCTTCAAAAGTGGCTATTTTTTCACTTCTATTTTTTTTTAAAATATATGTAATTTGAAGTTGCAACAAATTGTGTTTGAAATTGTAAATATACTTTGAGGTTTGGTATTTTTTGTGCAAACAAATTTTGATTTAAAAAATCGTTTGAAGATTTTAAATTTTAAGTAGAAAAGATGAATTGTTATATATTAATATTTTAAGTTAAAATATTCGTGTACCAATTTCATCTATTGATATCTAAATAACGAAGCGTGTAAAAGTTATATTTTCAATTTTTTAAAGTTAGTGTTGTAGTTCAAACAAATACAAATAAATCGGGATCAATCACCTATTGAGTATAATTGTAATTTAGTTTTCAGTTCTCTGTATCAATTTGTTTATCTGTTTTTTTTAGTCTATTTAAAAGAGTGTCTTTTCTCTAATTTGATATCAGCTAATATTAATATTATTTTCTTTAATATTTTTTATCAAACAATTCAAAATAAGTACGTCAAAAAGATTAATAATAATAATAATATTTTATCTAATATGTCCTATGAAACAACCCTTTTTACTATATATCTTAAGATAATTTTTAAAATTAAGGTTTTATCGATGCGATTTTAAAATAATTGAGATTTAATATACGTATCGAACATTAAAACGGATATAAATTAAATAATGTTAAAAATGGCTACTTGAGTAAAATGTTCTAAAAGAAAATTTGGGATTCAGAATCGGGTCAATTGCCGAACACACTTACAACCCGGTAGATTTTTCAGTCACTTTCTCCTCGACGGCGACAACCCAAAACCACCGTGCGCAGCTGATTTTTCCGGTCAATACGGTGTCGTTTACTTCACTATTGTAGTGTTCATCCATCGACTTACGGTGTCGAAAATTCATCGATGATACATTTTGCGTCGAAGGTGAAAAATGCGGGTGTATCAATCAGCTTTGTATCGTAGAAGACCTATTAGCATCAGTTATCAATGGCCGCATCAAGGTACGTTTCTCATATTACTTCATTTATCTAAGTTTTTTGAAAAAAAAATCTATTTTTCGAAGTTTTAGATCTCTTTATATTGCTTATGATTGTGTATTTCTAATTAGGCCTAGAACTGGACTTAATAAGGATGATTAATTGCTTATTTTTATGGTTTTTCATTATGATGATAGGAGTATAAGGTTCATATTGCCATTGAGTACCTAAGGGTGTGATGTAGTGGGTTGGGAAACATGAGGTTTCAGGTTTATAGCCCAGGGAAGCAAAAATACAATGTGGTTTCTTCTCATTTTGTTGAGTCTTTGATGTACAGGGTTATCTCAATAGCATATGTATCCTGTTCAATTAGTTGAGGTGCGTGTGCGTTAGCTCAAACATGGCATAATATGAACTAAAATGAAATAGAGATAATGAAGTAAGTCGGGAACTAACTTACGGAACAGTCACGAGGTTTTCACGTGCCTTCTAACACCTTTAACTACTTCTTTAACCACCATGTAGCTAACTTGCCAACTTGCTAAGTCTTACTTAATCCACTGGCTAGTAAATCGTAATTACATATCACCGGGGTTATTGAAAAAAAAAAGTTCAGATCGTGATTGATATGAGAAAAATGTTTGCCTTAAAAAATCATTTTTTGATCAATTTTCATAATTTAGACAAAATAAAGTAAATGAGTACGGTAATCTATGAGGTAGAGCTAGTGACAGTGTTGATGATATTCGTTCACAACAATGTTCAAGTCTTGGATGAGGCAGGTGATGTGGAGTAAGAATCTGTTATTTCTAAAAAATAAAACAACTACGGCCCATAAGTGAGTAAGTGATGTAGTTATTCTCCCCCTTTTGGTAGAAAATATTTTCTTGGAGAGAAAAGTTTCAACACCATAAGGTAACTGTACACTGGAAATGATTTCAAGAAGGTTGATATTGGGTGAGCTCCCTATCCTCCTTTTTTCTTACCATTTCTAATAGAAAAATATTTCAACAAGGAACATGTTATATGAAAAATATTTGCCATCGTTCCAAATTTATCGCCAGCAACTGCTCTAATACAAGTTTTATTTTGTCAGGTGCAGAATTTTGGTGAAGGGAAGTGTTGAAAGGGTTGCTCATTCCCTTCTTGCCAGCACCAAGGCCAGGAACTCAGTGGTCTGGACAACGTGCCCTACCGGACTTTCTTTTATCTTTTCCAGATTACATTCACAATGTAGAGTTTGTCATAGAGGATTTACCTCCAGCACTTTCTATGAGG
Source organism: Solanum chilense (assembly GCA_032847665.1). Classification (NCBI taxonomy): domain Eukaryota; kingdom Viridiplantae; phylum Streptophyta; class Magnoliopsida; order Solanales; family Solanaceae; genus Solanum; species Solanum chilense. The sequence goes on from CM064972.1 coordinate 1,692,067, forward strand.
CAAAAGGAACCTTATGGAAGACGTACAATTCGAAAGCTAGCTGTTTGTTCCTTACGAATGAGACAGTCTCACACCATGCTCGAGTTGCCTGGAAACGGCTACTTCAAATTCATTCAAGCTGTGGAACAATACTGCCACCAATAAGTAGGGTTACATGTGTGATGAGCCTTGCTTTGTCTCGCTCACATCTGGTATCTCCTGGCATTTTGGCCTTCCTTATTGGACAGCTAGCATGGAATCAAAGTGTGCTTGCAGAAGCAGAAGGTTTCACATCCCCAGAATCGCTCTATATGCATGCAAAGGATGGACATATCTACTTGACTTCATTTATCTTCTTGCTTTTAGAGGGCTTGATATTGCTCTCGAGGGCAGTATACTTAGCTTTGTTGTTCACCCCTTGTATGCTAATGGCTCCTTTTGCTGACTCCTTTGGTATTGAGTTTAGGAAGACGTGGCTTCGTGCTGTGAGAAGAACTCTAGAGAAGGCAGGTCCAGCATTCATTAAGTGGGGTCAATGGGCAGCAGCAAGGCCAGATCTGTTTCCAGATGATATGTGTAATGAACTTGCTGAACTCCACTCAAAGGCACCAGCACATAGCTATGCATACACAAAAAGAAGCATTGAGAAGGCGTTTGGACGGAAGCTGCCTGAAATATTCGAAAATTTTGAGGAGGAGCCTGTCGCTTCGGGTAGTATTGCTCAAATTCATCGGGCAACCTTGAAATTCCGATATCCTAGACAACGGGTTAAACCCATTCGTGTCGCTGTCAAAGTTAGGCACCCAGGCGTTGGTGAATCTATCAGGAGGGATTTTGTACTAATTAACATGTTTGCAAAAGTTTCAAAGATCTTCCCAACTTTGAAGTGGTTGAGACTGGATGAAAGCATACAGCAGTTTGCGGTCTTTATGATGTCACAAGTTGATCTTTCTAGGGAAGCAGCTAACTTGAGTCGTTTTATATACAACTTCCGCAGATGGAAGGATGTATCATTTCCCAGACCTCTATATCCTTTGGTGCATCCGTCAGTTCTAGTGGAAACCTATGAAGACGGTGAAAATATCTTGCGCTACATTGAAGAGCTTGAAGAACCTATGAAAGAGTTTGAAGGACGTGAGAGCATCCGAAGTGCCCTTGCTCACATTGGGACTCATGCACTACTGAAGATGATGTTGGTATGTCTGTGTAATTTAGCCATACGGTAAAGTCGAAGTTGGTTATTAATTAATAATGAAATACTTTACTTGACTAAAAAAAAGTAATTCAAGAAGGAATATGCCAATAGAAACGTGACTGAAAGTAAAACTACCGAAGTACATAGGTAAAAATTGGTTGCTAAGAAAATGGAGGATCTCCTAGTGAAAAGAATACTTCATCTTCGATATTGAGGCGTGATGTTCAAGTAGAAAGGACCACCATTGACTCTTGCGCAGGAGCGTTAGTTGGGGTTGGGGTTTAACATACCCAACAACAAAAAAAGGGTCATTTTATCAGGGCATCATGTAGAATCTCTGAACATTATAACATACTATTCCTCAGAAATGGAGATTAGATTCCTTGTGAGCTCTTAATTTCTTATTGCTTTAATAAATGTGTACAGCATAAATCAACACGTGGGACTACTCGGGTATTATGTTGTTGTAAATCAACTTCTGATATAAACTAAATACCTAAATCAACTTTGCAATTGTGGCTTGAGTTTTTGTGATGGTAATAATGAGCAAAACTCTCTGGGTTAGTCACCAAATTTATCAAACATGTTGACCTCATTAATTGCTGAGAGCAGCTTTTCAGTAAAGCGAAGATCTTCCTTTGTTGAACAATTATGCATTAGCTGCCTCATATTTTTATTTTTTTCTGGTTTTGTATAAGAAGTCCGTAAGCTGTCAAACTAATCTTTTCTTAGTTACAGTCTTCAACTTGAGATTGTTTTCTCTTTTCTCCTATTATTTAGGGAAGTGGAAAATGCTCTTCCATTGGGATCTTACGATTCCTCAATTTTGCAACATAGTCATTAAAATTGTTCTCTCTTTTTGATACTATACCATTTAATTCCAGGTGGATAATTTCATACATGCAGACATGCATCCTGGGAACATTCTTGTTAGATCACCGCAAGACAGAGCTTCAGGTAAAGGACTTTTCAAATCGAGACCTCATGTGGTCTTCCTTGATGTGGGTATGACTGCTGAGCTATCCAATAAGGACAGACTCCTCCTGCTGGAGTTCTTTAAGGCTGTGGCACTTCGAGATGGCCGCACTGCTGCAGAAAGTACTCTTGGACTATCTAAACAACAGAGCTGTCCGAACCCAGAGGAATTCATCAAGGTGCTTTCTTATTTTTTTTGTTGTAAAAGAATGATGAAGTTCATAATTGTACAATGTTGGCAGACTGTTGATTACTTGATTCTCATTAGTCGATTAATTGTCCAAGAAGGAAAAGCTAAATCGGTATCTTACTTCGCATCTTGCATTTTCGTTAACTTGACTTCAAGTGCAGTGCATATGGTACACCTCTTTCAGGGATGATAAAAGGAAGCATAAAAAGCATCCTCTTTCATCTTGTCTTAGGTCCATTTATGAATATGTCAAATATACTTACAAGTGATTCATTTTTCTATAAGTTTGTCTTCCTTACACGTGATGGTGCTACCACACCACCATGTATCTGTGGCAAATTTTTTGATGCAGCATGTACATATGCCATTAAAATAATAGAATTGTTAAAAAGAAAGGAGATGCACAGTTATATAGGTGAAAGACGTCCCAAGTGAAGCAGCTCCATGATGCTTGCTTGTGTGAACTGTGGAGATGAGAATCAATTGTAAAAGCTTTTGTCCCACTTATTTTATGTCTGATGAGATACATACACTCATTTTCAAGTCTCTTTAGTGAACTATGTCAAAAAACCCAATTTTTTTTTAGATTCATGTCTTTGTTGAATAACATAATGTAGACTTTGGTAATAGGACGTGGAGGGAACTTTTGACTTCTGGAAGACAGCTGAAGGGGATGGCATTCATCCGGCAGATTGCATGCAACAATTGCTTGAGCAAGTTAGACGTCATCGGGTGAATATTGATGGCAACATTTGCACTGTGATTGTGACTACTTTGGTGTTGGAGGTACCTTTTGGCCTTATTTGATGCTTTTACCGTCTGATAACACAGCAGTGCATAGACTTGTCTGCTATATTCCTATGTTAACTTATCCTGTTTTAATGGTTCTTATGATCTATTATGTGTGCTGGGAATGTCTGCGTCTATCTTTCTCAAGTATTATCTGAATTCTGGTAAAAATTCTGCCGAATGTGATTGTTAAATTCAGTTATCAGTAAAGCTAGCTCAAAATAATTATTCCATACTACATTTTCTATTGATAACCCAACCACAGAAGTAGATGCTTGAGAAGCATCCAGGGGTATGACCTAGTGGTCTATAAAGTGGGTTGAGAACCCTGAGGTTCAGGTTCAAATCCCAACACAAAAACTCTAGGTGATTTCTTCCCATTTGTCCTAGCCTTGGTGGACAGAGTTACCTAGTACTTGTTACTAGTGGAAGGTGGCAGGTTTCCGTGGAATTAGTTGAGGCCGGATACCATGATTATTAAAAGAAAAAAGATGGAATTAGTTGAGGCCGTATCCCCCTTTCCTCTTTCCTCTCTCCTTCTAGATTTTTCTTCCCATGCCCTATTCCACATGATTCATCCTCCCCCTATTTTTCTTCCAAATGCCAATAGAACAAAAAGCTTAGGATAATAATTTGTTTGAACATATACCATGATGCTTTTCTGTCTTCCTACAGGGATGGCAGCGGAAACTGGACCCTGAATACGACGTGCTACAGACACTGCAAAAGTTGCTTTTCAAAGACGATTGGGCAGAGTCTCTCTTTCACACAATTGGAGGGTTGATGGCGCCATAAAAAAGGTGTCTCGTTTGCTCGCTTCCCCTCCCCACCCAGCCTACCTAAAACGATCCCACAATTTTGATGGAGTAATATATAGTAAAGGGAAGATAAGTGAAATATAACACACAGCATCTGGCTTTAGAGAATAAGGATGTATACCTCTCTCTTTTTTCGTTTTAGATTTTACAATTAGATTAGCTCTAACCTTGATATCATTGTTTCTTATTTTTTTTTCGTCACAGTGTGAGACGATAATAAGTACTTATCAAGAATTTATTGATGAGAGAGTTTGGGATTTGAGGTATGGTTAGTTGATTGAAAATTGAAATTTTGATGAGAGCAACTAGCAGGATTCTTCTAAGTTAAATGTTTAGAGGTTGAGCCATATATGTCTCATTGTAGGCTATAATGCATGGAATTATGTATCCCAAGGAATTGGGAGGGACATTTCATATTAATCCCACAGTTATAGATTCAAATGATTGGACCCGTCGGTATAGCCTAGTGGTCAATTAAGTTGAAGATGAACCACGAGTTTCATATTCAAATCTAAGTGTGGAGGCGAAAAGGCACAAGGTGATTTCTTTCCAACTGCCTGAATTTTGATGGATAGAAATACTTGGTTGTTGTTATAGCAAGTGTGCGATGATTAATTGAGATGTGCGTAAAGTTGATTCGGACACTACCGTCATAAAATTGGCCAAAAATGACCTGCCAATATATATATATATATGCACAGTCCAATCTGATCATACAGGTGGATTGAGTAATATATATTTTCATGGGTTAAATTGATGCCTTGACTAGAGGTTTGAGCTTTTCTTGATTATATAAAATACTCTCAAAATTTGATATTTTTACATTATTGGATTTTTTTATGATATGGCATTCAAGCATTTTTTTTTCCTCAAAAACCTCCACAAAATCATTTGTAAGTATCTGAGGAACAATTCCTAGTCTCATGATCAAAGTCACTATTTTTAGTAATTAGGGCCACTCAACAAAAATTACGCAATCTTATTTTATTTTTTTTATGTGCGGTAGTTTATGAATTTTTTAGTAGTACTGTTTCCGGTCACTTTATCCAAAACCTTTACGAAACCATCTGTAAGGGCTTGAGGAACAGTTTGTAGCCGCACTATGATCTACACCATCTTTTTTTTTACATGAAGTGGCCATTTCTAATCGCTTAATTCCTATAAATTGGTCCTTAAATGTCTAAAAATGATTGTGAAAATGGTGAGACTATACATATTGCTCTCCTAACTCTCTACGGAGAGTTCCTTTAAGGTTCCTCAGAGATCATCTAGAAACTATAACACACAAAAAAAATTCATGGGTTAACACATGAAATCTGAGAAAAATCGCATAATTTATGTGAATTAACCATAAATGCCCAAAACGGACTTCAAAAGTAATGACAATGACATATTACTCCCCCTTACATCCTACAGAGGTTACGTACTTGTTTCACAAAAAAGTCGTTTAGGAGTCGTATCACCAAAATATTTATGGACTAACACATAAAAACCCGAGAAAATAACCTAATTCCTACAAATTGACCTTTAAATGCCCGAAAATGGACTCTAAAATGGTGAAACTATACATACTACTCTTCAAATTTCCTATGGAGGGTTCCACAAAAACTTTGCAAATAAATTATTTTGGACTCATATCACCAAAATAATTATGAGTTAATAGCCTAACACACACGAAATGTTGAGAAAATCGCCGAATTCCTATAAATTGGCCATAAATGTCCAAAAAATGGACTCTAAATATGGTGAAATTGTACGAACTGATCGTATAGGTTTCACAAAGAAAGTACGTGAAAGTTATTTTATTGAAATATTCATGGATTAAAGCACACAAAAATCAATAAAATATGATTATCCTTGTTTTGGGGCTCCTTTAACCTTGAAAATGGACTAGTTTACACGTGTGGACCAACTGACTCCATTGCTAAGGTTTTAACGGACGTCCATAAAAAGTTTTAATAAAAAAAAAAAAATCTGCATCACCAGAAATCCATGGACTACAACACACGAAATCGGTAACATCTGGTTATACCTACATTGGGCTCGTTTGACCTTGAAAATGGGTCGGTTTGCGCTAAAGTCTTAATGGACGTCCCTGAAAAATTTAGACAAAAAAATTTAGATTCGCGTATCACCAAAAATTCATAGTCTATAGCACACAAAAATCGGTCAAATTTGGTTATACCTTCTTTAGGGCTCATTTGATCTTTAAAATGGGCCGATTTGCCTATTGGGACCAGGTAACTCCATTTCTAAGGTCTTAACAGATGTCTATGAAATATTTAGGCCAAAAAATTTGAAATTCTGAATCACCAAAATCCACGGACTTATAGTAAAATTGATAAAATCTAGTTATACCTATTTTGGGGCTCGTTTGACCTTGAAAATGGTCGGTTATCCCTTGGGGACAACCTCAATCCATTTCTAAGGTCTTAATGGACGGCCATGAAAAATTTCGTTCAAAAAAATCTGGAATTTCAAATCACTAAAAAATCATGGACCAAAGCATACAAAAAATCGGTAAAATCTAGTTATACCTTCTTTGGGGCTCGTTTGAACTTGAAACTTGGTCAGTTTGCCCGTAGAGACCGACTGACTCTATTTCTAAGGTTTTAACGGACATCAATGAAAACTTTTGACTGAAAAAAATCCAAAATCCTGAATCACCAAAAATTCATAGACTATAGTACACGAAAATTGGTAAAATCTGAATATACCTGCTTTGGGGCTCGTTTGACCTTGAGAATGGAACGATTTTCCCATGGGGACCAACTGTCCCCATTGCTAAGTTTTTAATGGATGTACATGAAAACTTTTGACTGAAAAAAGTTCAAAATCCCGAATCACCAAAAATTCATAGACTATAGCACACGAAAATCGATAAAATCTGGTGATACCTGCTTTGGGGCTCGTTTTACCTTGAGAAATGGCTGATTTTCCCGTGGGGACCAACTATCCCCATTGCTAAGGTTTTAATAGATGTCCATTAAAAATTTTGGCAAAAAAAAATTGGAATCTCAAATCACCAAAATTTCATAGACTATAGCACACGAAAATCGATAAAATCTGGTTATACCTGCTTTGGGGTTCGTTTGACCTTGAGAATATGCCGATTTTTCTGTGGGGACCAACTGTCCCCATTGCTAAGTTTTTAATAGTTGTCCTTGAAAATTTTTGGCAAAAACAAAATCTGGAATCTCAAATCACCAAAAATTCATCGACTATAGTAAATGAAAATAGGTAAAATTTGATTATACTTACTTGCTTTGGGGCTCGTTTGATCTTGAAAATGGGTTAGTTTTCTCGTTCGGACCAACTGACTCCATTGCTAAGGTCTTAATGAGTATCCATGAAAAATTTTGACAAAAGAAAATCTGTAATCCTGAATCACAAAAAATCCATGGACTATAGCATACGAAAATCAGTAGAGTGTAGTTATACCTATTTTGGGGCTCGTTTGACCTTAAAGATGAGCTAGTTAGCCCGTGGAACCAACTAGCTCTATTGTTAAAGTTTTCACGGACGTCCATAAAAAATTTAGACAAAAAAAAAGGAATATGAATTACAAAAAATCAATAGACTATAGCACACAAAAAATCCTGAAATTTATTTATACCTGCTTTAGAGCTTGTTTGACCTTGAAAATGGATCAGTTTGTCCTTGAGGTCTAACTGACTCACTTGCAAAGGTCTTAAGCACATCCATAAAATAGTTCGACCAAAAAATTCAAAATCCCGAATTACGTAAACTCCATAGACTATAAAACACAAAAATCAATAAATTCTGGTTTTACCTCCTTTGAGGCTCGTTTGAGGGTTCCACAAAAACTTTGCAAATAAATTATTTTGGACTCATGTCACCAAAATAATTATGAGTTAATAGCCTAACACACACGAAATGTTGAGAAAATCGCCGAATTCCTATAAATTGGCCATAAATGTCCAAAAAATAGACTCTAAATATGGTGAAATTGTACGAACTGATCGTATAGGTTTCACAAAGAAAGTACGTGAAAGTTATTTTATTGAAATATTCATGGATTAAAGCACACAAAAATCAATAAAATATGATTATCCTTGTTTTGGGGCTCCTTTAACCTTGAAAATGGACTAGTTTACACGTGTGGACCAACTGACTCCATTGCTAAGGTTTTAACGGACGTCCATAAAAAGTTTTAATAAAAAAAAAAAAATTCTGCATCACCAGAAATCCATGGACTACAACACACGAAATCGGTAACATCTGGTTATACCTACATTGGGCTCGTTTGACCTTGAAAATGGGTCGGTTTGCGCTAAAGTCTTAATGGACGTCCCTGAAAAATTTAGACAAAAAAATTTAGATTCGCGTATCACCAAAAATTCATAGTCTATAGCACACAAAAATCGGTCAAATTTGGTTATACCTTCTTTAGGGCTCATTTGATCTTTAAAATGGGCCGATTTGCCTATTGGGACCAGGTAACTCCATTTCTAAGGTCTTAACAGATGTCTATGAAATATTTAGGCCAAAAAATTTGAAATTCTGAATCACCAAAATCCACGGACTTATAGTAAAATTGATAAAATCTAGTTATACCTATTTTGGGGCTCGTTTGACCTTGAAAATGGTCGGTTATCCCTCGGGGACAACCTCAATCCATTTCTAAGGTCTTAATGGACGGCCATGAAAAATTTCGTTCAAAAAAATCTGGAATTTCAAATCACAAAAAAATCATGGACCAAAGCATACAAAAAATCGGTAAAATCTAGTTATACCTTCTTTGGGGCTCGTTTGAACTTGAAACTTGGTCAGTTTGCCCGTAGAGACCGACTGACTCTATTTCTAAGGTTTTAACGGACATCAATGAAAACTTTTGACTGAAAAAAATCCAAAATCCTGAATCACCAAAAATTCATAGACTATAGTACACGAAAATTGGTAAAATCTGAATATACCTGCTTTGGGGCTCGTTTGACCTTGAGAATGGAACGATTTTCCCATGGGGACCAACTGTCCCCATTGCTAAGTTTTTAATGGATGTACATGAAAACTTTTGACTGAAAAAAGTTCAAAATCCCGAATCACCAAAAATTCATAGACTATAGCACACGAAAATCGATAAAATCTGGTGATACCTGCTTTGGGGCTCGTTTTACCTTGAGAAATGGCTGATTTTCCCGTGGGGACCAACTATCCCCATTGCTAAGGTTTTAATAGATGTCCATTAAAAATTTTGGCAAAAAAAAATTGGAATCTCAAATCACCAAAATTTCATAGACTATAGCACACGAAAATCGATAAAATCTGGTTATACCTGCTTTGGGGTTCGTTTGACCTTGAGAATATGCCGATTTTTCTGTGGGGACCAACTGTCCCCATTGCTAAGTTTTTAATAGATGTCCTTGAAAATTTTTGGCAAAAACAAAATCTGGAATCTCAAATCACCAAAAATTCATCGACTATAGTAAATGAAAATAGGTAAAATTTGATTATACTTACTTGCTTTGGGGCTCGTTTGATCTTGAAAATGGGTTAGTTTTCTCGTTCGGACCAACTGACTCCATTGCTAAGGTCTTAATGAGTATCCATGAAAAATTTTGACAAAAGAAAATCTGTAATCCTGAATCACAAAAAATCCATGGACTATAGCATACGAAAATCAGTAAAGTGTAGTTATACCTATTTTGGGGCTCGTTTGACCTTAAAGATGAGCTAGTTAGCCCGTGGAACCAACTAGCTCTATTGTTAAAGTTTTCACGGACGTCCATAAAAAATTTAGACAAAAAAAAAGGAATATGAATTACAAAAAATCAATGGACTATAGCACACAAAAAATCCTGAAATTTATTTATACCTGCTTTAGAGCTTGTTTGACCTTGAAAATGGATCAGTTTGTCCTTGAGGTCTAACTGACTCACTTGCAAAGGTCTTAAGCACATCCATAAAATAGTTCGACCAAAAAATTCAAAATCCCGAATTACGTAAACTCCATAGACTATAAAACACAAAAATCAATAAATTCTGGTTTTACCTCCTTTGGGGCACGTTTGACCTTGAAAACGGGTCGGTTTGCCCGTGGGGACCAACAAACGCCATCGCTAAGGTCTTAACAAACGTCCATGAAAATTTCAACAAAAAAAAAACTAGAATCTCGAATCACCAAAATTCATTGACTATAGCACACGAAAATCGGAAAAATTTGATGAAACCTTCTTTGGGACTCGTTTGATCTTTAAAATGGGCAGTTTGCCCGTGGGATCACCAAACTCCATTGTTAAGGTCTTAACGGACGATCATAAAAAATTTTGGCATGAAAAAATTTGAAATCCGAATTATAAAAAATTTATGGATTATAGCACACGAAAATCGGTAAAATATGGTTATACCTACTTTGTGGCTTTTTTGACCTTAAAAATAAGTCGGTTTGCCCATGTGGATCAACTAGCTCTATTGCTATGGTCTTAAGAGACATCCTTGTTAAATTTCGACCAAAAAAAATATTCACTCCTAAATCACCAAAAATCTATAGACTATAGCACATGAAAAGATCAAATTTTGGTTACACATGCTTTGAGCTCGTTTCACCTGAAAAATTGGTCAATTTGCCCGTAGGTACCAACTAACTCCATTATTAAGGTCTTAACGGATTTCCATGAAAAATATCGGCCTAAAAAATTGAAATTTCTAATCACCGAAAATCCATTGAATATAGAACACCAAAATCGGTAAAATCTAGTTATACCTACCTTAGGGCTTGTTTAACCTTGAAAATTGGTCGGTATTCCCGTGGGGATCAACTGGATTCATTTCTAAGGTTGTAACTGACAATTGTGAAAGATTTTGGGAAAATATTTTTTGAATCGCGAATCACTAAAAATTGATGAACTATAACATATGAAAATCAGTAAAATTTGGTTATAACTGCTTTAGGGATCTTTGACCTTGAAAATAGGTTGATTTGCTTGTGGGACCAATTCACTCCATTGCTAAGTCATTACGGATGTCCCTTATAAATTTTAGCCAAAAAAATACAGAATCCGACATCATAAAAAATCATTGACTATATCACATGAAAATCGATAAAATCTGGTTATACCTGTCATGGGGCTCATTTGACCTTGAAAAGATCGGTTTGCCGTAGGGACCAACTTGCTCCATTGCTAAGGTCTTAATGGACGTCCATGAAAAATTTCGGTCAAAAAAATTTGGAATCCAGAATTACCAAATATTCATAGATTGTAGCATACAAAAATCGGTATTATTTGGTTATATCTGCTTTGAGGATCGCTTGATCTTGAAAATGGGCTGATTTACTCTTGGGTACCAACTGACTCTACTATTAAGGTCTTAACTGATATCCATGAAAAGTTTTGGCCAAAAGAATCTGGAATATCGAATCACTAAAAGTTCATGGACTTATAACACACAAAAATTGGTGAAATTTGGTTATGCTACTTTGGATCTGTTCGACCTTGCAAATGGTTTGATTTGCTCGTAGGGACCAGGTGACTCCACTGATAAGGTCTTAACGGACGTCAATTTCAATAAAAAAAATTCAGAATTTGGAATTTTCAAAAATACATGGTCTATAGCACACAAAAATCAATAAAAATCTGGTTATACATGCATTGGGGCTCGATTAACCTTGATAATGGGTCAATTTTCCCATGAGGACCAACTGCTCCATTGCTCCGGTCTTAAAGGACGTCCATGAAAAATTTTGTCCATAAAAAATCTAAAATCCAAAATAACTAAAAATACATGGACTATAACACAAAAAAATCAGTAAAATTTGATTATACTGTTTTGGAACTCTTTTGACCTTGAAAATGGATCGGTTTATTCATGGGGACGAACTGACTATATTGCTAAGGTCTTAACAGACGTCCATGAAAAAGTTTGACATAAAAGAATCTAGGATCCCGAATCACCAAATATCCATGTATTAACATACATAGAAAACTGCGAAAATCACATAATTCTTGAATCTCCTAATTCTTGTTGAGTGGCCTTAAATGCTAAAAAATGGAGTCGATCACGGTAAGTCATGCATACATATTATTCCCCAAAATCATTATGGAGGGTCCGATAAAAAAAAAATTAAAAGAGTTTCCGAAAGTCATACCACCAAAAAAAATTGTTGATTAACACACACAAATTGAAAAAATCGCCTAATTCCTTTTGAGCAACTCTTATATGATAAAAGAATAATGTGGATTATGGTGAGACTATATGTATTATCACACCCAGTCATTATGGAGTTAACGTTATGAAAAATATGTTCCTTGATATCATATTACAAAAAGAAAAATCATTATCTAATACACACGAAAAATATGAAAATCTCTTAATTTCTTGTGGAGTGGCCCCTAAATGCTAAAATATGACATAGATCATGGTTAGTCAAAAAAAAAAACATGCACAAAATTTCAAGTAAATCAAAATTCATCAACCATACTAAAAAAAATGAATCAAAACATACTAACATGCATTAAAAATAACCAAATTCATGTATATCATGAGACCATCATGTGTAATATCTCATTTAAGTGTTAATCACAACCTAATTATAAATATACATAAGTACATATGACTTATTATATTATAATTTTTTTTTAAAAAAAAATTAGAAATCAAAATCATCTAGATTAGGTTTTGGTGAAGTCAACAACGCAGTATATAGTCTTAGGCGATCTTCCCCAAGCGACGAACAACGAGACAATGGCCTTCTTGGTCTAATAAAAGACAAAGAAGAAAGTGTCAAACGATGTTTATATCTTCTCCAAGCTAATTGAATAGCAACAGCACCCCAAGTTCTCCACCCTGGTGAATAATACCTTGCACTTCTCTTCACTTTCTCATCCACAAATGTATATCTGAGACGCATTCAAAATTTTAACTCGATAAATTTTTTGACGTCAAATATAATTAATATATATTTATATTTAAAATTATGAATTCAGAATCTAATACAAGTTTATGTGAAGGGTTCATAATACGAAGGCCAAGACATTTAAAAGTAAAGAAAAATTTTGAAAAATCCATCAATAAATAACGAACTACATATTCTAAGTGTATTGAACATGAGTTATATATTTAAAAACTATATGTTTAGTACTATAAGTCAACACAAAATATTTAGCAATATTTCATATAGAAGGGACAAATGATAAAGTTTTGTGATTTTTACCTATATCTATAGGTGAAAAAAATTATACATTTTATGTTTTGCGTAGAAAATACTGAATTTATTTAATAAACATCATTTTTCACATGCATAACAAGAAAAAAAGCAAAATTATGACCGATCCATTACAAGAAAAATGCAATAGATTTAAGATGAGTTTATAACGGGTAAAATTTATTCGTATCGGGTGTTCATATCAAGTCAATACATGCATGGCACGTTTTTAAATTTATAGTTCATTTTACTTAATCATAATTAATTGACATGTGTTTTACTTCATTAAATCACGTAATACTGGAAATTATATTGACTTGATGTAAATACCTAGTGCTGGTAATTTTTTCGAAATAAATTTGTTATGCTTATATTCTTCCATCACAAATAAAATGCGTACTTCTTAAAACACATATGATAATATATTGAATTCAGTTGAACACATAACTGAAATATACCTGAAATGTTGTGTCACATACTTGACGTCTTCGGCCTCGAGGCCGAAGGCCTCGGTGGTCTCGAGGGTCACCAACGTGGAGGAGGACGGTGGCAACCGCTCGACGAAAGGTCGCCGGAGACACCAGGACAAAAGTTCATCTCCACTAAAATTTCCAGGGCCTAACATGCAATAACTTTTGACACCATCTCGTAAATATTGGCTACTTTGAAGGTGTCCTCTTACAATAAATAACATTCTTTGTACTGGATCACCCTCTCTAGATACCTAAAAAAAAAATTAAATTCTTTTTTAGCTAAACAGTAAAATTTATCGTTTAATTTTATTTGGAGCGATAAATTAACTAAAAATAATAATTAGATATTAGAAATTTGATATTCGTTGCTATGACTCAAACTTACCGTTTCCCCCTTAGTGAAAATCAAGGACTTGACACGATCACATATGTTCTCTAGAACCAAACTGTCCATATGTTGAAACAAAGGGACCTAAAAATAATAAAGTGTAAAATATCATTATAATAATATCAATAATATTATCTAATGCAACTATATGATCCATGAAAATATGATTCGTTCAACAATATTTAGGTTTGACCCGCTTATATATATTCATGAGTCATCTGAAGTATGTACGTAGGTCAAATTGACTCATATATATACATATATGTTTTTCGTGTATCAAGATGAGTTGGATAGTCATATTCTCATATCGGATTAATGATGAAGGAGTAGTTATCAGTCCGTTACGTTACCTGTTTGACCAAGTCTAAGCACAAATGATACTTGATGTCCCTCCTAAGACCCTCAGGAATATTTCTAATCATGTCACATTCATCAACACCACGCATTGCAGCCCATTTTTGCCTTTGAAAATTTCTAGTTCTTTGCTTTAACTCTCTAGGGAACCTTCTTCTTCTCATCCACCATTCTATGTTTCTCATATTTAGTTGCATTGATTGTTTCTTTGATGTTGTTGCATGCAAAAACACCTACATATATCAAGATTAATATTAGTTGTGATAGAAAAACGATAACATAAATTTTTTACAAGAGTTTAAGTTATATATATCATTGGACGTGTTAGCGTTAGAAAGTTTTATGTCAATCATATGGCTAATTGTCTGGTTTTCAAGATTACAAATTTTTTATGTTGAAGGAGTTACTTGCGGATATTCTTTGAGTGATCTGATAATGTAACTCATTCTTCTGTTTCATTTTATATGATCATGTCTGACTCGATATGTGATTTCATTAACACATAATTTTTTTTTTGAAATTTATAGTTATAAGATATTCTTAAAATTTACGGATTACAAGTAAAATGAAGTAAATTAAAAATTTTATTAAATTATTCTCAAGTTAACAAACTCAAAAGGAAATATATATGGTCACATAAAGTGAGACCAAGAGAGTATTTATATTATAATCATGAAAAAGAATTACTCTAATCATTTTACAAAGTGTGGTTCTAGATAAATACTTTTATTATATTAATACATAAAACTTAAACTCCTTTATTCTATTGTTGTAATTTCAATATATTATTAAAATAGAATTTCTCGAGATATAACATATAAAAAACAATAATATTTTACTCTTAATATTAATTACTTATTCTTAAAATTATTTTTAAAAAATACATCAATTAATATACGTATCGTGATAATTAATTAAATTTACCTTGATGTTGCCAATGAACATGGTGACCAAAATTAGACCAGAGGTAAGAACTATGATTATGAAAATCACTTCTAGCCAATCTGTTGTGCTCTCCAAGTTTCCAAATGTACTGCACAATAATTCGAATTCGACACGAATTAAAAAATATTTTTGAAAAGTCCGAACAAAACCAGATAAAATAAGTAGTACATACCTTAGAGTCATGAGTCCCCAAAATATTGGTAGTAGTATTTTCTCAATACGATTCTCATTAGTAACAAGTTGAACAGTCCATTTATAAGCTCCATAATCAAAATTTTGTTCATTTTTAAGACAAGTTAATCTTGCATTAATTGTTTCTCCCCACATTAATCTATTTTTTTGCTTCACCAAATCAGTTGTTCCATAATATATCGACTCTTCACATGCCAACAATTTTAGGTTACAACCTTTTGTAACTATGCATTGTTCTTTAAGACATTTGGCTGCCCTTTGAATACCTAACAAGTACCAACATGCTCCCACAGCCTGCGTGTTCGGATTCAGAGTACGAAAGTCAAACTAAAAACGTATATGTATGTGAATTTAAGAACTATAGATTTGAGTGTCAAATTTTGTATGTTGTAGATTCAGAGTACGAGAGTTAAACTAAAGTACATGTATACGAATTTCGAGAGTCAAATGAATTTTTTTTATATCCCATGAATTATTAGGACTACAGTACTTTTTATGTTGTTTCTGAATATGTAAAAAAAATAAAAACTTAAAAGATTTCATATGTTTGAATTTAGGGTCAAATTAAAAATATTAGCTCTCGAAATCTAAAAGGTATCACATTAATTGAGACAAAAAAAGTGTATATATTTGAAAACTATATATGAACATTATTGTAAATTAAAAAAATAATAATTAAGTCTATAATTAGAAAATGAGAACTTAATTTAAAGTTCATGAGTTTCTAAAGTAGAAATTAAGGTACATAGGTTACATTCTATTGTAATTTCCAAATTAAAATAAATTTTTTTAAATAAAAATATATATAATATCATATAAAATGAAACAAAAGTCCTAAAGTTTTATTTTACTATAGTAAAAATACTACCACATTTGTTATCAATGTGTCACTAATTAAATAGTTTAAAGAATAATTTATTTACTTTAGAACCTAATAAATTTCCTTTTATAATGTAAACATAATTATATTTTGTTGAGAATTTAAGTTATATAAAAAAAATGAAAAAAAAGCAACTTAACTTATTATAACATGTTATTTTCTTGATCTTTTTTTATTATGATATCATGATTATTGACGATAATTATTATAATATGCATGTAAAATCATAAATATATATTGTCAGTGTATAAAACTTACGTGCGATGCCACAAAATAAGCGATGATGTTAAGTGCAATTCCCCACCAAACAGTGCCAAAAATATAGCCAGACAAATTCTGCATTCTTCTCAAGAGGCAAATTGAGTGATAGATTTTGGGAAGATATTGAAATAAAAATATAATTAATAAAACTGTCATCACTGTTGTTGTTAATCCTTTTTCCAATAGAATTGGGATCCCTACCCACATTACTAGCTGCAAAAAAATGAAAATTAATTAATCATGTAATAAATTTAAATTAAATATATATATATATTGATAATATAAAGAATTATGTATACTAATTATCGATGAATTGTATCAGGTATCTGGTTCAAGTGAATCTTCTTTATTGAAAAATTATAAAGAACAAATAAGGTATATATATATATATATGTGTGTGTGTTGTATCGCTATTGAAAGACTACGCTATTAGATATGGAACGTTTTTATTAAGTA
This sequence comes from Solanum chilense, assembly GCA_032847665.1. Classification (NCBI taxonomy): domain Eukaryota; kingdom Viridiplantae; phylum Streptophyta; class Magnoliopsida; order Solanales; family Solanaceae; genus Solanum; species Solanum chilense. Next base: position 1,709,125 of record CM064972.1, read on the forward strand.
TATCATGATCATATTATTTAAAAGTTTAATTTATTATATTTTTTAATGTGAATAAAGCATGTGATTGTGAGATTTGAACTTCAATATCCTAATCTGTTCTGATGTTATATAAAAGTGTGACTATCTGATTAAAAGATATTATTTACACTTATATTAAATTATTCAAAAAAATTATTATACACGCATCCATCGATATTTTGAATAGTTACTAAAAACAAGAATATATTAGTTTATATCACATGTAACAAAAGTAATGGATGACATGCACATTATTTTGTCATCTTTTAGTAAATAATTCATGCTAAAATCCAAAAATATATGCATAACTTACTATCAAAATTCAAGTACTAATAATTGCAACTAAAAAGTATGTAAATTATAAATTATAAAAATTATAATTTTAAACATGTCTAAGATATTTATTTATTTTTGAAGAAAAGTGTCATATATATAATTATAATTTTGTCTCTTTAACTGAACTTATTATTTCCCGTTTGAATTACATACAAATATAAGCAAAATAAAAAAGCTTATCGTTAATAATAAAGTGAAAAATTTAAGCCAAAATTGTTGTCAAATTTATAAACGACAAACTAAAAAGGATATATGATCATATGTCCCTATACAATTAAAGCTTATCATTAAGGGTATAAATTGTAACTTTAAATAAATTATTTCTATATTGTCATTTTCTTGTACCAGACTAAAAATAATCACATAAATTGAAACAACAGAATACATATATAACATACACACATACAAAAAATAAAAAGAAGTTCAACATATACACGACAACCATTTAACATCTTATACAAGAAAAAAGCTTATCGTTAAGGGTATAAATTGTAACTTTAAATAAAATTATTTCTATATTGTCATTTTCTTTTACCAGACTAAAAGTAATCACATAAATTGAAACAACAGAATACATATAGCATACACACATACAAAAAAAAAAAAAAAAGTTCAACATATACACGACAACTATTTAACATCTTATACAAGAAAAAGCTTATCATTAAGGATATAAATTGTTAAAATTTAAATAAAATTATTTCTATATTGTCATTTTCTTGTACCAAATTAAAAATAATCACATAAATTGAAACAACAGAATACATATAACATACACACATACAAAAAAAAAAAAGTTCAACATATACACGACAACTATTTAACATCTTATACAAGAAAAAAGCTTATCGTTAAGGGTATAAATTGTAACTTTAAATAAAATTATTTCTATATTGTCGTTTTCTTGTACCAGACTAAAAATAATCACATAAATTAAAACAACAGAATACATATAACATACACACATACAAAAAATAAAAAAAAGTTCAAACATATACACTACAACTATTTGTAAAATTGTCATTTTTTTTTGTACTAGACAAATAAAAAAAATATAATCACATAAACTGAAACAACATAATACATATAACATACACATAAACAAAAAAAGATTTTAATATATACACGATAACTTGTTTAACATCTTAAATTCTGAATCCATTTCTGATCACGAGAAAATTGAGTAAGAGATAGAGGGGTATAACTTACTTGAGGTAAAGGTAGTATAACAAAGAGATCAAAGAAGAAACCTTTGTTAGCCTTCAAGTATGGTATATTATTTGTTCTTCTATGTATCATCATCTTGTATTGCAACCACATATTGCATACATGTAAACCATCGTTGATACACCGTAAAACCGTCACGGCGACGGCAAACCACCCATCGACGAAAAGACACATACAACTTTCACTTATAGAAATTGTATAGAAGAAAAGTGGATCAACAAAGAGACCAATTGCACATACTAATAAGAAAACTCTATTCCATTCTTTAACCCATTGTGCTTTAGGGTCTATCAATTTACTTCTTGAGAATATCATGTTTAATCCGACTCTATTGTTTCTGTCATCACGACTATCACCACCACCATTACATGGTTCATGATCAATAGTTTTGTTACACTCACTATGGGAGTACTCGTCTTCTTCTTCTACTTCTTCATCTTCATCTTCATCTTCAGTATTAATATCATATGTATGTTCGTGATGACTAGACATTTTTAGGGTATCACTACTAAAAACACGTGTATTGATCTTCTCGTGTTTGGAGGGTGTCACTACTAAAAACACGCGTTGTAATATTGGAGAGTGTTACTACTAGCTAGAAATTAATATATGTATTTTTCTCTTGCGTCAAAAAGGGTGTCATTACTAAAAACACGTGAACTTTTTTTTATGGAATACAATCTAAGAAACGTTTTCGATAGAAATACAAGATTTTAGACAAGAACGTTCGTTGGAAATCCGCGGAATTGAAGAGAGAAGGGTTAATATTGGGAGTTGGAGAAGAGAAGAGAATATATGAAGAGTTTGAGAGGGGTATATAGCAATGTGTCAAAAAGAAGATAACAAATAATTGTAGTTTTTTTTGTTTTTTTTTGGAATATTTGATAAAGTAAGAAGACAAATTGGATAAAATACCTAAACTGACCCTTGGTAATTTGTAGTACTATATGTATCAACAATTAATGAAACTCAAAAATAGAAGAATAAAAACTTTGGTTTAGTTATATATACGACGAACAAATTCTTTTTATTCGTAATCAGATGTTTGGGTTTGAGTCTTGGGAATAGAGAAACTCCTAGTACTGGAGTACTTCCCCCTATGAACCTTACGTAATGCGAATCTAAATTAGTCGAGTCTGGTCAGTTACGGTCATTAAACCTAGAATACAAAAATATGAAAAAGGGTAATATTGGAAAAACAAAGTGGGGGGAAAGGAAACAAAAATAGGGACATTTTTTTTGTATATAAAAAAACAAATATTTGAAGGAAGGTGCAGAGGTTATGTCATATACTCACAAATAAGTTTGAAAAAACACAATTTCGAAGAAATTTCCTTATTTTTGTTTGTTTGCAAAATCAATTAATATGAAGAAAAAAAGAAACACTATCCAACGTTACTACAAGTACAGACATTACTATTAAAATCAAATATCACTTCATAAAAATAACAATTATTAATAGAGTCGTTAGGTACTTGAAAAGATCACCTAAAGATTTTCGATGTTTTAACTTATATCCACTAATAGTGTATAATTCGAAATAACATGAACTATAACTATAACATGGTATAGAGTGTATTTGGTTCAATTTTCTCATATTAGGTTAGTCCTAATATTTTCAGAAAAAAAGGTTCCGTATTTCACGCTTATAAAAAAAAATATCGCCTCTATTTATGAGATTTTTCTTGAAAATTAATCATTATTAAGAAAAAAGTAAGTATTCAATCCAAAGGTATAGTTGGAAGAATATAGTAGTACTAATTTTTTTAATCGGAGACTTTAAAGTGACACTTATTTTGAGATGATTTATTTTTACTAAAGTAACACCTATTTTTGAAACAAAATAAGTAATAAATAAGTAGTTCATCCATTTTAATTTATTTGTCTGATTTTCAATTGGTACAAAGTGAGAGCAACAAATAAGTAATCTATTTGTTTTAGTTTATTTGTTTGATTTAACTTAACATAGAGTTCAAGAAAGTAAAAATGACATTTAAAAACATGTATTCTTAAACTAAAAATATGTAAAATGTATCAAACCATCATTTAATCTTATGGTCTAACAAACATTACGTGAAAAGTTAAAATTAAGGCCGAACTCATAAGCAGATCCCTAAAATTGTTGGATTTTTCCCCTCAACTACGTCACTTTCCTACTAAAATCATTGAACCACCCATAATTTGTTCCTTTTAAACACTGTTGGCTGATTTTGATAGACTTTTCTACTGTAAATACCTTCAATTGTGTTCGTATTGTAATGATTTTGATTGAAGGAATGAAGACAAACTATGTGTTAGTCTTATTTGTTTTCTAATGGCTTCAAATGACCTTAAGTAAAACACAATTATTCTCGAATATTTTCATTATCGGTTGAACTAATGAGTTCTGGAACATCATATGTATCCTCTCTATCAATACCCTCACAAAATCTAGTTTCACATCAAACAACGGTGTTTAAAAGAAGCAAATTATGGATGGTACAATGATTCAATAGGAAAATAGCCTAGTTGAGGTACTTGAGGAAAAAAAAACAACAAGTTCAGGGATCTGTTTATATATTTGGCCTAAAATTAACGAGTTATAAAAAAAACACATCTATATGTTTTTGTGGTATCCAATATCTATGTTTGAAGGCTAAATTCAAAGAAAAGAACACATCTATATGTTTTCAGCTTTGAAACTCCGTGGATAATGGACACGCCCCTCTCTCAACCCTTCTCCATATTGAACACACAAACCATATAGATTAGAAAAGGAACACATCTAGTATGCTTTTGATCAACCACTGAATAGAACAACTAAGATGCAACAAAAATTTTATGTCTCTCAATATTGCTACATACCAGATAGTAACATTGCAGCATATAAGATGAACATCACAAAATCAATTTGATACATGTCATTTACCCATTTTCATTGCACACTTAGCAGAGAATGCAAGAGGTAGAGTATGTACTATTTACATACAGGTTCAATCTTTTATCAGTAGAAAGCCTTCTTCTTTACATTTGCACGATCCGGGACTTCCTTTCTATTATCTAGATTCACCTGCATTGAAAATATTTCAGATCACAATAATGGTAAAAAGTTAGTGAGAATGATTGATAAGGGGATGAAATATATCAAGAATATATTGGCATGTCTAGTGGTGCTGATGATTATAAAGTTCGGAGGAAAAACATAGTGAATAATGAAAAGGATGTACCATAGCAAAACTATGTTGCTCGAACTCTTCAAAGAAGGCACCAAGTGCACGTTGGATCCTCAAAAATTAGTACAATTTTTGGAGGATCTGACGTGGGCGCAGCAACATTTTTGAAGAGTCCGAACAACATAGTAGCAAAACATGAGAAGGCAAAGAGGCTAAAAGAACTTTGATGATCAAAAGACGTAGCAACAGAATGACTGACGATGACATTGAATGGACGACTTACGTGAGTCATCCCCCCAGAGACTTAATTGACCGCTGAGATTGAAACCAGTACCAAATCTAACATTTTCTTAGACTACTCAAAAGCCCCTAATAAGTGATACTCCCTCGTGTCTCATTTTATGTGAAACACTTCCCTTTATAGTCTCCCAAAACAGATCACCTTTCTATATTTAGATTATGTTTAAATATCTCGTTTTATCCTTAATATCATTGATTTTATAGTCATAGAATTTAGAAATGTCTATGGCATGTTTATGACTCTTGCACTCTTAACACGATAAAGCCAGAAGCTACTAATCTATGATGAATACAACCGCTAAGTTCTGCAATATATCTTCAGACTAAGCCCCACCACAATAATTTGGATTTACAGTTCAAACTATTGATATGTTCTTTATCTTTTATACCAGTCAAAAAGTAAAAATATTGAGCAACAATAAGCGGCTAAGAGTAAAAACATTACCATAAAACCACTCGACTTTGTGCTCTGGCAGCTTCTTTTATTCTCATTTTTGGAACTTGAGAATTTTGTACTACACCCCTGGTTGTCTTTGACAACTGACTTCTGGCATATACCCTTTCTCACAACAGCATTCTCCTTGCCACTGCTCACAACCCTTCTACAATGGCTACTTCCAATTCTTTCACTAGGCTTTGAGACCAAAATTGAGGCCACACGTCCATTGGCTCTTTGAGGAACCAATGCTTTTCTTTGTACATTAGTCAGATGAACCTATAACAACACACACAATTAAATAAACAAATCAGTTTATCAATGGTTAAATGCAGCAAGAAACGCTAGTAATGCGCTCCTCCCACCAAGAAGAAGGAAGTCAATTTATAAAAAATGCTTGTCCAGCTACAATGCTTAACACTTGGAAATAAACCCCTGTCAATCCCCAAACTTGGCAGTAAAATAGAAGGTAAAAGTTTTCCTGGCCAAAACATAATCTTCTAAATATAAAAGTTGTGGAATGATGAAAAAAGAAAGAGGAGGAAGTTTTCCATATAAAGCTTTTGAACGACTTTTCTGGTTTCTCACCTTTGGTCTACTAGTTTCACTGGAAACAGACGAAGAAACAGTTCTTCTAGTAACCATTTTAGGGATAGAAGTTCTGTTATGAGCTTGAACAGGAACCTTGGACTTATTAGCCAGTTTCGCTTCTACAATTGTAGTTACATTTCTGCTTTCTGGAGTTTTCTCTTTACTTTCTCTCTCAGTTTCGCCTTCCCTTTCTTTGTAGGGAATTGAAGAAGATCCTACACTCGATTTACTTGAGGAAGATTTCCGACCTTCTTGTTGCCTGCAAACATTTACCTCCATCCTTGATGCTTGTCTTGTAACACAACTTTTCCTCAGACTTACTCTTAGAGATGACAATAGTCCAGTAGTTTGACCAAGTACTGGACCAGACACTTCAAAGGACTTCTGTCCACAAGCTTCAGATGTAATGGTGCTTGAGGAATCGCTAACACATAACTCTTGCTTGTAACACTCTTCACCATGCTCTGATGTAATGCTGCTGCTTATTGAGCGGGTTTTGTCACTATAGACAGCCAAAGAATTCGAGCTAATCTTTTTATCCCTGGAATACAGAGCTTGACAAGCAGAATCTGAGTCTAAAGCTGCAGAGCTTGTTAATTTTTTTTGATTTGTCTTATGCTCAACTACTTTATCAGCTTCTAAACCCCCTTTACTTAAGTGCTTTACATGATGTTTCTTATCCAAGGTAAGCGTCTGATCTCCTTGACTCCACTGTCTGCTTCGGAAATCTTTGCCTCTTGATCTTGAAACTGAAGGTGGGAGCTTAGGAGAAGATGATCCCTGCATGCCATGCTCCAGGTTTATGGAACTCTCTCCAGAGTGAGAAAATGCTGACTTCAACTCTCGAGAAGAAGCCCGGTGAAACCTGAAAGCTCATTCAACTTAGAGATACCACAATACTATAGTGAAACTGCACAAGTTCGCAAAAACAGAAGTTGCTTACGGATGGCTTATGTGGAACCATTCCTCGTCCCTGCAACAAAAAGATGAAAATGCTGGATTGATAAACTAATTTCCCAAGAAAACAGCATAAAGTTGAGAAACACAAACAAACCCATACAGCCACTCACATGTCTTTATAGGCGGACTTACATTCCAAGGTAAGATCCACCCACACAGGGGCCTCAATTTGATCCTGCAGATATCAGCATCAGGAAACCATCACAACCGTAACCACATGACTAAAATGCCAAAGGCCCTTACAAACCATTGTAACAGTTTCAATTGCTATGGAGTATGGCCACATTAAGCTACACTTACAAGGTGACAGAAAAAGAGAAATTATGGCAAAATAACAAATCAAACAACTACACATCCATCCCAAACTGGTTTCACTCTAACTATATAAATCTTATATACCCACATTCCATTCTATCTGAACCTATTTCACCCCAATACTAAATAATTATTCTTTTTTATGTTCATGGCGAAGGAACAATTTTGTAAGAACGTTTTGAATGAACAGGTACGGTTGGTGACAATCAAATAAGAAAAGGTAGTCTGAACATAAACCTAAACCAATACCACAGCAACACGTAAGCTACCGAGAGATGAGGGATGTAAAAGCAGGACTGCTAACACAAGCTAAGAATTGGTCCAAAACAACTCAATAAAGTGAGTACCAATAAGAAATGCGAGAGGAATTTCCGTTCTTTTTTTCTATACAAACCCACTTCAACAGGTGAAACCCATAACATCCACCACACAACATACATCTCAACAACAAGCCAAACAAGGTCTGAATCCCAAAACCACAGCGATTTCGAAAGCTATTGTACATGAGAGATAATCATAACCATTGCTAACACAAACAAAGAACCCAAATTAGCAACCAGAAAAAAAAGACTAATTAGGCCAAAACAGCTTTCGAGTAAATAAGTACCCTTTAGATTGCTTGATTTCCAACGGAACAAGGCTTGGTGGTAGCCTGAAAGACCGGGTTTTGTCATAGTACTAGTCTTATTCATGTAGTTTCTGGCTTTTGGTATGTGTTATCATCTATGTTTACTACGTTTTAGGTGATTGCCCTATGTTGCTGGTGTTATTATTCCTCGCATGTATGCTCTGCATTGCTTTCCAACTAGTTGTCATATTCTCCCCGTTTTTCCTTTCCATTACTCTTTGATTTGCTTCACTTGAGTTGAGGGTCTCCCGAAAACAACCTCTCTACCTCCACGAGGTAGGGGTAAGTTCTCCATTCACTCTACCCTCTCCAAACCCCACTTTGGGTGGAATTTTACTAGCTATGTTGTTGTTGATGAGTACCCATGAGAAATCCCATAGAAAATTCTATTTTATTATTCAATACAAACCCATTTCAACAACGTAAAATGGGTTTCAATACTAAAACCACAATGATTCATAAGCTAAGTGAAGCAAAATTATGAATGCTGCTAACACAAACAAAGAAACCCCAAATCAAAGCAAGTTCCAAATGAGAAATACCAGAAAACATTTCAATTCTCTTTTTCTACACAAACCCATTTCAACTACGTGAAATGGGATCTCAACCCCGCATTTTCAGCAAAAAAATATACAAACACCAAGAGGATTAAACAAAAAAAAGTCGTTAAAGAGAAATACCAGAAACTCCCAGTGATCGAACTGTTCGTTGTGTTCCTTGTATAAATTTTCAATCCTATTGGCTCCACGATCTGCAGTGAGAAGTTTGTTTGACGATTTTCTCAGACCCATTTGAGCCTTCATCGGAATCTGTGAAATCCCCGGCCAGTTTACTGTCAACTCCGGTAACTTTTTGGCCTTCTTTTCAAATTAGAGGGATTTATTTAAAAGAGCAAATTGCCACGAGGTCCTTAAAAGTTTCAAAACAGTACAATATAATCCTCTTCTTTTTCAAAGTTCTATTTATTTATTTTTTATTTTTGGCACATTGAAAAATATTAATCGTCCGTCTCATTTTATGTGACATTATTTGATTTACCACAATATATAAGAAAAAAGGGAAGGTTTTTCAAATTTAGGATCTAAAACGATCCTTATGTATTTGTGTAGCTGTAAATAATTTTATTAAGCGTAAAAGAGGAATTTTACAGTTAAATTATTTCTAAGTGACAGTTTTATATAGACGAATTAAAATAGAAAAAGGTGTGACATAAAATGAGACGGATGAAGTAAACTACTTTAAATGGTACATATGTTTTTCTTTTGGATGAGCTTGATAACAAGTAAGATGTATATTTCTACTTCGAATTTTTGAATTTCGTGTATCACCTTTTTTTTTTAGTTTGAGCTCGTGTTTGATACTCAACAGTTATATAGTAAGATTTGTGGTAGATCTCTATTTGTGCTTAGGGCTGAAATTAAGAATTCAAAAACCAAGTCAGAGACTATTAGACGTCTCACAGAGTGACTCTCAACGAGAATTAGAAGATTTTTTTTTGCTTAGTCTACCTTTACTAAAGAAAAAAGAGTACACTTGTACTCCCAAATGTTTATGTCTAAATTAAGATGTTGAATAACAAAGTGTCTTAATTATTTAATATTCTGATTTGAAATATCTCAAATCTCAATATATAAATATGTATTCATATTTAGATGTCTTAATCTTCATTTTTTTTTTTAAATGAGGACTACAAATTCAAAGCGACATGACATAATTTTTGCTTATTTATTTAAAGTTTATTTAATATCTATTAATTTTATTAGTAAGTTAACATGTAGCGGGGATAGCTCAGTTGGGAGAGCGTCAGACTGAAGATCTGAAGGTCACGTGTTCGATCCACGTTCACCGCATTATTTTTTCTTTTTTCATTTGTTGTATAACATTCATATTTTGTCTTATTTGACCATATAATAAACTTTTCTTTTTTCATATTTGTTTGATTTTTTCCTTATTTTTTCTTCTTTCATAATTGTGAAAGCGTTTGAATCATGGAAACAATCATTAATGTTGGCTAAAGTAGAATGTACTATCTCCGTTTCACAAAGAATGACATGATTTAACTTGATACGAAGTTTAAGAGTATAAAGAAAACTTCTGTATCTTGTGGTCCTAAATTAAGTTAAGTTAAATGTACAAAATTACCCTTTGATCTTGTGATCTTAAACATGCCACGTGAAAAACTGATTTTAAAATGTTACCAGAGAAAAAAAGAGGTCATTCTTTTTTAAAACGGAGGGAGTAAAACTTATCCGCCTTACTCACACCTCGCTTCTCCATGTAAGAAACCTACTACGTCCCATCAGCACAGGTGTCAGCATACTTAGTGTAATTCCAGAAGTAAAATATGGAAAAAACTGAGTATATCCGGACCTTACTCCTACCTCGTGAAGGTGAAAAAGTTATTTTCAAAAGACCCTCGACTCAAGTGCATCAAATCAAAATAGCTGTGAACGAAGATCCAGAAATATATTAGTAATAGTAAGCAAAATGCAATCATGTTTTGATACTCATTTGATCTGTAAAATAAATCATTCTTCTGCAGCTGCAACTCATCTATCACAAGTTCTGCAAAACTCTATGCATGTATGTTATAGTGTCTACAAACAAACATAATCACAAACAGGACTAGAACTATCTAAGGAGAGAGTGGATCCTTTCGATAGGAGCACACGACGTTCCCCGGTCTCCGCTAAGTCTGCTATGCTAAGAACCCATGGCTGGGAAAATGAGTTTCTATCTGTACATTTTTCACACAGAAAAGACGACGACGAAGAAGTAGTAGTTATCTTTTGCTCTTCTTACCCCACCAATTTCTACGAGTTTTCTCTGCTTCTGAATAACCAAGCTTGTGTACCTTCGACTTTGTCTCCTTTAACCGAGCCTTGTAGTCTTTCTTCCATTCGTCAAACTTGTGTCTGAGTCTTCGAAAATCTTCTGCAGGACTACTAGACTGTAACTGCCCTGACTTTAACTGACTAATTGCCATGGCTTCATCATCGAAATTTTGTTTTCGTAGCTCAAACTCCCTGCTAAGGTAATTGACTACACATAAACCACCATTAATCTCTCTAATACCTCCAAAATCTACACCGTTGCTAGCATATTCTATAGGAGTGCTGCCCCCAGGAGTGCGAGTGCCCATAGTTGTTGTAGTGTCTTCAGATTCATAACCGCAAGGAGATGGGGAACCTTCGAGTTTTCCAGGGTGACTGGCAGAATTGTCAACACCAAGGCTCTTCTTGGCTGAAACCAAACTTGCCTGCCAAAGCAAAGCATTTGTTGTATCAGACGTTAGCAGATTTATCGTTCCTGAATATGGAATATCAAGAACATATCGCATACACTCCACACCCGAAAGCAAATTAAAATAACATTAACGGCCCAAATATCAACTACTGAATAAGACACTCTGCTCAGATTTATTTGTTTGCTTTCCAGGCCCCAAGTGCTTCTTCCACTGGGCAAGGAGAAATGTTTGTCTGTTCAACGCCGAAGAAGCATCATGACTAGATGCACGTTCGTTATATCATAATAGATTTCAAGTCATTGACAAAGCAGGATTATGGTTAGGAACTACAGAGAGCTTCATATGGCTGATTTTGCATCGGAATCTGATGGACCTAATACATCTCTCTATCGTAAACCCGAACCATTAGACTACAGCACTAGTAAGAAGACGCAACAAAATAGAAAAACTCTCTCTTCTCTATGATCACACGGATTTGGAGATATTACTAACCTGCAATGATGCCATTTGTTTTTGCCACATCTCCTCCATCGACCTCATCCTGACCTCATAATCTGACCATCGGGACTCCAATTGATTTACTTGCTCCTTTAGGGCAGCATTTTCCTTTTCCTTCTCTTCAAGGGTTGCCTCAGCCACCAAAACCCGCCTTTCGAGGTCTTCGACAACAGAAGGAAAAATTTCTACAGGCAAGTCCTGCTGAGATAAAAAGAAATAGGCTTACTACAGAGTCAATCTTGCTCTCAAAAGTCAAAGTGAAGTATTAGATACGCTACTTTGTTGCCTCCAGAGTGTGCAGATTAGTTCCTAAAATTAGACTCCACTTTGCGCGACAGCCACGGGCAGTTAGAACATATAAAAAGTGAGTGGATTATAAGGTAGAGAAAAGGGGTTCGGGATGCACTATAGGATTAACAACTAAACCAAAAAAGAGCCTTCCTATGCATTGAAACAGACATTTCTCACTTTTTACCTTCTAATTTAGAGAATCAAACACACAACAATTTCAGGACTAAGTATTTAAATATTTAATCCTCTTGAGAAAGGATAAAACATTAAGAAACATTTTTTTATTTTTCATATAGGAAAAGTATCAGAACACCTAAAGTTGGATTTGCTAAAAGGGGGGAAAAGATACCTAAAACTGGCTTCACGCAACAGGCCACCAAATTCTTAAAGATATTAATCCTGAAGCAGATACTAGAATTCTGAATGAAGAAAGAAGACAAGTTACAATAGAACTTATGGAAAAGCTTTTAGTAAAAAGATAAACTATTTCATGCTAGGGACCATCTAGATAAACAGAAGTTGACACAAGAGAGCTTGCACATAAAGATATCGATGATCATCTACCGAACAGATTACCTTCACCTCCGTATTCTTTTTGGCTGGTTTTGGTCTGTCTTGATTTAACTTTTTCGACTTCTGCAGTTGATTAAGTTGCCTCTGAGCCAACCAGCAACGAATAGCTGCAGAAAAAGAAAAGTTAGGCAAACAAATCCATATTTGAAATTCGTAACCTTAGATGCCAAAAGAAAAAACTTTACCTGATTGTATCTGCAGAACAGCCACCAGCTGCTCATCATTTTCTTTATTAGCGTCTTTCTGTTTAGACTCCAGAAAATCCTTATACTGCATTCGAGCAATTTCACCACGAACAACTACAATAAAATATTTTGACATCATATCACCAAGTACTACCTCGAATTAAAAATTCTAGAAAATTCCATGACATCAACTTATTCCCACTAAAAAGTAAGAAAGGAAGAAAGAAAGAAATGAGAGAAAGGAGTTTGGATATGGAATCACTGGTTTCTCAAGAACTTGGAAGTTATAGACTAAATAATTTTGAAAAAGCAGTTATTATTTTTTTTTTAACTGAAAAAGACAAATAGTTTGAAATAAACAGAACTAAATTACAAATAAAACTGGCGAGAGAAATTTCTGTGCATTAATAACTTCTTTGAAGGTTGAACAACATTCTTTCTAAAAATGAACTGCTGTAAAACGTTCAGCCTTACATGATTGAAGTACGATCACTACTCCTTTGAGCTCATGGAAGTCACGACGAGCATGAGGACCACTGTAGCACTTTTGCACCTCAAGAGTGCCTTGCAGAACTTGTTTCCTCACATCCTCCAGCACAGCAATCTACAAGTCGCCGTGATAGAAGTTCAGAAAATTGATAGACTAGGAAATTTATTCTTTAGTAACATGCACAACCATTGCCTCATTGGAAGTCCAAATTTAGCACTTATCATAGAAAAATGGGATAATGCACAAGTACCCCTCAACCTATGCCCGAAATGTCAGAGGCACACTTAATACTCCTATTACCTGCCTGAACTTATTTTATAAGTAATTTTCTACCCCTTTTTGGCATACGTGGCACTATCTTGTGGGCCCAACGCTGGTTGACTTTTTTTTCAACCTAGTGTCACGTAGGCTGAAAAGGGGTAGAAAATTACTTATAAAATAAGTTCAGGGGTAGTTGAAGGGGTACTTGTACATTTTCCCTAGAAAAATTATTAGCACATCTTTTGTCATTTCTCATTGTTCTAATATCATGGGACTATTTGCAGAAATATATGAGGTCATATGTGCTTCTTAAATCTGAAATTCTCGTCGTGATGTAGCTAATTAATTTTTGAGAGACATTACAATTTTTATTTGCTTAATTCTGTAATAGCTGTGATTAAATAAGTTACAAGTTGCATCTGCATCAATGATTTATGGCAATCAAAATATTTTTTTATAAAGAAAGAAAACATAGGTATACTTGAGAAACAAAGAAAAAAAAAACTTACCTGTCCTGCCCGGAAATATAACTTTGTATACCCAACTTGGTACATCTCAGGAAGGATGTCATATTGCCGCAGAATGGTAACAGACATGCTTAAGGGATCTTTGCGTTCATGGTCTTCTGGAAGGAGGACACCATACCTAAATAACCACATTTGTATAAATCACAACGCATCCAAAAGGGAAACTTAGCAGTACAGCGAGGAGCACACATTTCACCTTATACAGAATTCTTGATGTGTCATCCTAGTAGGATACCCAGATCTACAGATCCGAACAACCTCAAGAAGACTGTAGCTTCTGAGCTGCTCAAAGACGAGATCATTGCTGTACATGCCAGGAACCTGCTTATTGTTCGGTTTTATGCAACAAATGAAGTGTGGCGCAGTACTTTCCAACTGCTGCATCAATTTGAACAACACATCCTGCAAGATTTGATAAAGACAATATTGACTATTTTTTCAGCATTATAACACAAACTTATTTTCTCAAATATTTAACATAAAGTGCTTATAAGAAATTAAGAAAATGGCATAACTACCTTAAATTTAGTAGCAACTGTTTGCTTCTGAAAGTCTGATATCTCGATATGACTTGAACTCGCTGTTTTCTTGGACTGATTAGCAAACGAGGAGCCAAACAACTTGAGCAAGTCTTCACTGCTCGATGAGAGTAGCTGAATAGTGTCGGGATGCACTGGATCTCTATTCTTATTCAAGAAACCACTTGTGTCATAGATAACCTAAACAAGATGAAAAAACTTTTACAATGATAAACAGAAATGTTTAAAGCTAGCAACAATACCAGAGATATTTGAAAGAAGCTTATTGATCTTCATTTCCTGAAACATCAATTGTTGCCCTTTTGCAAATTCTAATGCATCAGATCCCAAACCTTAATTTCCTCACACAAGTCTCAGTTCAAGCAAGGAAATTATCTTTCATGACTACATATATATCATAGGGCACAAGTTCTCAAGACTGACGCCAAAAAGGACACATTTCTGAAAGAAACTGACCTCTCCAGCATAATGGCGAATGCCAAATTCTTCCCTATCTCCTCTATAGCAAGGGTTAGCTTTCAGGTGCTGCTTAAGCTTATTGGCGAAGGCCAAGTCAGTCGCTTTATCAAAATTTGATTCTTCATCCAATAAAGATATTATCCCAATGGGTTTCTGCAGAAGGCATCATTAGAATCCAAAGATCAGGAGATGATTTATCATTAGAACGTCTACTGAATATGTTAGCATTTTCACAACTTCACTGCCAAGAAGTAGTTTTAACTTCTACAATATGAGAATATAGCGTGTGTAAATGATGACCATCAAAATTATGATTATCAGAATGAACAAGTGTCTCTTCTTTTCTAATAAGGGAACAAGTGTCTCTTCTTATCCAAACAATACAAGAGAAAACAAAACAAGATAATGACTGTGTTGTGCTGAAGTGTTAGAAGAGTAATCTGAAGCAAAGAAATTTAGTAGACAATGAACATTATTGATTGCAAAATGAGTGGAAGAAAAGAACCAAAAGTCAGACATACCTTCTCAAAAAGATCCAAGCAGTCTTGGTTGTCTTGAAAATCTACCTTTGTCCAATCAATTCCATCCAATTCATATTCCTGAATTACAATACATCAGTTTTGGGGTCACTATCTGACATAAGCTGTAGTAAGTATCTACAGGAGTCGGAATAAGGCTCAAATATGCCACAAATCAGAGAGAAAAGTGTCTGACAGTGATCCTTATTTCGTCTGCACAACATAACAACATTTGCAGACAGCACCCGAGGTCCTAAAATATGTGCTCAGACTTTCTCACTCCAGTTTTCATGAAAAAATTCACTCTTTCTTTTACAAGGTAAAAACTCCACTTATATTATAATCAGCTGATGCAAAGTCAGCAAAAAGCCTAGTTCTTTGTTTTCCTATTTATGTAAAAAGAAGTGAGTAACTGAAAGGAATAAAGAAATAAGAACATTATCCCAAAAGAAAATGCATGAAGAAACAAGAAGTCAGTAACTACGAAGCATGCTGATGTGCTTACTTCTTGCTCAAGTTTGAAGAGATGTCGGTAACAATGCTGCTGGAGCCTCTCATTTGCATAGTTAATGCAAAATTGTTCAAAGTTATTTTTCTGCAAAGAAAAAATGGTAAGTGGGATAACAGATATATTTTTATGTTTTACAATAGTAACAACATCTTGAAAATCAATTTACCTCAAATGATTCGAAACCATAAATATCTAAAATGTTTATTCTTCTACCAGTCTTCTCTTTACCCATTGCAAGAGATCTATTAATTTTATCCACTATCCAGTCAAACAGGTTTGCATAGATGAACTTGGCCATTGCATCTCTTGTATCAATTGCCTGAATCAGAGTTAAAACCATTCCGTTATGGCTCTTGAAAGAAAAGGTAGGAGTTCCGAAATCAAAACTGCAAAAATAACGTATTTGATGCAGAGCCCATACAACTGAGTAACGAACCTGTTGCATGGTTAAACTCTTGACAACCTTATCCTTGCCAGTTTGTACTTTCCTGGTTGATAAAGCTAGCATGAGGTCATTAGCACTACAGCCCATCAAACTAGCAGCATTTATAACGGCTGCAACACCAGAATAGTAAAATACCAAACATGTTAGCTTTAGTACCTCCAGTTAAGCACAATTATAAAAAACCTATAAAACTGTATCAGGAAACTAGCACAATAAGGCATAATTCAAAATCCTCGCATGAAAGAGACACAAAAATCAAAATAGTCATAAATGGAAGAACACAAGGAAAAAGGGGAAAGAAAAGAATTATCTTGAGAAAGCAAAAAAATTTCCCATAAAGCCTAAAAAAAGGTTTTATGACGTTATAACCTGCTCATGGCCTAAAAGAGTGAAAAAACACCTTAAAATAGAACCTCAAAGGCTCAGAGAAAAGATGATTACAAAAGAGTAAACTTGCAGTTGAAAATACAAGTCCAGGAAAAGTAGCAAAACTGACAATGACAAAACAATACACTGTCTCAAAGGAGAAAGAACATTATAGTGCAAAATTAGCAAAATTGCACTTCACATAAATAGCTCACCTTCACATTGCACAACTTCAACATTGTTTCCATTGCCAATTGCTTGGAATGTTATGTTTCCCAGCCATAGCACTGCAGCAACCATCTGAAAAGTATGTTCCTGGTCTCTTTCAGAAATCCCCGCAGTGTTTAGGGCTTTCTGAAAAGGGAGTACATCAAAGGAATTAATAACAACAAAATGATCCTACATTACTTTGAATTGTATGCAATAGAATTAAAATCTAAATTAACCAATCTGATCCCTTGAGCTCACCACAAGCATATGAAACTTTTTTGCATCATCAACATTATGGATCTCTAACGAATTACTCTGGTTGAGAAAGTTGTACTCCGAAGCACCTTTCAGCTTAAGTTTATCTGCCAAAAGAATCACACAAATGTTCTGAATGTGAAGGTACAAAATCTTTCAAGGACTTCAATGTTTAACACCCACCTCTCCTTTTAAAAAAAAGACACAAAAAAGAATTATTCAGAGCTGTAGAGTATTGAATCACACATCTAGCCAAGAAACAGTGGTCCCACTTCTAGAATAATCGAAAGCCAAAGAAGTTGAAATGCCTAATATTATGTCAGGTGGTCTTTTGAACCAAAAAGAAAAAAGCACACATATATGTACATAGAACTCAAAGAATTTCATTCAAAGACAGTGTTGCAGGTGTTTCCAGTCACTTGATATAATCTACTCTACTCCATCTAGTTTATGCTCAAATTCCAAATTTTCCAACTCAAACTTTCATGCACCAAGCAGATACCTATTGTATTCCACATTCAACAGCATCCATTAAAAAAAATAACTACAGACTTGTGATTGCAAGTTGACGCATATTTACCATTACAATATCACAAATTCAAACAAAAGATCACCATCACCAACAAAAGTTCTTCAACTAATGTTTTCTGATAATGAAAAGCACTTGTTCAGAAAATTATAGCTCCTATGTTGCTTTTAGAATCATAGTAATATCCATTCTGAAAAAGGTATGAAGAGAAACATCTTACAGGTAGTACAACGCAACAGTAACAATAGAAGATGGTTCACGGCTTGAAAATGTTTATAAATTCAGAGAAATTACTGAAAAATCACATCCTACTGAGAAATTAAAATGTGGAGCCCATGGCAGATGTAAAGCCCAAAACAAGTAAAATAAGTAACAAAAGAAGACTATAATGAAAAGTTCAATATCAGAATCCAAACCTCTCAAAGAAGAAGGAGCCCCAGCACATAGTTGGTAAAAGATATGGTAAGACCTCTCTCCATGAGCCAGTTGAACCACTCTAGACTGCCAAATTAGACATGTCTCAGAAAGATTCAGCTCTGATGAACGGACACAATTATAGCAAGAAAATACAAGGAAGAATACACAAGAGAAAAATGCCCACCTTTTCAAGAAGAACTATCCATTATTTAAGCATCAACATATTAGACATGCACAAAGATTGGTACAAGTCAGTAAAATGGGACAAATAACATTACAAAACAATTTCAACAAATTGATACCAAAAACAATATTAACAAGTAACAAGTGACAAGACTTTTTTTTTGTAAGGAAATTCATCTCAATTAACATCCTTACATGCTTGTACATTAGCACCACAAATTCCTCCCTCTGCACTAAAATAAATTTCAATCAACCTTCCCTGCAACCCATCAGAGCATCTGTTAGTTCAAGTGCATAAAAGGGCCATAACCAATCCAAAGAAGTTATTCAATTTACACCCCTACCCCCACCCCCCCACCCCCACCCCAAAAAAGATAGCAAACAAAAAAGAAACAGAGGAAGATGTAGAGACTGACAAATCGACTGGAGTTGTTATTCCTGAGGGTTTTAGCATTTCCAAAAGCCTCCAATATGCAACTTGACTGCAGCAGCTCACTTTCTACACGATTGTTGCCTCCACTAATCATAACCAAATATTCAATCACGAATTTTGCTGTTTCCGTCTTCCCAGATCCACTTTCCCCACTAAATGATATGAAGAGAAGTTAGTTGTTTGAAAATACAAGCATTAGGCTTACCACAAATTTGATCATTACAACCAAGACATGCAATTACTCAACCAGTGTAGAGGAACACTTTTACTATCATCAGATACTTCGCTTTACAAATTCTAACAATGAGACACTTCAACCAACCTTATGATGATGGATTGATTTATTTCATCTGCAAGGTGCACAGGAGAAGCAACAAAAATAAGGATCGACTAATGTCATCTAAAAGTTTCAGAGACCAGGAATGAACTTAGGAATTATAAAGACCTTCCATTATTTGACTGTAGGCAGTTTCAGCAATAGAATAAATGTGAGGACTATCCAAGAGTTTCTTCTTGTATGCTGTAACAAATTTGCTCCCATACAATTGGATCTCTTTGAAGGGGTTGACTGCTATTAGAACAGGCCCTGCCTTAGTCTGTAAGCATAGGGACAGAAAACATTAAAAGAAGGCATGATGTTATACATCTGATGAGACAGTGAGCTGTCTTAAGAGTACACACATATATTCTATCTTGAGCATATCTATATTGGAGGTTGTGAAGAACCGATGGCTCATTAAGATAACAAAGTTGTCTGAGATCATCCACGCCCTGAAGAATATCTGGATTTGCAGGTAAAAGCTCTCCAACGGGCACTGCCACAACCTAAAGTTTGACAAAGTCTAAGTACGCATACACATTTTTAATTCAATTATTTTAAAATTCATTGTTTCTCATGGTGAATAGCCAGAACAGGTGAACTTACACTGCCATCAGAGAGCAATACTGAGGCTTTGTCTCCAGAAGTTGATTGCACCTGTCCTCGTTCCCACTGTCTATTTTTCAGATGGCACCAAACACGAAGCTTCTGAAATACAGAGCTTTGAAGATGAGTGTGGACCACCATTAATATACTCGTTAATTACATTCAAAAAGATGTCTCAAAAGCTATACCACATCAGGTAAAATTCATGAAATCTTCCTGCCAAAAAAAAAACCAATGCACTTCGACAAACAATGGGAGTTCGATGTAGAACATGAACAATTTTTGTTTACCAACCCACCATTTAGTTACAACTGTTAGTATTCCAAACATGCCCAAATACTTACAGGTAAACTGCAATAAGCTCAAGCAAGAAAAGCGCTGAAAGATATTCCAAACTATATTCACAAACTTGAGCAGCTGTACTGTGGATTGTCCAACCAAACAGAAAATTATCTCTCTTGTCCTCACATTTTGAGTTCTCCTAATCCCAAACGCCCTACCTAATTAAGCTATATGAATTGTCTATATTAACTAGATAATTAGTCAACAAACGATAATAGCAACTTCCAAAGCCAAGAAGATCAATCCAAACTCTTAAGGATTTCTAGTAACTGAAGTCCCACATTCCCGTAATCAGAATTCAACATTCTATCAAACAAACAAAATTAACATACTAAGCATATAAAACTGAACAATACACAACTTCTACAGTTCCTATTACCTTTTCAATAAAATAACTGATATTGTCGTCCCACTCATCCTCGCGAAACTTTGGGAGAGAATAAGGAAGCTTGTTATCAAGCTTGGCACCATCGTTTTCCCAAAATCTCTGTCTATATTCCTTTTGAGCTGACGAATTAACATAAGGTGACTCACTATTAGAATCCACCTCTTTACACATTTTGGCTCCAAACACATTAATTAGTTTCCCTTTAAACTCTTCTTCTCTTTTGCCATTTTCCAATTCGATGTCACGCTTTTCCGGGGTACCAGGCATCGATCTCTTCGGAGAAGGAGGCCTAGTTCTCGAAGCTAACTTTGGCCTAAATGGTAATGCTGGTGGGCAATCTTTAGGCTTCTCATTCTCGTCCCTTTGCTTAAGGGCTTCCAGCATTTCTTCCAGAGAACTAAGAGTTCTAGAAGTTTCCGAAACCGACGACATTTTCAAGTTCCAAATTAAGAGAGGAAAAAAAGCTTCTCTTTGTTTTCTTTAGAAATTTCTGTTATAAAATACAGTTTTCATTCAAATCTGAACATTGTTCAACCCCACAATCCCAAAAACACTGATACAGATTCAGAATTCAAACACATTGAAGGTTCTCAAACAGGAACATCAAATAAATTCCAATGAAACTACGCAATAAACCTCGAAATAATATTCGATTTCTACTAAGAAAAAAATGAAACCCAAGAAAGGAAAATGGGATTTTTGAGCTAATACAGCTTATGTTTCTTCCCCAAATGGTAACAAATTCCTGGAAAACGAAGTTTCTGGAATCTTCCTCTTCTTCATAAGCTAAAATCAAAAAACAAAGTAACCCACAATCTTCATCCAAATCTTCAACCCCACAATCCCAAAAACCCGATTTACAGATTCAGATTTCAACACATGTTCGAGATTTCTACGTGGGGTTCTCGAACATGAACGTCAAATTCCAATCCCAAACAAAAAAAAATGCAATAAACCTCAAATTCCTCCAAGAAAAACGAACCCCACCAAAGGAAAATGGGATTCTGAGCTAATAAACCTTCTATTTCTTTCCAAAATTGTGAAAAAACGAAACTTTCTGCAAACTTCTTCTTAAGCTAAATAATCAAAAACAGAGTAAAACACCAACTTTTTTTTGCAGATTTTTTCACATATTACAAGGCTGACACATTTGATAAGATTACAAATTGTCGACAAAGAACAAACAATTTGGATTTGAAGAAAAAATGGAAGAAAAAAAATGGCGAAAAAATGGATAAACAGGATGTGTTGGCCTGTTATGAGTTGGTTATTGTTTTTCACGACCATAAAAAAAACATTACATAATAAAAACACACACAAATAATACATGTGTAATAACACGATATATCTGATTAAACGTGAAGAAATACTTATTATGTCATATTTACAAATGATAATGAGATGGATCTAAAGCTATGCGAGACCGAGATCGATACGGATACAAGGCAAGATGGAACGGGTTGAAAATAAAATAAATTATTGTGACGCGAAAGACGATAAAAGTTTTGCAAGTTACGCTCAACCAGCATTTCTTAATATTTTTTTTTGTATATGAGCTAACGATTTTTCTATTTTTCGAAATAATAAAGTTGGATACTTTCCACTCTCTTCGTCCTTTTTTACTTGTTCATTTTTCCTTTTATAGTTGTCCCTAATTACTTGTCCATTTTGACAAATCAAGAAACGATAAATTTTTTACCTATTATACTATCAGTTAAATGAATAATTATTTTGAAAAATGTAAAAAAAATTCATCTACTTTATAATTAATAGGATAAAATAATAAACTCACTGTGTCACTAATTATATTCTTAATAGGTATACCAATTCAAAAATGGGCATATAAAAAAACAGCAAGAAAATATTCTTATAGAATTTCACTGAATATAGTATTTTATCAACATTTTATTCATTAAATTTTTTAAAATAAAGAAGTATCGAATATTTATTCTAATATAAGAAAAAGAAAAATGATAGTTTTTCTTTTTTGGTATGAAATTTACAAAGTAAAAAGAATAGAATACATCGAAATTTATTTAATTTTATAATTAAAAATTATAAAATAAGATAAAAATAAGTAAAATAAATAAATTAAAACGAAAAAATATTAATTATGTGGTGGACAGACAATGATGGGATTACCTGTTTTAATTTATTCTTTGTTGTTATATTGTCTTTTTATTTTCTTCTAATTTTGGTCTGTTCGAATTTATTTACATAATATTTAATTTCTAAATTCGAATAAAATATGAAGAGGATTGTAGTAGGCTAACGGTCAACGTCAAATTAATTTATTAGGAATCATTTGGTAGTTAATTTGGAGTTATGTAAATTAATAATATATCGAAATTGGTTAGAGAAAAATCTATTTATTATTTTATGTCGAAATTAGTTATGTAGAGTTTAATTATTTATAAATAAATTATTTTACTTTTTTATTTGCATAATATAGCTAATTAAGATTACTCAAATATCGTCTATGCTTATTTTAATACATGCATAATTCATATCTAAATCAATAAATTTATCCTGAGTTTAAATCACTTAATAATTGCAACTATCGTTATACGATGTATTAAGTCAAATTTAATTATTATAATTATAATATTTCATGCTTGACCGTAATTTAAAAATAAATAAATAAATAAATAAAATATAAGACAAAGAATTAGACGTGGTGGTCATTGACTTTATTATATTGTTTGTTGGAGCCATGTAAGGGAATATTTTTAAATTTTGAAGCACGTAGAATTATGTAATTTGAAATGCAAAGTCTATATATTTACATTTTTTATTTATAAGAAAAAAATTGACATAATCAAGACTCTCCATATAATCTAAATGGAGTTTATTAAAATAGAATTATATTTTTTTTTGTCATGAAGAATAAAAAATATTCTTGTGTTAATTTAATTTTATTCTAAGTCAAAAAATAATAAATAGAATTGCATGTATGCCATTGTTATTCAACTAATATATTCTAGACACTCGATAAAAATCAAATCTTTTATATATAATAAGACAATTTTTTATATATTTATAAGTTTAACGATGAATTTAATTAGTATTATTATTACAGCATTATCTTTATGAAATAGCGGTACAAAATCATAAATTTCATTTTATTTTTTTTTGTATATTGTCATTAATAAAAATTAAAAATGATTATGATGAGTGTCTAATACTTCTTTATTTTTGGACATAATACATATATTAGACCTTAAACTTGGTTTCAAATTTTAACGCTGACCTCAAACTTTTATAGTGCATAAATAGACACTTTAACTATCCTATCTTTCAATAAATAAACACGCGATTTTTGGATTCAAAGTGCGTGAAATGTCAACGCTCCCACGTGTATTGGTGAGTCAATCAGTGTTTGCCAACTAACTAAACATTTTACATGTCTTTTTTAAAAAAGAAATATCTTACATGTCATTTTGAAACTAAAAAAAATTAAAAATTAATTTTAATTAATATAAAAGAGATTCATTAAGGGTAGAATTGTCATTTGAACATTTTTTCTACCTTCATGGGCCTCGAAATTACCCTTCATTCGCGCATAATGCATGCATTTTGCCAGGTAGAAATCGCGTGTTTATTTATTGGAAGATAGGATAGTTAAAGTGTCTATTTGTGCACTATGAAAGTTTGAGGTCAAAGTTAAAGTTCGAACCCAAGTTTAGGGTCCAATATATGTATTATGTTCTCACGTATTGAGTTAAGGGTGTAATAATCTTCGTAAACCTTTTTCACGAAAAAATTGCATTGCACGTCAAATGTCAACATCATTTTTATGCATTTATATAGCAGATTTCGAATTTCATTAATTTCTTTGTTTATTTACTTCTTTATACATTCAATTCTGTTAGTGAAAATCTTATTTCGACGTTGATTTGAGTTAACTATGAACAAAGTCGTTCTTGATATATATAGAAAACATCTTACTCCAAAAGGAAATCTTCATAAATGAATTCAGATTTATCAATTCTAAAATAATTATCCAAGTACACGAAAAAATAAAATAAAATAATTGTATTGAGATGTTCTCCATGGTAACACTGACATTAACAATGTTATATGCTTTGTGTAAATAATCAACATTTATAGTATATACTATTTGAAATTATTTATATTTATGCTTAAAAGAAGTCCTAACATTATATCTAATCATTACAACTTTTGATATTGCTTGTGCTAGAGTAGAGTATGTTTTCATCCATCTCTCCTATGTTAGGTGTTTAAATATTTGTTTTAAGGTCTAATTATTTGATTTGTATCGAGAAGTTTTACTTTAAAGAGTAAAATATATATTTTTTTAATTTAAAAGTGATTCAGTACATGTAGAACGTTATGCATGACATAAAAATACTATGTAGGATGTCACGTAAGAAGGTGGTGTCTATTTTTTAATTTTATACAAGTTTAGTGCCTACTTGTGCACACAGAAAATTGGAGGGTCCAGATATCAATTGAAGTTAAGTTAAAGAGCATATTTATTTATTATGCTTATAATGTATCTTGCGCAACTTAATTTCTGCAGAACTTATGCCACATAAAACTTATGTCAAGCGAGACAATAGTTTTCTAAACTCATTTACGACTATACTAGTGCGTGTAAAATTGTCATAATGTTTTACCTTAAACATTAAATGATACAAAATTGATGACATTAAAAAAACTCATTTGAGCTATAATCTTCATATGTCGTGGCTCACCTAATTCATTATACTAAAAGATATGATAGTATACATTGTTTGCCTTCAAGATAGGCATACATTGATTGCATGCAGTTTTTTAACAAAAATTATTTGTGGGTGTTTGTGATGATTTAATAAATTATGTGTGTTAGTTTGAGTGGATAATTGTAGGTATTTATATGTTCAAATGAGGTATGGAACATGAAATAGAGCTTTTTTATACGCGAAAGTAACATTTGAAGCCAAAATTATGAATGTTCGAAGTTTCTCTTATTTACAACTACATTAGTCTCTGAAAAAATGGTCATGATGCTTTACTTTGAACATTAAATGATACAAAATTGGTGGCATTTGAAAGAAAACTCATTGACTAACAATTTCCATATTTAATGGCTCACCTAATTCATTACATACTAAATGATATGGTAGTATACATTGTTTGCCTTCAAGAGAGACACACATTGATTGCATGTAGTTTTCCGACCAAATTTTTTTGTGGGTGTTTGTGATGATTTAATAAAGGCATAATACATATATTGGACCCTAAACTTGGCTTCAAATTTTAACTTTGACCTCAAACTTTCATAGTGCACAAATAGACACTTTAACTATCCTATCTTTTAATAAATAAACACGCGATTTTTGGAGTCAAAGTGCGTGAAATGGAAATGCTCCCACGTGTATTAGTGGGCCAATCAGTGGCTGCCAACTAACTAAACATTTTATATCGCTTTTTTTTAAAAAAAAATATCTTACATGTCATTTTGAAACTAAAAAAATTAAATTTAATTTTAATTAATTTTGTGGGTGTTTGTGATGATTTAATAAAGGCATAATACATATATTGGACCCTAAACTTGGCTTCAAATTTTAACTTTGACCTCAAACTTTCATAGTGCACAAATAGGCACTTTAACTATCCTATCTTTTAATAAATAAACACGCGATTTTTGGAGTCAAAGTGCGTGAAATGGAAATGCTCCCACGTGTATTAGTGGGCCAATCAGTGGCTGCCAACTAACTAAACATTTTAAATATCTTACATGTCATTTTGAAACTAAAAAAAATAAAATTAATTTTAATTAATATAAAAGAGATTCATCAAGGATAAAATTGTCATTTCAACATTTTTTACCTTTGTGGGCCTTGAAAATTACCCCTCACTCGCGCAGAATGCGTGCATTTCATGCATTTTGCCAGGTAGGAATTGCGTATTTATTTATTGAAAGATGGAATGATAAAGTGCCTATTTGTGCACTATGAAAGCTTAAGGTCAAAGTTAAAATTTGAAGCCAAATTTAGGGTCCAATATAGGTATTATGTCATTTAATAAATTATGTGTGTTAGTTCGAATGAGTAATTATAGGTATTTGTAAGTTCAAATGATTTATGAATCGTGAAATAGAGTTTTTATATACCCGATACTAACATTAAAAGCCAAAATTATGAACGCTCAAAGTTTCTCTTATCAACTACACTAGTCTATGATAAATTGGTCATAATGCTTTTCTTGAAACATTAAATGATACAAAATTGGTGGCATTTGAAAGAAAGCTTATGGACCTACAATTTTCATTTGTCATAGTTCAACTAATTCATTACGTACTAAAAGATATAATAATATAGATTATTTGCCTTCAAGAGAGACACATATTGATTGCATGTAGTTTTTTTATTATAACATTTCGTAGGTGTTTGTGATGATTTAATAAATTATGTGTGTTAGTTCGAATGGGTAATTATGAATATTTATAAGTTCCAATGAGGTATGGATCGTGAAATAGATTTTTTTTATACTCGAAACAAACATCTAAAGCTAAGATTATGAAACTTCAAACTTTCTATTATTTACAACTCTACTGGTCTCTGGTAAAACTGTCATAATGTTTTACCTTAAACATTAAATGATACAAAATTGGTTGCATTTTAGAGAAAACCCATTGACCTACAATTTTCATATATAATGACTCACTTAATTCATTACGTATTAAAAGATATGATAGTATACATTGTTTGACTTTTAGAGAGGCACACATTGATTGCATGTTTTTTTTTTACCAAAAATTTTTGTAGGTATTTGTAATAATTTAATAAATTATATGTGTTAGTTCGAATGGGTAATTATATGTATTTATAAGTTCAAAGGAGGTATGAATCATGAAATAGAGTTTTTCTATACCTGAAACTAACTTATAAAACCAAAAGTATGAACATTAGAAGTTTCATTTATTTACATGAGTCTCAAGTAAAATGGTCATAATGTTTTATTTTAAACATTAAATGATATAAATTAGGTGGCATTTGAAAGAAAACTCATGGATCTACAATGTTCATTCGTCACAGCTCACCTAATTCATTACGTACTAAAAGATATAATAGTATACATTGTTTGCCTTCGAGAGAGGCACACATTGATTTCATGTAGCTTTTTACCAAACTTTTTTTGGGTGTTTGTGATGATTTAATAAACTATGTGTATTAGTATGAATGGGTAATTATAGGTATTTATAAGTTCAAATGAGGTATGAAACGTGAAAAGAGTTTTTCTATATTCGAAACTAACATCCCAAACCAAAATTATGAACGTTTGAAGTTTTTTTTATTTATAACTACATTAGTCTCTGATAAAATGGTCATAATGATTTACTTTAAACATTAAATGATACAAAATTGATGGCATTTGTAGAGACTTCCGTATGTATTCAACTTCAAGCTGATCTGCATTTCACTTTCTAATAAAATAGTACGAACTATAAAAGCGTAAAATTGTATGTATTTGTACAAACTTATTTGATTACATAAATTATCGTATAAATTATCTATTCGTACAAGCTTATTTGATTACATGCTTACAAGATCATATGCTTATTCAATTCCAAACTTTATTACTAAAGTATATAATAAAGATTCACAATACCATGTATTCAATATCAAAATTAGAGAACACTATTATTTAATTATTAAATAGACAATAGTAGTATTTATTTAAGACTTTTGAGGATAAATAAATATAAGTCACATTACTATTCTTAAATTTTACTTTATTTAAAACGTCAATCTTTTGATTTCATTACTTATAAGCATTTCAATATATATATTTATGTTGTTGTAAACTGTGTTTAATAATTTTTTTTTAAAAAAATAAAGTGATAATAAAGTTGAATTTGATAATTTAAAGAAACTGAAAGCTAACTTCCTTAATTATATGAGTTAAAGATAAGGAAGAAAAATAATCCCACATCTCCTTAATTAATCCTGGTTAAAAAAAAACTATAAAAAATCGTTATATTCCTTTTAGACTATTATGTGCTTCTTCTTTTTTGAATTATTAATTGCTAATTAATATTATGCTATATATTGTAATCTATATATTTTTTGCATAACAATTCTAACATTTTTTTTCTACTACAATACAAATACCTTTAAAATATATAATTTCCATTTTGTTTTAGTTTATACAGTTGTAATCTAGGTTGGATGACTCATGCATGAGCCTTTAATGAAAAATTGCTCTTTTAAAATTTTATGTATAACCTAATGTATAAAAAGGAAAAAAAATTCAAGATATATGTATAACCTTTAATGTATAAGTATGATATTTATAATACCTATACTTAATTATAGACAATACTATATAATATGTTGCTTTATTATGATTTAAGTTCATATAAAAATGACTCAATGTCAATTATACATGCACAAAAAATTCAAAAAACTAGTCAAAGTTTAGACAAAAATAACTAAAGTGTGAGCAAAATTCACTAATTGAGCCGCATCTAGATAAAATTGAGTTGTTTCGAAATAGGTAAATTACGAATTTGTATACATTTTTAATATGATTTTTTTTATTTTTCGTCTCGATATTTAATATCTATATTAAAGTAACAATCAAATTAAGATTTGGACATTACAAGGTTCATTTCCAAGTTTTTATTTTTGGTTTTTCACCTCACCAGTTTTCACATTGAAATCCGATCAAATTCAAAATTGCCCCAAAAGTCTCAACATTGCCGACTTAACGCTTTCTAATAGAAGTAATTTCATACCCAAAAAGACTCGAACTTAAATCTTTTGAGTAAAGATGAAATAATACTTATCAAAATATTCCTAATATAAAAATAACTATTCTCGAAAGACTCGAACTCGACACTTTATGGCGAAACAAGCCATATTGATCTAATATGTCTTAAATGTTTCCAAAATCCAATGTATGCCCTTTCATCAACCTACCAAATTAGACTCAATTCTTCTTTTCCAATTTTGTATTTATGGTTAAAAAAAATAAAATTTAATCTTGTTTAACTGCTAATATCCTAAATTTAAGAGAACAAATTAATCAAAGTAATTACATAATTATCTATCTGTTTCTGTTATAAATGTTAATCACACACTTTTTTTTTTTGAATACTAATCAGTTTCCATTCTGAAAATTTTGTCTTTGCTCTGTTTTTAGGGTTTCGTTTTTTTCTCTATCAATGGCTTCTCCTTCTTCTTCAACAACAACTTTCTGCTTTCAATGTGAAGATTCATCAAACTCAGTTACCTTCAGAAATGGCTGGCGCCTTCGTAGTGGCAAATTCGCACAGCTTTGTCATCGTTGCGCGTAAGTTTTTTTTTTTACTGTTACAAATGCCCCCAAATAGTTTAGAACTGGTAGAAAACATACCTACACGATCATTTTTAGCGGAGTTTCATATCTCAACTATCCGTTGTTTTCTTTTACCTGTCTAAACTATCACCTTCTCACGAGTTCATACGTTAATTATCACTCCATTTGTATTAAGAAAATTTTGAAACTCACCTTGATTCTAAGGTGTGGGGGCCAACTGATGTGTTTTAATAGAAATGGAGTGCGAGTTTCATATCTCAGCTATCCATTGTTCTAAATTATCACCTTTTGACGAGTTCATACGTCAATTATCACTCCATTTGTATTAAAATTTGAAACGCACCTTGATTCTAAGGTGTGTAGGCCAACTTAGCATCGAGATGTGTTTTAATAGTAATGGATTGCGAGTTTCATATCTCAATTATCCATTGTTCTCTTTACCGGCCCAAACTATCACCTTTTCACGAGTTCATATGTTAGTTATCACTCCATTTGTATTGAAATTTTAAACACACCTTGATTCTAAGGTGTGTAGGCCAACTCAGCATCGAGATGTGCTTTAATAGAAATGGAGTGCGAGTTTCATGTCTCAACTATGCATTGTTCTCTTTACCGTCCCAAACTATCACCTTTTCACGGGTTCATACGCCAGTTATCATTCCATTTTTATTAAAATTTGAAACACACCTTGATTCTAAGGTGTGTAGGCCAACTCAACATCGAGATGTGTTTTTATAGAAATGGAGTGCGAGTTTCATATCTAAACTATTCATTGTTCTCTTTACCTGCCTAAACTATCAATACATTTGTATCAAAACACATGTCGATGGTGAGTTGGCCTACACACGTTGGAGTCGAGGTGTGTTTTGAATTTTAATACAAATGGAGTCATAGTTGTCGTATGAACTCGTGAAAAGGTGATAGTTTAGGTAGGTAAATTTGAAAAATTGAAAGTTGAGGTATGAAACTCGCAAGTGATAGTTTAGATATGTTTTTATCATTGAACTCTTAAAAATTTGCTTGATATGTATTTATAATATATTTAAAATGCATTAAACAAAAATAAAAGATTATGCTGCAGAACTATATGAATTTGTAGTAAGAAATTCACCAAAAATGTGGAAAAGTTGAATTTAAAATACAGTTACGAATACATAATGTGGCTATCCTAGTATTTAAAGTAAATTGCCCCCCTTATTCGGAGCTATGGGTTCGGCATAATCCAACAACTTTAGTTCATATAGTGTATTTGCTGGGGCAAAGCCAATATCCAGTAAATCAAAAAAAGTTTATGGTGCAGAAGCCTTTCCTCACATAGTAAATGGAGATGTGAAAAAATGCTTTCTTTGTTATGATAATTTGTGTCAGGAAAATTGTGTGTGTCATAATTGTGCTGAGTGCGATGAAGAGATTCCAGTTCTCTCTGTTACTTGGCTTAATGTGCTGTAACATGTTGAGGCTTGCAGGGCTATTAATAAATGCAATCTTTCTTCTGATACATGAGAGTTTCATTGGCCTGATTACTTCTTATTTTCCTTTAGTTCTGTATATGAGTACGGGAGGTTCTGTGAGATTTTCCATCCAAGTGACGATGGCTGGAGAGATTGTGAATCTTGTGGGAAGGTTAGTGGAAAAGGTATCAGTCATAGTTGTGTAGATACAAAGATAGATATGTCTATGAATGAAGGGTTTTGTTTATTTGTATATTGTACGCTCTGTGAGAAGCATTTCTTAGCAGTGATATTTTTTCATTGCAGTTGATCCATTGTGGATGTATTGTGTCTTTCAACTCATATCTGCTGTTGGATTTTGGTGGAATTATGTGCATGGAGTGCTCAAAGAAGAACTTCATTCTTGTAAGAATATTTTAGGCATTTTTATTTTGTAGTTAACTCGTTATTACTCCCTCCAGATCATTTGTCAATATTTGTCGACCATCTCTCTCTCTCACTTTCGTTCCAACTTACAATGCCAACTCGCACAGCTTAGTATGCCTTCTTCTGATAACCAATTGAGCTGCATAGCAAAATCCATCATTTTCACAATCCACCATCTATAATAGAAAATGCAACATTGAACGCCTGCTCCCACCAAAATCCACTTATGACGTAGTATTTCCAACTGAGTCTAAGATCATTAACCATGATAGCTGCTTCATAGATATGTTCCCTCCTTTCTAATCTGAAATTTGTGATCACAATTCACAGCACATTTTTGCCTCCAAGAAAATCTGTTCCTAATTACAAGGCCATCTCTTGTGTTGGTCATTAACACCTTTACTTAAAATGATTCTTGAGAATTCAGCTTCATATTCCTCCATCCTATTTGTACTACATGCAACACGAGTTTAGTTTATGGCTGATATGTAGAAGATGTTTCATTATTTCTTTGCTGAATCTTGTTGAAGTTCCCAGAGCAATGGAAGCTCTGGGGTAATCAGTCATAACTGACTTTTGGCCTGTTTCAATTGGTAAGATCCATTGAAAACTAGTATGGGTGATATCTAGCTAAACAGAGCTGCTCTTACACCATTTCTAGTTTGCTCTTGGATCTTTCAAATATTTACTTCTAGACATATAATAACTTCTAGTCTACTTTGAACTATGTTTGTCGCAACTCTTCTCCCTAATTTCCAAACTTTCAACTTTGCAAAGTCAACTCTTTTAGGTTAGAACTATCAGGGTATGCTTCAAAATGTTCTTCATCCTATTGCCATTCCTATTGAGGTCAAGGAGATCAATGCTATGAAGTTCTAGTTTTATTTAATGCAGGCACGGAATCGCTGCTTGTCCCATGAAACTCCAGTACCAACTGAAGAATCTCAGCTGGATGCCACACAAACCATGATAGAACCTCAGTACAGGCCTCGTGTCACAGAATCAAAATTGCAGAAGATCTCCATAAAATATCCTTTGTTGTATACTCAGTCATCTTGGCCTCCGAAAACTACAAAGGGAGAGCACTGAAGCCATTTTTAAAGCAAATAAAATAAGTGGTATGTACACAAATAAAGTTTGCTCTCGTTTTTAGTTCTTGGAGATGGAGATGAATAAGAACCTTACTGTTTTATTTAGAGTAAAACGTTTGAATTTTATTGAATATTTGAATATTAAAACGTGTATTTAGATTATAACATGTAAATTTGAATACATATCTGAATATTAAAATGTTGTATTAGGATTTGAATACCATATAATTACGGTTATTTGTTTCCTCAACATCTTAATGTATAAAACCTATCTAAATTAATAAATATGAAACTCAAATAAGATACTATATCAACAAAATATTTTCCAAAAAAATTATATGGTGGGTGGTGGTGTTATGGCTAATGGTGGTGGTTGTGTGTGTCGACAGAGGGTGGTGTTCGCTAATGGTGATGGTTGTGGGTGGTGGCTAACAATGCTGTTTAATAGTGGTGGTTGATGGTGGTGGAGGCTTATAATCATGGTGGATGATAACAACAACTAATTGTGCCAGTACTAATAGTGTGATTGACAATATATAATGGTGATGCTTGTTAAAAGTGTTTGATGACTGTTGTGGTAATGGTGATTGGTGGTGACGATTGTAAATGGTGACTAGTGGTAGTGACGACTGACTGTGGTGATTGCCGGTGGTGGTGGTAGTTGATGATGGTGGTGGTTAGATGTGAAAGTGGATGGACTAGTGGTGAAATGTCATTTTTGCAGAAATTGGTGAATATATAACGTCTTAATCGTATTGAGACTTTGTTATTCTAATTCATTCAATGGTTGTAATTTGTTTTAAAAAAATTAACTGCACTTGATGACTGAGATTTGAATCATTAAGATGCGACTTGGTTGACAACAAGATCTCTCTTCATGGTTGCACTTTGAATTTTAACGATTGATATTCTTGTGCTCCTTGACATACCTTAGCTGTGGGCATGGTGTCACCCCTTTGTTTCAAAAATCGTTGACTGCCACTGATGCTGATCTCACATTATCACGTCTTGTGATTCCCAAAAAGTGTGCTGAGGTGAGTTACTATTTTTCCTGGAATTTCATGCCTTCTTTAGCAAGATGTGTTATGGGGTAAATGTTAATATCCACTGTTTTTTATATTTTTGATTCCTGCGACATCTTTTATTTCAGCAAGTTTCTCTTGCTAATTTTTCACTTTCACATTCCCTTTTCATAACTACTTTTATTTTCTGCACTTGCGTTGAGGCTCCTTAGGAAACTAAACCTCTCTACCTCCATGAGGTAGGGTAAGGTCGGTGTACACTACCCTTCTCAGACCTCACTTGTGGGGTTTCACTGAGTATGTTATTGTTGTTGTTGTTGTTTTTGTTCTAAGCTTTCCTGTTTGTAGGCTTACTTTCCTCCACTTTCTGGGCCACACAAGATCCCCATTAATATACTGGATACCGACGGCAAGGAATGGAACTTTCACTTCCGGTTTTGGCCTAATTCAAGGAGTAAAATGTATGTGCTGGAAGGACTTAGAGATTACATGGTCTCGAAGAAGTGGCAAGCAGGTGATGTAGGTAACTGAAGTAATCTGTCCATTTAAATTTTTGAGTACTTTCTTTGTGGTCAATGGATCTGCAATATCGAGAAAAGACTTCACAGTGGTTCAGATAAAACCAACATGCCACTCAATGCAGAGTGCAATTCTAACTGAGAAAATTGATAGAATGTCCTGTTGATCTACGACGACCATTAGTGTATTAGTTGATTATAGCACTATAAGTAGCGACATGTTCAGATGCATCAGTGTAGTTTAATGCTCCTTCTACTCATGTATGGAACATCGTTTATCGGACCCTGAGTTGCAGTTTTTTGGTTTGCAGTTACTTTTTATCGAATTGAACCAGGACAGAAACTGGTCATGGGATTAAGGAATACTTCGGCTGGTTCTTCCACCTCATAGGTATGCAAAGACATGCTCTTTTGATTTTATTACCCAACTAAAACTTTGCAAGGGTTAAGGAGAAGTTTTAGTTCCATTATGATGGAATCATATGCATTGTTCGACGGTGAGCTTAGAAGCGATCCAAGATTTGAACTTTATAGATTTGGTATACTACTGAATTCACTGATCATTTGAGTTACTAGGTATGAAATTGAATACTTGTACATATGTAGTAGATTTCTCGACATATATATAGGGTGTTGGCCAAAGCTACGGGTTTAGCTTGTTTAGCTGAACTCGTAACTTACCTTGTACTTTTCCCCAGACGAGCTTTCAACTTAGTTAGATTTAAGAGATAGTGGTCAAAAACACACCTGAAGTCAGGGGCGGACCCCCTCAATAATAAATAGAATTAGATGGTTCAGTGGCAAGTCCTTGAATATTAAACTGCACTCCCCCAGTTCGATTTCCTACGACAACATTTATTTATTTTCCTTTTTTAGTTCATTTTTTTAAAGAAAAGATCAGTTATGTTTTTCAAGCTTTTTTTAGCCTTATTTTTCATTTTAAAACGTGCTAAAAGTATGTTTTGAACCCAAAAAAATCAAGGGTCCCATTTCTAAAGACTTGTTTACACGGCTATACTTTAATTTTTCGAACCCCCTGAACAAAAATTCTGGGTTCGCCACTGCTTGAAGTATCACATTCTACACCAATTATTCATCAAAACACACGTCGAAGCTAACTAGACCAAGTGTTAGAGTACACAATCACCGAAAGGTTGGTAATAAGTTAATTTGCCAATAAAAATTTTTTCGCATGACAGTTGACTTATTAATTTCGAGAGATGTTTTGATAAATAATTCACGATAATTCAGGTAGGAGACAAACACCAGATAGTTCAAATAATAAACTTGTAAAAAATGTCATTTAAGTGTGCTTTTCATCATTTATTTTAGATTTTCTAATTAATTCCTCTAATCATTCGTATGGAGTGCCATTCGACACCAGTTTTAAACAAAAAAAGAGTGTACACCACACCATCATATACTAATCGATGTGTGTCTTAATAAATAGTTGGTGATAGTTCAGATAAGAAACGTAAAAACCAGGTGGAAACTCGCAAAAGAGTGATGTTTCCGATGTGTTTTTGACCATTATATCCTAGATTAAATGCTGACAATGTGCTGAAATGGTATGGAAGACACCATTGCAAGTGCCTATGCTAGTCCTTAAATTTGATTTGATTTGCATGCATTTTATTCCCTTTTGGTCTCTGAAACAACATCCTGAGTTTGGTTTGGAATCTGATGCCGATTACTTAACTTTACTCATCGTACAAAGAGTAAAATTCACCGACCAAAATACTTTTTTTGTGTATGAAAACTACAAGTTACTTTGAAGGCAATCTTGGAGCAACGGTAAAATTCTCTCGTTGTGATCCATAATTCACGGGTTTGAGCTCAGGGGTAGATTGCCTGCACCACACCCCCTTGGAGTGCAACTCTTTCTCAAACATTGAGTGAATACAAAATGTTTCCGCCCTTCATTATTAAGTTTCCATTAGTCAAGTTTGCACCTATATATCATGGTTGAAGTTGTATATGATATTTCTATTTGAATTCTATATATGATATGAATACGAAACTCATATATACTAATGATCTAGTTTGATGATCTACTAAGCTGAAGATTAAGATTTTCTGCAGATCTCAGCTCGATGCCGGAGGCGGATCTACATGTAACTTATGAGGTTCACAGGAACTATACTCAGATGTTGTACGTGTATTATGGAATTGATGGAATATCTATAGATACTTGATTGTAAACCCAATCATTATTTTGTGTCAACTTGAGGTCGCTCTGAGGAATAGAGAGGATTCATATAGCCTGATCACAACTTGTTTTGAGATTGAGGCATAGTTGTTGTAACTTGAGGTCCCATTGCCATACTAAATTTATACTTGTTTTTATTATGTATAATTTTATATTTTTCTTTCTACAAGTTTTTGCATATGAGAAGTCATAATTTTAGATCATTAATTACACTAGTTCACCATTTAAGAACTATCAAAAATCTAAAGTAGTTTTGCTAATTTGTGTGATAAGTTTCACATGAATTATATCGGCATAATACATAAATGTATCCTTTAACTTGGCTTCAAATCACATTTATGCCCTTCAACTTTGAATGTGCACAAACAGACACTTAAACTTGTATAAAGTTGAACAAATAGACACATATGTCCTACATGTCATTTTTCGTCCTACGTGGTGTTCTACGTGGTGTCCTACGTGTATTGTGCCATTTAAGACTCATGTGTTTATTTATTTAAAAGTTGAATAGTTAAAGTGTTTGTTTGTGCATTATGAAAGTTGGAAGTCAAAGTTAAAATTTGAAGCCAAGTTTAGGGTCTAATATATGTATTGTGCCGAATTATATCTATGCAATTTATCTTTTAATGGAAAAGGACAAGAGACTATTAAGGGTAAAACTTACTCGGATAGAGTGTTTACATCAATTTAATACATGCACACCACGTGTTTAATTTACAGTTCATTTTACTCAATCTTAATTAATTAATGTTTGTTTTATTTCATTAAATCACATAGTAATGAATTTTGGTGTAAAAACCTTGTGTGGAAAAGTTTTTTCCATGAAAAGGATATGCAATGAGAGATTTTTTAGGAAGAAATATGCTCAAGCCATATGAATTTGTTACTATCTCGATTTAAACAACCAAGTTAGCTATAAATATTTAGTGTTTTGTACGAGGAAGATATTGAGTAGATTGTGGTTGTATCAAAATCGACCCTATCTTTCGTAGCATTGATTTAGTAAGCTACACGGTTGGTGCACAAAGAATTGCCTTAGTCCCCCCAAATTTACTTGTGACAACTTTTCAGCTGCCTAACGACCTATAACGACAGTTACTACTCCCACGGGGTCTAGGAAGTAAGCCCTACCCAAAGCGACGAAGAACAAATAAAAATTTATTACAAAAGCCGGCTAACAAGGGAATTCTATTCTTGCGTATAACAATATCCAAATAAAATTTGTTACAAAGGCCGGTTAAAATTCATAGAAACGAACCATATATTTAGATACCAAATAAATCG
This sequence comes from Solanum chilense, assembly GCA_032847665.1. Taxonomy (NCBI): domain Eukaryota; kingdom Viridiplantae; phylum Streptophyta; class Magnoliopsida; order Solanales; family Solanaceae; genus Solanum; species Solanum chilense. The sequence goes on from CM064972.1 coordinate 1,746,990, forward strand.
TGAGTGATTTTCCATCTCCAAGAAAAAACGCTGCGATCTCCTAGAAAAATTCTCAATTCTTCCTTTAGGGTTTCCACTCTCACATAAAGAAAAAACACTACGATCTCCCTCCATTCCTTTGATTTTGGAACACTTAATCACATAATTTGATTATCTCCCTTCTAGGAATATAAATTTAGAAGAAATGATGAAGGGAGAAGTCCTAAATGGCACAATGAAGTAGTATCTGGGGAATAAGCATCAAACTAACTCTGTGCTAATAGCCGCAGTAATACATTGGATGGAAGCACGTCAATTTTTTTTTCCTTGCGTATATCTAGTAGATAATGAATCCCCTTTGAGTTTATGTTTGCTTCTTTGTATTTTGAATTTCTTTAGTGAAAATTCAACTCACAATTCAAGCATTTCACACGATAGCATGGTACAATTTTTACGACACAGCAAATAAGTCTTGCACAAAAATAAAAATCTATTGTAAAAATATATATAACTAAAAACAAGATGAGAATTACAAAACCAATTGACCCCAAATGTATAAATAAAATTGCTAATGAGTTGAGCAAATAAATCTAATTTTAGAAGTAGAACTTTAACTTTAGCTGTTTCTGTTCTTAGATGAACTGTTCAATATCTTTATTATCCTAAGCAACGCATATCCCTCAGTGTGTAGCTATTTTTCTATTAAAACTCTATATGTATACTATGATCCGAAAACTTGTATACTTAAAAAGTCTCAGCGTTTCGAGAACATGCCTTGAGTCAGAGATGAAAAGTCGTCTTCTTTTGTCGATTGTGTAGAACTTGATGAAAGTGTGGTAGCAGCATCTCCACTCGGCATAGAAGGAACTGTACCATTGTCGGAATAATTCTGTCCCATTTGATAAACACTGCAATATACAAGAGGAAAATTAAAAGGGAGCGTTTAATGTTTATAGCAGATACTCTCCAGTATATTGCATTCTGCAGAGGCGGATCCATGATTTAAGCTTTAAATTGCATTTTCCGTAAATATTTGCACATAATTTTAGTTGATGATTGATTTTATTCATTTTACTTGTTTATTGTGCTACAGTTTTCTTTATTTTACGCTTCTGCTTACTAGGCATGGGACAGAAGGCGCAATCTGAAGTGAAAACTTGAGATAGACTGTGTCTAATTAACGTTTTTTTTTTTTGCATAGACAGAGCCTATATTCAGGTATTTCACCTCAGATAATGCCTTCCAAAAATATTGTTGCATCTAAATCTAGAAGCTACGAGACCAATTTATAACAGTCCTCAAATGACATATAAGAAGTCCGTACCTGGATGTCGATACTGGCACAAAGTTTCCAGCTGAATGTGCTGCTCCCGCCTAGTTTACAAGCAAAGAAAAACAGTTTTTAGCAGAGTCTATAGGGCACATTTCAATAGAACTTGAAAAATTCAGGCATTTTACCTGAAAATATTTCTCCAGTTCAGTCTTTCCACTGGCTGGCATCATCATTCCAGGGAACTGGTAGCCTGCATGTGGCCAACTTTGGTTTACTATGTTGGAGCCATTTGGGCTTTGTTGAACATCCCCAGGGATTTTCAAATTGCCACTAGCAGCGGCAGCAGCCATAAGAAGAGACTGTTGTTGAGCTAGCTGGGCAAGTTGTTGTTGATGCATAGCAAATGGTGACACCATATTGGACTGAAGAAAGAACATCAATTTAAATAAAATGATTTTTTGACTAAATAGAACTATGCCTCAATCCTATGTTAGTTGAGAATAGCTATATGAATCCTCACTAACCATGTTGCCCCGATCAAGTTCAACAATGACAATAATAATAACAACAACCACCCTAAAGCTCCGTTGTTAAATAGCATATTAGTACCTTGTCGAAAAGGTTCATGATATCATTTTTGACATCTTTCGGAAGCTTCTCTGACAAGGAAGAAGTTGAAACTGATGATGACAGTGTTGATGAATCCTTGAATAAATCATCAATTGCAGAAGCGGATTGGCATTTCCGATGATCAGATTTTGCAACACCGCTTTTTGCTTCTACTTCTTCTTGAGAAGCTGAGAAGTTTACAAGGTTTGATTAGAATAAAATGAGCTAAAGAAACGAGATTGCAACTGTAATACAGGTTCCTGAGTGTTTTCAAGCTGTTGCTCTTCTCAAACTATCATTCTCTCTTCCCTCTTTCCAGAAGTAGAAACATAAGGAACTGAAAATTATGGATCATACTAAAAAGAGAAAGAAATGATTTCTTTTGGTATAATGCTGGTGGCTTAGCAAACCTGCATGCACCTCTAATCCAACTGCAAAAAGAACTCTTCCACCGTTACAATTATTATTGGGCAACTCTGCCTACAAATAATTAGGCAAATAAGAGGAGATTATCCAACTTTTTTTTATCCCTATTGGGATTTGAACCCATGTAGATCTCAAGATAAAGAGGAAGGTATCAATAAAGTTAGGTTTGCGTAACTTGTCCACTAAGACTTAGGTAGATGGGAAGAGATCAACTAAATATTTTGTCTAGGTTTGCGTAACTTGTCCATCGAGACTTAAGTAGATGGGAGGAGATGAACTAAATATTTTGCCTCTGCTGGGATTGACCATCCTCTCCTAGTAAAGATACAGAAAAGACAATTCTAACAAAACTGTGACTTACGAATACATTGAAAAGCTGTCCATGTGTTATCCTCTACAGGAGCAGCACTTGCACAATTGTCACTTGGAGAATCCATAGAAAGCATGTCGAAAAGATCAGTAGCAGTCTCAACTTTAGGAGGATCAGCAATTTCTGTGACCTGCTTTGCAGATTCAGTGACTGCAATTGGTTGTGTCGTCTGACTTGTCTGGTGAGGAAGCACACCCAAAGATACCATTTCATGAGTTGAACTGTAATATTCAAAGTTTTGAACAGATCTAAAAGAATCAGCTTGGTGAATATAAGTTTGACGTACTTGCTCTGGCCCTCTTGGAGGCAGAGGTATACTGAATCTAGCCGCAGGTAAGTCTTGCTTTGTGCTAGGGCGTTGTAGGCTTACCCTCTCGATAGATGACCCACCGGAGTTACTAGCATGCTCAAACCCACTTCTGTCAGAATGTTTTTGTTGTTTCTCTGTGGCCCTCCTTTCTTGAATCCTGGAAGCTGATTTTTCTGTCTCCTTAGGGATCCACCTCTTATCTTCATACCTAGACAAAACACAGTATAGTTCCTTGGATGAAGTTGCAAAATAATAGATTGAAGAACTGCTTAAGCCAGGAATAAGTAAGGACATACTTTGCACGGATGAAATTCTCAATAGCAACTCTATCATAGTTTGTAGGAACCTGTGCTTCCCAATAACTATTTGCCTTCTCGTTTCCCATTGCTATACCAGCATCAGTAAAAGGATTCATAAAATTAGACCATTAATGTATCGGATCAACAGTTTTGGGCTACTTCTGTATCACATCAACATCAAAACTGTAAAAAGTTTTGGGGGAAAAACCTTACATTGAATAAAGGCAACTTGTTCAGGAAGCCATGTATCTAGTGTAGCTGATCGAACCTGCAAAAATACACAAACAACAGAAAACAGAAAAAAAAATTTAATTAATAAGTTGTTCACATATCAAACATAGTCATAAATAAAAATGATGCTAGGCATGTATCGCGTGTCGTTTATGGCTAAGGTTAATAGCCAGAAATAAATTTATAAAAAACAATATTGAGGGCCCTAGAAACAGAGAAACCAATCCTGGCTTGCTTCTCTACTCAAGACCCTTAAAACTATGAGGCAACTTGAACAAACAGCATAATGCACAAGTTGTCCCACTCGATCCACTACTTCAGCCATAGAGGTAAGTAAAAGTAGAGTGCTGCTCAACCACAGTACATTAATAACTTTCAATTCCTCCACTTGAGATAAAATTCAGGTGGGAAGATAAAGTACATTAATGTATGTATGGTAACTGGTAAAGGCATTCTCGGTGCCCACCGTAAAGTCATAACTAAGGTAGATTTATAGCCATCTCCATCTTGGCGATCTAAGGATAAATGTATTTCAGTAGGGGGATGTCGGCTGAAAAAAGGATAAGTGTACTTTCCACATAATATTTAGTAGTTCAAAGCACTCCGAAGGGTGTGGTCTGGTCGTCAATAGAGTGGGTTGAGAGCCAAGAGGTCTCACGTTAATTTCCAGAGGAGGCAAAAGATAATAGGTGATTTCTTGGCATCTGTCCAAATCTTGGAGGACAAAGTCAATTGGTACATGTGTTGGTGGGAGGGCCCGTAACATTGGTCGAAGTGCACGCAAGTTGGATCGGACATTACGATTATCAGAAAAAACAATATATATATATATATATATATATATATATTCTCACCCACAGTACTAAACAAGCAGTATTGTTTCAAGTGAGCTGAAGTGGGTAAAACAATACTGCTTGTTTAGTACTGTGGGTGAGAATATATATATATATATATATATATATATATATATATATATATATATATATATATATATATATATATATATATATATATATATATATATATATATATATATATATATATATATATTCTCACCCACAGTACTAAACAAGCAGTATTGTTTTACCCACTTCAGCTCACTTGAATAGTCCGATTTTTCCTCCACGGCTATAACGGGCTAAAAGATCTACTACTTTAATTCCTGTTTCTAAAATAGATAATGTTGTATCAAACTGTATAAAGGCGGCACATATCTTAAATAGAAAGACGTTGTACTAGTATCTACAAGCACTTATATATAGTAGTTCAAATGGTTCTTATGTCAATTAAGAATATTAGCCTTAATAAGTATACAAAAAAGGACTATTAAAGTATAAAGTGCAGGATAGTAGACCATGATCATTTTCATTGTTGCACCATTTCATAGTTCAGATATATCTAGAAAATCTCAGCCATGATGAAGGTCAGTAAGTTACCTTTGATATGTGCACTCCTAGACTTCTGTGGATCCCGGAGCATTGCATGCATATAAAGATTCCCAGATTCACGCTAGCCCATCGAGGACCTCTGGATTGAATTAAAAAAAAAAGAAAAGAACACAATCATTGCAAGATTATCAAATAAATCCATATATTAAAGACAGTTTCCATTTAATGTCAACAATCCTCTCAGCAGCATAAGTTCTGAATGCCACACTATCAAATTTAAATATGTGTACATACTTGGCTTTGCAATCTGCACACTCCTTGTTCTCTGGCAACTTAAGGAGTCCTTCGAGAATCTGCCAACAAACACAGTCCGCATCACATCGAAAAAAATGCATGTAAAAAAAGGAAAAAAGAAATAAACCAGGAAACAAATTGTGTATGCAAAAAGCACTACTGAGAAAAATATAAATCAGACCACTGAATCGGTGATAATCTTCCCGATCCTTCAGTATCCTATGTGTTAAGCCATGCTATTTGCTTAGATTTGTGAAAAGAATTCCATTTTTCCTGTCCGAGGCAAGTGAAAGTACACCAACAAGAAATATTACAACATGTGTTTTCTTGCAATACTTCCATGGTAGTACTTATACTTTCACGCCTCAAACTAAGGATCCTAGTATAACTTTGGCAATTAAAATTTAAGAACACTGAAAGAGTAAACTTTCAGTAAGTGTTTGGCTTAACCACTCGTAGTTGTCTACTTTTCCTACCTGACCTAACATAGATGGTGATAATTCAAGTATGAAAAGGGAACAATTGATTGTTTGGGTGTGAAACTTGCGAAAAAAGTGATAGTTCAAATGTGTGATCATTATCTCTTATTTAAAATAATCAGCAATATTAGCTAGAACCAGCTAATATTTAGACATATCAATTACGTGGCCGTTTGGTCCGCGAACTAAATTATCCCGGGATTATAGTCCTGCAATTATGATCCTTGGACTAATTTATCCCACCTGGAAGGTGGCATAAAATAATCCAATAATCCCAAGACTGATGGGATAAGGTGAGATATTTGGGATTAGATTAATACTGTGTTTGGTTGACAGTATAAATTTATCCTGGAATATACCATCTTATCCTGCGTAGAACGACCCCTAATAGCTCAAAAAAATCAAGCTGGTTGTTCTTCTGATCTTTCTTATTATTAGAAAACAAACTTCACTAGAAATTTCATTCATCAGGCCAAACAGAAGCCAATTTCACCCCGCCTGTTCAAAACCTCTAATATTTCTTCTTTATCCATTTCGTCGAATCAAAAATTTGATCCTTTTAACATATAGCACTCTGTTTTCATTAGGACGACAGATTGACTGCCTGTTTTTGAATCAGATCATCACTTCAGTACTCATCTCTCAAGATACAATAACCACAAGGATTCAGTTATTAACCATCAATAGAGCAACGTTAATCCGACTTCATTTCAAACTTCATCTGAAATTTCATTAATCAGGTTAAAGAGAAGTAAAATTTCATCCCTGCCAGTTCAAAACCTATGATATTTCTTCTTTTTCCTGAAAATCTATCCATTTTCTAGCACCCGACGGTGTGACATAGCGTTCAACGAAGTCTAAGGTTCAAATCCCAAGGAATACAAAATAACACTCGGTGATTTCTTCTCATCTATCGTAGCTTGGTGTATAGAGCTACCTATTGTTGCTGGGAGGTGACAGGTATCCGTGGATAGAAAAATATATATGCATTTTCTCATATCCAAATGATCCTTTAAATATATCATAAAAAACAGATTAACCACCTGTTTTGAAGCAGATCATACCTTCAATAATCAAAATATCATAACCACAAAGTTCAGCTATTAATTATCAATACAGCAACCGTTAATTAATCGATAAAAAGGAATATAAGAACAACAAATCATATTCATGCACCAAACGCAAATCAAAATCGAAATAAGAACAAACGCAATACATAAATTGAGTCGATTTTAACCTTCCTGTGCTTGGCATTGAGTTCCTTTGAAACGTTGGCCTTCTCATTCATAGTGCCGGTCGCCGGAGTTACCGGAAATGGAGAAGATATCGGAAAATTATCGCCGATCTAATTCCTCGACCGCCGATGAGTGTAGCTGGATGAGAAGAAGAGAAATCGCAATCGCGTTTTCGAATTGATCGTATGCATTCAACAAATGGTATTTATAATTATTCATTAAGTTTGCATAATTTGTAATAATTTTTACTAGTAAATTTTTATTTTTCTCTTTTTCTCTTTTTTGGAAAATATACCAATTCTCATATAGTATTACTATCATTAAAAAATATTTATCATTTATAGCAATAATAATTTTTTTTCACTTGACTACTTCTAATTTATTTATAATACAAATTTAATACATATTACAAAGAACAATTTATTATTCACATATAATACAAGTTTTAATGATGGATAATACATTTATCACACATTTTAATATATTTATAATACAATGTGACAATTTTTTACCAAATAAACATAATATATTTCAAAAACAATTATAATTCAAATACATTGCTTACATAATTCACTTTTAATACATATTACATATATATCAAAATATTGCTATAAATGGTAATAAACAAAAGCATCGCTAAAATCAGTAATTATTTTTTTAAAATGTATTAGTTTATGTAATTTTTCTTATCTTTTTTAGTAGTAACAATTTTCTCCATACCAAGTAGAGTTGTTAAAATGGACTGACCCAACCCAATCTTAACGGGTTGAAAAGTTAAATGGGTTGGGTAGGCTGACCCTTTTAGTTAAAAGGTCAATAAACTAGTAGCCTAATCCAACGCTAAGCGGGCCACGGGTTGGGGCGGGTTGACTCTTTAACCAAAAAATGAACAATATTATTCTCTCAGAAGGAGTATCTAAGAAAATCGAATGTTGACGTCTATGAAGAGGACATCAATACATACAAATTTTCATTTGTAAATCACACACTTCAGCAAATACTTATATAAGTACGTTTATGAATTTCACACTTCGGTGAATGCTTACCAAAATACATAATAGTCAACGTAAGATTTTGCGGAAAAATGTTGATCATTCAACCATTCCTCCCACAAAAAACAAGCTAGTTTAAAAGACTTGATTTTTTTATGTTTTTAACATATTTACTGATAAAACATTTACAAATAAAACACTACTAAATATATATATGTATATAGAATATTTTTAAATATTCATAGCCCACGGGCTGGCTTGAGGCTAGCGGCCCAAGTGAGGCTGGGCTAAAAAGTCTCGTTCCTAAATGGGTCAAAAAAATAGGCCCGACCCCACTTAATTCAAAGGTTGGGTTGGACCAGCCTCGCAGGTCAAGCTCATTTTGACGACTCTTATACCAATGCTCAAACTTGAAATTTTTTGTTAAAGGTGAAACACTCCATCATGCATGACAATAAATGTTGGTAACACTCATACTCCTTCTAGTTCACAAATAATGATTTAGTTTGACTTGACACAGAGTTTAAGAAAATAAAGAAATTTTTAATCATGTGGTCTTAAATTAAAGTTATGTCAAATGTACAAAATTGTCCTTTAATATTATGGCCTTAAAAATGCCACGTAAAAAATTATTATCAAAAAAGAAAAATATTCCTTCAAACAGACTAAAAGGAAATGATGTCATTTTTTTAAAAAAAGGAGAGTTATATGTTGGTAGACCATATTTTTTCATTACCATAATGTTTATACAATATTACAATACACAAAGAAGCGTGTTTATGTATTTTATTCTTTAATTAGGTTCATAACCCCTTTTTATTATAAGTATTGAGTGCTAATGAAAATTTGATATTTTTATCTTTTCATGCTCTCGATTATCAATTATTTTATTTATCTATTTAAATCATCAGCGAAGATAATAATAAATGTTCCATATAATTAGTTGGGAAAGTGTTAACTAACTTGAATATTATGATTATAAAAATATGGGGAAAAAAGATAAATATACCTCAGACTATCATAAATATTATGCACATATTCTTCGTTATATTTGGAAACATTAATGTCTTATCGTTCAAAAACTAAAGCATATTTACTCCTTTCGTTAAATTATAAAAAAGTTTGCATTGAATCAAACTCTTAAGATTTTAGCTGCTTCAGCATATGATGCAACGCGAGGGTAAAGTCAAAAAATATATAATACACTGCTAATTTGGAAACCATTAACTACTTACCTTTCGGAGGTTTTGATCAAACTAAGCCATCTTATAAAGTAATTCACTAAAATAATACGTCTTTCTAAAATTTTACAAAACTAATATAAACATATTCACAGTAATGTTTTAGGTATATTTTATTTTTTAAAAGCTGACGGCGTTATATTGATATATGTTACTCACAGTATAACGTTACTTACAGTAACATATATCAACCTAACTTTGTTAATTTTAAAAAATGAAATATACCCTAAAACGTTACTGTGAAATACTTTTATACTAGTTTTGTAAAGTTTTTAAAAAATGTATTATTTTAGTGAATTGCTTTATATAATGGCTTAGTTTGGTAAAAAATTCTACCTTTTCTTCCTTGATCCTTCCTTTTGTGAAATTAGGAAAATATAAGGAATTTCGTCTTCTTTGCAAATGTTATGGAATGTTTAAGGCCACAAGTTACTAAAATTTATATAGCCATGCAAATACAAATGAAATACGAAAGACCACAAGTTTCAAAACTTTCATTTCTTTAATAAAATCTGTCTCAATTAAATTGGAATGGAGAGAGTAGTATTGTACAAACTATTGTATAGTGTTATCAAAGACGCGCTTTAAGTGCACTTAAGCCCTGAAGCGAGGCTCAAAACATGTTGAGCGCTTTGCCTCACTTTATGTGTGCTTTTATGTCGTCATCAAAGTTCTAAGGTAATGTTTCCTTCTTCAGACGCTAAATAGTTGATGTTTTACTTTATCATAATTTTTTTTTTCAATTTCTTCGGTCATATATTTGTCATTCATGTTTATAAATATTAGTCTTTGAACTAAACATATATATTTATATTTTTTTTCGTTTGCGCCTTTTTTCATTAATCTAAAATGAGGTATCAACTAAATGCATTACAAGGCCTTGTATTGTTTTTGATTACAATATGCGCCTTTTTATGTGTTTTTGAATAGTGAAAATCCACACACTTAAAAAGTATAGACTTTGTATTTGAATAGTTACAATTCGTGCTGTATGAATGTGCACCAAAAGATAAAAATGGAAAATGCATAAGTATTCTCTCAACCTGTATTCGAAATCTCAGAGATACACTTATATTATATTAGGTCCTATTACCTTTGAACTTATTTTATTAATAATTTTCTATCATTTTTCGATCTGTGCACTAGTTTGAAAAAAAAAAAAGATCAATCAGTGTTGGGCCCACAAGATAGTGCCACGTACTGCATTACTGCAAAATGGCTCTCTGAAAAGAAAAGAAAATGGCGCTGTGGCAAGACGGGCTGAGCGGGAAAGTTGTGATGACGGGGGCATCGTCAGGAATCGGGAGAGAGTTGAGTATAAACTTGGCGAAAGCGGGTTGCAGGATCATTGTTTCAGCTCGTCGTGTAGACAAGCTGAAATCTCTCTGCAACTACATTAATGGTAGTGGTAATTCTGAAGATCCAGCCCCAAATGCAATCGCTGTCGAGCTAGACGTTACTGCCAATGGTGGTAACATTGAGGCTGCTGTGCAAATAGTTTGGGATGCCTTTGGACATATTGATGTCTTGATCAACAATGCTGGGATTAGAGGTTTGAATTCAATCTATCCTTACTTTTCAACCAATCCCCTCGATATAATCTCGGACTCGATCGATTGTAGATTCGCCTCGTATATCCTAAAACGTATTTTACGGTAACGTTTTAGGGTATAATTTTTTTTTAAAAAAATTAACAGCATCAGATTGATATACGTTACTGTAAGTAACGTTTTACTCCTAAAACGTTATTTTCAGTAACGTTTTACTCCTAAAACGTTACTGTGAGTAACGTTTTAGGATTAAAACGTTACTGTGAGTAACGTATATCAATCTGACGCCATCAACTTTTAAAAAATAAAATATATCCTAAAACGTTACTGTGGAATACGTTTATGCTAGTTCTGTAAAATTTTAGAAAAACATATTATTTTGGTGAATGACTTTATATAATGGCTTAGTTTGGTTAAAACCTCCTGGTTACTCATACCTCTTTGAAACAATCGAGTCTTCTTTGGAATTGATTTTCATGTTATGTTATATTATTTGTTCATACAATACTCCATCTGTCACGAGTGACACTTTTTGCATTTCGAGATTCAAACAAGTGTATCTTTTGACCATAATTTTTTTTATAAGTTCTTTTAATTATTGTGACTTATAGTACTCTTTACGTAATTTACAAATATACTAAATTTCATTTTAAAAAAAATTGAAAATTCCATATGCAAATGTCTAGTCAAGATAAAATATTTGACTCTCGAAAAATGAAAAGTGCCACATAAAATGGGTAGGCAGGGGCGGAGCCACTTTGGTTACAACCCTTCTACGGAAAATTATACTATTTATACATGGTTAAAATAATATTTTTTCTATATAAGATAGATGTTGAACCCCCTTCGGCTACTCCGTGTGTCTAATTCTATGAATTTTGAACTCGTTATTGAAAATCCTGGCTCCGCCACTGGTCAGAGGGAGCAGTATTTTTCTATAACATTCAAAACATATGTAGACAAAACTACGTCTTTAGAGAGAGGTTTGATTGTAACAGAACTTTTTTGGTTGTTGTTTGATCATATGTATAGGTGGTGTAAGTTCTTCGCTGGAATTGCCAGAGGAGCAGTGGGAACATACTTTTACGACGAATCTCAGAGGAGCATGGTTGGTGTCGAAATATGTTTGTAGACACATGATCGATGCTAAACAGGGCGGAGGATCTATTATTAATGTGTCTTCAGTCGCTGGTCTGAATCGGGTACTAGTACCTGGAGGTCTTGCTTACGCTTCTTCAAAGATGGCTCTTGACAAGCTCACCGAGGTACACACTAGCTAGTGTTTCAAAACTTTTGTTGATACGACTGTTATAGAGAAGTTTGATTGTATTTGAATGATGGTAGATGATGGCTCTCGAACTAGGAGTACACAAGATAAGAGTAAACTCAATAGCACCAGGCATTTTCAAGTCTGAGATGACAGAGAGCCTTATTCAACAGAAATGGTTCCATGGTGTTATTTCTAGGACTGCTCCTCTGAGAACTATTGGAACGACAGATCCGGCTTTAACATCACTCGTGAGGTACTTAATCCATGCTTCTTCAGAATATGTATCCGGCAATGTTTTCATTGTCGATAGTGGAGCTACCTTAATAGGCGTGCCAATATTCTCGTCACTCTAAAAGGATAGAGGTACAAACAAATTGAAACGAAGGGAGTAACAAATAGAAGAGAAAGGCAACATATGCTTAATATTTATTATCTGTGAATGGATACAATTATAGTGCTTTTACAAATACATATTCATATGACTATCTATCAGATGCAATGTATCACCTAACAATAGAAATAATACTACAACTTGCAGTATTTGAACGATGAATTTCATCGTATATGCTAGGTATATCAATGAAAAACAATACACACTCGAAACATTTTACTAGGGAAAATTTGATTCAATACTATACTCAAGCACGTATACGAGGGAGTATTGCTTCTCATCTTCCCCGCGGATTTACCAGCTGAGAGAAAACGGAACTAGTAGCAGCATCCCCTGCATCATCATCCGTTCCTGAGTTAGCTATACCTTGGATATTGCTAACACTGTTGTCGAATGGCTCAACTGGTGATAATGGTATGCCAGGGATATGGTTTGTACTGTTATCATCAGGCTCAGTCAACGCTGATGAGGCTTCTTCAAGCTGAAGAGCGTATTCTAGGTTCCATAACACGTCTCCCATTGAAGGTCTATCAACTCCGTACTCAGCCAAACACTTTTCAGCTGTCTCACCGAACTTTTTCAGGCAGGCTGGGTTAACCTGCCCCTTGAGATTCGGGTCCATTATCCGATCCAACATGCCTTTCTTTTGCCAAATCATAGCCCACTCGGCTATATTAACTTGTTCTCGTGGAAGGACCGGATTCAATGCTGGTCTGGTGCAGAGAACTTCCATTAGAACAACACCAAATGAGTAGACATCTGATTTCTCCGTGAGCTGCTGCCTCCGGAAGTATTCAGGATCAAGGTACCCAAAGCTACCCTTAACAGCAGTACTTACATGCGTCTGATCTAGAGCTGGTCCGGCTTTAGAAAGACCAAAGTCAGCAACTTTAGCCAAAAAGTTATCATCCAAAAGTATGTTGGTGGTTTTGACATCGCGGTGAATGATGCTCTGAGCTGCACCTGTGTGGAGGTAATGCAGCCCTCTTGCAGCACCGATACAAATCTCAAGACGCTGCTTCCACGAGAGAGGTGGGAGATCTGTTCCATAAAGATGACTTCTCAGAGGACCATTTGCCATGTATTCATAAACAAGAATCATTTCAGACCTCTCATCACAATAACCAATCAAAGACACGAGGTGACGGTGGCGAAGTTTGGACAACATTTCAATCTCAGTTTGAAATTCAGCTAGACCTTGTTCAGATCCTGTGTTTCCTCTTTTGACAGCAAGTTTAGTTCCATCTTCCATTGTTCCTTTATAGACCCTACCGAAACCACCAACACCAAGAAGCAAGCTTTCGTCGAATTTGTTAGTTGCATCCATTATCTCTTGGAAACTAAAGAATCGTCCAACATTCGGTGAAGCCAGGGAGATGCAGCTTGCTGTTCCTCGAGAAGCTGTTGTTTTCGTCAAAGTTAAAGAGTTTCCATACAAGGACGGAATCCATGAGTGTCCTTGGTTGGAAGTCTTTGATCGTCGAGCTATGAAAAAGCAACAACACGATGCAATAAGCGCGACAACAGCTAATGCTCCTAAGGCAGAACCAAGAATGATACCTATCTTTTTCTTTTTGTGAGGCAACACAAAGAGAGTCTCAACAGATTGAACCCCACTCAAGCTTCTAGCTTCATTGCTAATCTTCATGATTTCCAGTCCATTCATAATTGCATTTATCCAATCCGCAGTCGTGTCTGGACCAACACTCACTGTCAGAATACTCGAGTTTACTGAGGAATTGGAGACGAAATCCTTGTATAACGGTACATCCAAATTTCCAGCTAAGTTTGACAAGTCTAGGTCCAATAGAGCAGCGTCATCATTAACATATAGGTTGAACAGAAGACTATTCAGAGATTCGCTCACAATATCACAAAAATGTACTCGGATGAAGTACATGAAGTTCGGATCAACAGGGAACACCCAAGTGATATTGAAATTCACGTTAGGTACATTTGCATCTCCCATAGTTTCAGCAGTAGCGTAAACCCAATTTGGTGCTATTTCAGGAGTCATAGTAGCCGGATACTTTATGCTTGAAGGAATAACTGAAACATTCACTGCAGAGCTGTTGACGTGAAGGTACTTCACATCATTCTCCCACGTTCTTCCCAAGGTGTCATTCAGAGCAGTGAGATGAGGACCACCCATGTTTAGACGATAAACAGTTTCAAGTGCTAGTCCAGAAAGGCCACTGAAAGGTGCTACGGGAGATACAGCCACTGCTTGATCAGGGATCAACTCATTAGGTACTGATACAACTTCAATGGCATTAATAAATGCAACGGAGTTGTTTGAAGGGATCAAAGCAAGAATCAAACTATCTGAATTGACATTGATCGCGTATTCCTTAAGAAGGTATGTTCCATTATAGCTCTTGAAACTGAAATTGTTCAACAGAACAAAATTTTCCGTGACCACTGTCATTGAGGCAGACGTTAAGTTGTGCCCTGGAAGAGGGTAGAAATAGAGACGGATCCAATGGTGGCCTTCTTGCTTAATATCAAACTTGTAAAACGCCGTAGTATGGAAGATTCTGGCTGACTGATAGATCGAAAATGGAGCACTTGAATTGGATGTTGCAGCAATAGAATCTTCTTTATTTTCTAAAGCAGCTGAAGAATGGAGCGAGTCAGGAACATATGTCTGGCCGATATAGGTCACATTTTGTGATGATCCACACGCGAGTAAGTAGTTATCAGCAGGAACGAATGCTGCAGCATTCGAGTCCTGAATCAAAAAGATGGACACAACTACTGCTAGAACCAAAGGCATCCATGGCATTGTTCTCAAGTCTACCATCCTAAAGAGCCTATTGGTAAACACTGGACTTCAATTTTTTCAAACACTGCTCCAGTTAGGTGAACAACAACAACAACTACGCCTCAATGTCGATATGAGAGTAGCTGAATAGGCTAAGTTCCAATTCCCCAGATGATACTAAGAACCTACACTATAGCATTATAGATCTTTCTGAACTATCTAGAGCAATCTTGATACAGAAAAAAAAACTTTCTTAACTGAAAAATCAGAAGAAACTACCAATAAACTATGATTGACACCAAAAGTACAAAAAAAAATAGTGTTAGACAAGATCTGAGCTAACAACTTTCCTCTAGACTTCAGATTAGAAATGCTCCTAGATGCTTTGGTTCAGTGGTAAGAGTGCAATGTCTATGCCTGATTTGTGAGTTAGGCGGACATAACAAAAATCCTGGTATTTAAGTGGAGAAGGATCAAGGGGTGTGCCAATTATTTACCGAGTTCGAACCATACACCAGAAGAAAGGTTACCTCAATACCACCATGAAAATACAGTTGAGCTTTTTAGTGCAACTACACCATGAAAAATTAAATCTTTTGAAAAGGGTGTGAACCAAAAGGAGGAAACAAGAATACCCCATTCAGATTACCTCAATGCTACCATGAAAACACAATCAAGAACAGCTTTTTAGTGCAACCACACCATGAAAAATTAGATTTTTTGAAAAGGGTGTGAACCAAAAGGAGGAAACAAGAAGACCCCATTCAGATTACCTCAATGCCACCATGAAAACACAATCAAGAACAGCTTTTTAGTGCAACTCCACCATGAAAAATTGAATCTTTTGAAAAGGGTGTGAACCAGAAGGAAGAAACAAGAAGACTTAATTCAGATTACCTCAATGCCACCATGAAAACACAATCAAGAACATCTTTTTAGTGCAACTCCACCATGAAAAATTGAATCTTTTGAAAAGGGTGTGAACCAGAAGGAAGAAACAACAAGACCTAAGTCAAGTCACCTCAATGCCACCACATAAACACAATCAAGAAGAGTTATTTAGAGCAAATCACCATAAAAACCACAGTCAAGAAGAGCTATCAAGTACAACTTCCCCTTGAAAAAATTGAATCTTTTAACATGGGTGTGAACCAAAAGTAAGAAACAAGAAAGACCCAAATTCAAACACAATCAAGAATAGCTTTTTAGTGCAATTCCATTCTTAAAAATTGAATCTTTTGACATGGGTGTAAACCAAAATGAAGAAAGAAACAAGAAATACCCAATTCAAAACACAATGAACAAGAGCTTTTTCAGTGGTTACTCCAACAGCAAGCTCTTAACAGGCTGTGGATAGCAAAAAAGGGACCACAAGAATGAATTTCTAAACCCCACTTCCATGCCCAATTTGAAACAGCTGTTTTCAAGCAACATTTCCAGTTTAATTATGTTGAATTTGCCATTAAAGTTCTTCCAAATGATCATTAAACTTAGTATAATTAGTCTTTGCATGAAAATTAACCAAAATGCAGTAGCCTCTTTGTATAATTAGGCCTTGCTGGGACCTCAGAATACGCGGCTATATATATATATAAAAAAATTGTTTTTTTCTGCTTTGTTTGGCTTCGTGGAGGCTGTCTAGATACGTGTATTGAAGGACTCATTTATGAAAAGTATGCTTTTAATAAGATTTTTTTATTTATGTAAATAGATTCGTATTTTTAACTACGATATGTTGTTTATTTTTATTTGTCATATTGTGTTTTTTGAAAATCAATTGGATTAATTTTTAAAATTAAATTTAACTACAATATTCGTCTTCTTTTATTTGTCATGTTGCGTTTTTCGAAAATCAATTAGACTAATTTTCAAAATTAGTTTTAACTACAACATTCGTCTACTTTTATATATATATATATAAAAAGTTTTTTTTTGATTTATTTCGCAGTTAGAGATCTGACGATTTAATAAGCATTTTTTATTATTATTTATTATTTAATTTTGAATCTAGAATTTAATTCTTTTTTTTCTACTATTGAGTAATGATGCATAAACATACATGATAAATTAATCTCAACTCTTAAAATACTTTTTAATACTTAATATCTATACGTGATTTTTAATATATGATATTATCAATTATTTATAATCTGCTAATTTAAATGCATTTTATATAATCAAAAAGGAAAATTTAGAAATTTGGTTACTTAATAAAAAAAAAAATTGTCCATTTCCTCTATACAAATGCACATGGCCACCAACAATGTTGGGTCCCCATCTGCCTTCCTCTTCATATATTTCTATATTTTTAGGAGAAAAAAAATTATTGGCTAAAAATAAATATTTCCTCTATCAAATTGCTCATTTTTTATTCCATTTTCAAATTAAAAATTGTACATTAAAAAAAAATTAAGTGAAATACTATTATTTGTTTTAAATAGTGAAGAATGTTCTTTTAAAAAATAGCCAACCATTGATTTGGAAAACAAAAGAGAGTTATATATTTAGAAGGGAATTTAAAATGTAGATATTATATTGTGAAAGGACAACATAATACGAGGGCTCAGTATTATATAAATCAAGAATTCGAATATATTTGGTTTTAATAACTCAATTCTCGAAACAAGTGGGTGATTTGCACAAAAGATATACTTTAGGCCGTTATTTAAATATCGTCTCTAAATTTTGAATTTTGTCTGAAAATGACTCTATTAGGTTAATGAACATATTTCAGACTAAAATATCCTTAAGTTGAACGACAAATATGATAAATGATGTAGAGTTACAATTGTAGCGTGTAACTTATTACAAATCGGTGTGAGTTTACGTTATGTTCAACTAACTCATATGTTATCATAATAATCAAAAACCATAGCGGATCATCGTGATTTAAAAGGCACAAATAAAAAAGAGGAAAAATACATTTCAAAATATTTGCATGCAAATCATGACTAATACTTTACCTATATACATAATATACATACTATATTCTTTTCTATCACAAGGTGTTTAACTAATCATCCTTCATCGATCTATTTTACCTCCGCAACCTTGAGAAAAAGGGAATATAACTAATCACCCTTCACCTATTGTTATGAGTTTATGTATAGGATTTGAGAATGGCACCACAAAAACTACAAACAATGACCTTCCAAGACTTGGTATACAATGGAATATAACAAAATCTAGTTGATGTATACATCTCAGCCACTTTAGCACCGTGTCCGCACCGCGAACACGAGCCAGCCACCGGCTTACTCCGACGCACCGTCCTCTTTTGATCAACCAGAAAGCAAAAACAAACCATCAATGGAGTTTTGCCCTACAAAAATATACAAAATGGAAGAGAGAAATATATTGGGTTTTTTTTCTTCTTTTTTGGGCCAAGTTTGTTGGATTATATAGGTAGGAGTAATAACACACTAGTTATTTTTCGATCATGTCTTTGAAAAATAATAAATATTGTATTGTATCGAATTTCAAAACATTATTTAAAGCTTCATTTGTAAAATTTGAAACTTTAGGATAATAGTTATTTTTCAATTACAGAAACAAAAAATTGGAATGTGTTTGAAATAATTTCAATTCGACATTATTTTTGGTAGATAACATTTTACCTCTAAATGTAATTTTCAAATGTAAACTAAAATTAATCGAACTCAATATCAGATATCGATAATTGCCACGTATATATAAATCTAGCGTTAAGTGTTTATTTAATAAATCAATAAAAAGTGCTGACTATGCCATAATAGTCCATTTTATATAGTTGGGAGATTTTGCATTTAATAAAAATAATAAATTGCTTTGCTGTGCTATTAAATTTCTAATTCTCATGTTTCAATCGATTTTTTTTCTTATATTTTAAAATTATGTAAATTATAGTATACACTATCTTTGTGATAATGTGATATAGTTTGATTAAATTAAAAGAATATTTTTAGATTTTTTATATTTATTGTCTCAACGAAATATGTCATAATATTAGTGTGAGTATGACTATAAACCTTTTAAAATATATTTACAATATTTGTGTGAGTAAATTGAGTGTTGTATCACTTTACATATTACTTTATCGTAGTATTACTGTAGCAGTTTCTTGTCTTTTGATTTTTGTTAATATCTATTATTTCTAGTAGTTCGATTATCATGATATTCTACCGTAGTTACTTCTTCTTCTTTTTTAATCTGCTTTGTCATGCTTGCTATAGTATTTTGATATGATTTCTCCACTGTCATTTCTTTTTCAATCTACTTTTTTCTTGAACCGATTGTTTATTGAAAATAACCTTTTCATATCTGAAATAGAGGTAGAACTTCGTATACTCCACCCTCTCTAAATTACCCCGCTCATGAAATTAATTGTCGTTTTTATCATAATTAATTTACATGCCTAAACCTTTTCCAATCATTTATATTTTGTAATATAATGAAGTATCTAGACAGTATAATATGGTACAAGATGTTGTTATATATCTATTATACATTGTTATACAATATAGATGTTATATATATTCATTTTAATAACGTAAATAATTATACATTAAGATACTATATTATTTTTTAATTTGAATTCTGAAAATAAGAAAATCTTAATAGCCAAATTAAGCTATAAATTCTTGTCTTGTTATTTTGATACCAATTTTGTGATACAGTAAAAGAGTAACCCAAAAAAAAAGTGGGCTTTAAAAAGAAAATCTTTGTTGGGACTGCTAGGGATCATGCTAGGCCCACCGAATAAAATATACGAAAAATTACATTTTAATAAATAATTACTTATTTGAACGATACTTTTTATTTATTATCATTTATAGAAAAATAATGTTAAATATGCAATACGTATTAAAAAGGTATATTATGTATGTAATATATATATGTATTATAAATGTTTATGAAAATATATTATGCTTGTTTGACAATAAATTAACATATCATATTATTTAGTGTATTAAAATGTGATATAGATATATTAACCATCAATAAAACTTGTATTATATGTGAATAACAATTGTTCGTTGTAATATGTATTAAATCTGTATTGTAAATGTATTAAAGTGATTAAGTCAAACAAATATTATTACTATAAATGGTAAATATTTTTTTAATACAGTATATTTACGTAAATTTCCTTTAAAATATATGTGGAGAAAAAGACAAAAAATTAGGTTAATTAGTATTGTTGTCAACTTTTATTTTATTCTTAATTAATTAAAATTTCGATCCCTTAATTATGTGTTATGTAATTTTATTTAATTGGAGTACATTATACATCATACAATAAAATAAATTAACCTCATAGAGAAATCAATTGATGTCTATCTCCATAACTTTAAATGAATCATATGTAATCTGTCAAATATAAATTTCGAAAGAAATACGATAAATAAAAAATTAACTCATTAGCTATTAAATTTTATGTCAAATCAGCTATAATATGTTAGTTATATCGTAATAATAAGTTTGAGGAAGACAAGTACCATTGTATGTTATTCACTACGTAATTTCCTCCGATAAATAACAATACTCTATCAACTAAAACTTTTTTTTTGTTCCCCTAGATTTATTTTATTTTTTATTTGGGTATTCGATATTTTTATTGGCATCTAATTAAATTTAAATACACAATGAGAAGTTTCATATAAAGGAGTAAAACATCCTTTAAATACAAAAATGATTACAAAATATATTGATCAGATCTGATACATTTAATTAAAGAAAAAAAAGGTAATTAAATATCAAAAACCAAATTAACGATCTAACCTAATTTTACTAGAATAAGCTTTATTTCTAGTGTGTTGGAAGCTCAAAAAAGATTTAAATTATATATTAACTTTTATAAAAAAAATAATATATAATTACCCTCAAAGTATTGGGAATAGTACAAAATTACCCTCCATCCACCTATTGGCTTCAAAATATCCTTTCCACCCACCTATTGGGTCCAAAATACCCTTGTCATCCACTTTTTGGTTCAAAATTGACCACTTATTTAACGGTTTTATATTTAAACTATTTAAATATTTTTTTTAAATACGTGACACTAAACTATTTGTTATAATTTAACTTATTAGTATAATTTATAAATCAATCCACTACCCACCCATTACTAATTAAACCTCACTCAATTAATAATCCAACTATAATATCAAAATCGTCATAAACACTACTAAAACACGATGAAATTATAGATTAATGAAAATGACATCCAAAATTATTCGAGTCCGTATCGAATCCCCAATTAAACATATGTTGAGCCGCTTATTTAGGAGGACACTTTCAATTTGATTCTCTTTCAAGATTGAATTAGAAATTTATGATTAAAGGTAAAGAAGTAATACATCCCGAATTAATTCATCCACTTTTTTTAAAATATAATTTTATAAATATTTAAATAGTTTAAAATTTTAAAATCATTAAATAAGTGGTCAATTTCGAACTCAAAGGTAGATGACAAGGGTATTTTGGAGTCAATAGGTGGATGCAAAGCGCATTTTGGAGCCAATAGGTGGATGAAAGGTAATTTTATACCATTTTCAATACTTTAAGAATATTTTAGTCCCTTTTTCGTAGATGCTAAATATAGTTGTCGAAAAAGTATCTGATGTCTAACAAAATGTCTATCTAATGGTAGATAGTTTAGTTTCACTATCTGATATAAATATTCTTATTTGTTAATGTGAGATAGAAGATATTCTATATTAATTCTAACTAAAAGTAAAATATAACGAAATCCATATATAATATATTTATGATTGATTGATCGATTGATTTTACAGGGCTAACTATTTTTTGCCTTTTTATATCTTTAAGAGTACCAATTCATGCCAGTAACTTGATTATAAGGTTGTCGAAAGACGACCCCATCATTAAGAGATCCCAATACTTGTTGTTGTTGTTGTTGTTGTTGTTGTTGAATCGAAGGATTTTGAGGAAAGTGGCTCAGGAAATTGGCAATGGAGCTACTTTGTTCATGATTTGTAATTCGCGAAATATTATTCATGTTAAGTCCATCGTCCTCGTTGTTCTCAACTAGGAACCTTTTTGTATTTGGAGAATGGTTCCTATCAGTAGTTGTTGTTGTTGTTGCTTCGTCGTTATTCCAATACAAACCTCCATGCATCGATCTCTTTGACGATATTTGTGGAATGGATCTATTATTATTGTTGATAATATCGTTCGTGTTATTCATAATTCCATCGTACATATTCGATTCATTTTCGAGCAATATTGTACCATAGTTTGAAGGCTTTATTCCTTGTAATATTGAATTTGGTACATTTTGTGGTATCGATCCCAACATATCATGCAAATCATCTATTGACCTTTGGGTATTATTCTTCTTGTAAATTCGACATAAAACCCAATCATCTAGCTGCAAAAATATAAAATAAAATAGTATGGTGTAAAAAATATTTTTTTTAAAAAAAAAGACTAATTAACTAGCTACTTAAACATTGAATTTATTCGAGTTTGTGTTCTGTACACTAATAGTAAAAATATCGATATGATAACTCTTTAAGTCAAGTGTCATATATAGTAACATATGACGTGAAAAAATAAAGTAACTCTATCCGTCCCAATTTAAACGTCTTATCTCAACTGAGCACCTACATCTTTGTCTGTTAGAATTTCATGTTTTTTTCTAGTAAGGTTAATCTTCTATAACCAGTTAAAGTCAGTGGACGATTCAGAATTTTCATTAAAGGGGTTCGGGAAAAAAGAATAGTGATTTGAACCCCTAAACCACTAAGTCGACCTCTAATCTTATATTCAAGAGGTTCAAAATTAATATATAAATACAAAGTTATTAAAAAGTACCTTAAATATACAATATAATTTTTTGTCGAGGGGATTCATCAACTCTAGATCCGCCCCTGGTTAAAGTACATTAATAGTATAAAATATTCCTTATAATAACCACGTGTGTGTATATATATATATATATATATATAAATTGTATTATTTTTATATGGTTAAAATAATCTATGTCGAAACCCCTTCGGCTATTTCGTATATCTATTTTTTCAGATTTTGAACCTCTTTATCGAAATTTCTGGCTCCGCCTATATATATATATATATATATATATATATATATATATATATATATATAACTTAAACTCTTTCATCAAAAAATTTGAAACTTGAATCAAGTCATCTACAACGACAACATATCTAGTGCAGTACTTGTGAGGTCTAAGGAGGTTAGAATATACGTAAATCTTATCCCTGTCTGATACGATAGAAAAGTTAATTTCGATAAATGCAAAATTTAAGACTTACCCTCAAAGATCCTTTTTTGTTGGCAACAATATTATCACAACCAAGGGGCTTGTTATTTGTTTTATTTTCTACAACTCTGTATTCATGCATGATCCAATTAGTTTTTACCCCTTTTGGTGGTTTACCGCCGTAAAAAACGAGCGCCTTTTTTACCCCGACCTTTTGTGTTCCACCGGAGGTAAAAACCGGCTTGTCGGTTCCGGTAGCCTTCCAATAACCCGATGTTGCTGCCCGATTCGGCCTCGCCCCGTTAGGATATTTTCTATCTCTTGGACTAAAAAAGAACCATTCTTGCTCTCCGAATATTGCTTTAGCTGCGTTAAAGCACATGACAAGAAGATGATTCGGAATTTAAACTTAACAAATAGTTTTAATATAATCATTTTTTTAAAAAAAAAGGAATTATGGGTCCACTACTTTATATTTGTCCACTACTTTATATTTGTGAATACTACTTTTTAAGCACCCTCCAAAAAAAATGAAAAAAAATAGAAATTAAATGAATATTATACAATTCAGAATTTAAACTAAACAAATTTCAAAATTAGAATCTAAAGTATATACAATAAAATTAAATAAAAGGTTAAAAAGGGGTCAATTTTGAAAATGACTATAAAAGGAAGTCAATTTTCATTTTTTAAAAATATCTTTTTAAAAATATAAAATAGCATTTAGAATGTCACTATATATAACATAAGTTCATCCGTCCTAAAAAAAAATTTATCGAGTTCAAATCTTTATAAGTTGGTCATACAAAACTTTGTGATAAAAACATGAAGATTAAAAAGTGGAAAAATATTAATTTATTACTAAAAAATTAATTAGCAACGAAATTCGTCACCAATCTATTGAATATTTAAAATTTAATTTAAACACAATAATTATTCATCGCTGACTCCGATCTTTTTTCCCTATATAAGTTATAGTGCAAGAAAATATAGTATAGTGGTGAAAATAGTACCAGGGAGTTCCCATGGATCAAACTTATAAAGATCAATTTCACCAATAATATCCACCGGAATCGGAGTGCCGGCGACTCGTTTTTTGAGGTAGTGGACGACGAGTTCTTCGTCCGTCGGGTGGAATCGAAACCCCGGTGGGAGTTGAGGTTGATGACGTGTCCCGGTTGATGAATCCGTACTCTCCATAAAGAAATCACAATTTCTGATGATTAAGTTGACCTGAATTCAGTATTTTACATACCAACAAAATATGCACGTAGTACGAGGTTGATAAATTCGAATTGTATTATGATAAAATTTTGGGATTTTTTTTTTTGGGGAAGAGAGAAAATGATAAACAAGAAGGAATTTAGTTGGTTAATTTAGCCCCCACACTTACTTATATATGGTACAAGGCAAAACTGAATTTACAGTAATGCCATTATATATATATATATATATATATATATATATATATATATATATATATATATATATACACTGAAATATATACTTTAATGGTAAAAAATAGTATTTTTTGCAAGATTTTTATTTGAACCATGAGGAGTTCATTTTTTATACGTAAACTCATTAATTATTTATCAAATCACGCATTAATATAATTAACAATTATTTTTTGTAATCTGAAATATCACTGTATTCAAGTAGGAAAAGAAAATAACTGATAATTGAGGTGTGTTTTATTAAATAGTTGATAATGATTTAGGTAGAAAAACTGAGCGCATGATGGTTTGAGTAGAAATTTTTCAAAAAACGTAACATTTCAGATATATTTTGACTATTATCTCTCTTTACGTAAAAAGTTTTTGAAGTATTGAATTATGTGAACATACTTTGATCGAATTGGACACTAAGGTTTAAGAAAATATAAAAGACATCTAAAATTTATTAATCGTAGACATGCTTTGAATTCTATGGTAATTATAAATGTATGTTATCAAAGGTAAAATTATATTAATTTAATTAGAAAGAAAAACAGATATCTAAATTTATTAATTATAAACATGTCTTGAGATTCTTGTGGTAATTATAAATGTTTGTCATTCCAAATAAAATTAAATAAAGAATTTCAAATTAAAAAGTTCATAAATATAAGAACATGTCTTTGATTCTTTTTTACTTTGGAATAAGCTAATTAAAAAATAGAACAAAATTAAGAATATTTTTTTTATTAGGACGATAATATTCGAGTCAATTAATTCGTACCTCGACTAAACTATTGAACAATATGTTACAACAATCACACAATTACTAGTGTGGAAAAATCTACTCACTAAGAAAATATTTTTTTCGTTTTATTTAAAAATGATAACATTTCTTTTTTTTTTTTACACAATTTTATTTTAAATTTTTTATTTCTTTTTCTGATATAATTTTGTGAATATATTTAAATCATATTTCAAGATTCTTTTTAAAATTTAATCCTAATTTCGTCAATTCTAACAGTTTAACTTAACGTAAAATGGGCGTTATTAGGATTTGAGAAGGACATTAATTATATATATATAGTAAAAATGAGTTGATAAAAACTAAGAATTAACCTTAGCAGAAATTACTATATAAATATTGTCAAAAAAAATAAATTAAAAAATTAGTCGTTAGTGGAAAAATAAATAGTGTATATGTTAATATTAAATTAGAAGTGGAGGTCGTCATTAGCATAAATTGAAGAGGTGATTAGATTAATACATGATAATGATGTAATTAGAGCTTGATAACTGAAAATTAGGCAATATAATTAATCGATACGCATGCAAGTTGGTACCAACACGTGGACAATTGAGTAAAAGGGGCATATACGCAGAACCACTTTATCCTGCACAAGATATATAAAGAGATTTAAATTAATCATTTAATATTTTATTTGATATTCAGTTGAATTCGTGGCGCTCATATGAATCATTTAATCAAAAAGGAAACTCGTCCTACAATAAAATTTTCTTAATTTGCAAAACACGATTTTGAAATATCGAATTAGGAGTAATTAAATTTTACAACAGAAGTTTGACATGACTCGACAGACAGATAATAAGATAAAGAAAAACATTTCTAGGCTACTCTTTGGACAAATTTGGCCTAGTGTCACACTTGAAATTTTTTTTACAATAACTTGTCTCTATCAATGTATTTATATATAGTATCGTTGATCTTGAACTCGGATAAAGACAACAAATACGACGATTAGTAGTCAATTTATGATGAATCCTCGCGATACGTATAATATAATTTGGACGGATTTAATTAGTTTTACAATATTCTTTCATTGTAAAATTTTTTTTTAGCATTTTTATTTTTAAACTTAACAAGAATAAGAAATTTAGGGATTTGTTTAAACACATATACTTCACATGACCAATCTAAAATAAATGAACCTATTATTAGGGAGAAAAATCTTATAGTTAGTTTCATTGGAGAATTAAGTATTGGATTATTGATAAATGAAATTTTTTCACTCTTAATTATGATTTTAAATTTAATTAATTTTAATAAAAATTTAAACAGGTAAAAACCATATAATTTTTTTAAAAAAAAAACTCATGAATGAATTACGGAAAAATATTTTTGAAAAATATTTATGAATGTTGCACTTACCTAATTAAAGAAAAAAGCAAGTGGAATCTATTTCAAAATTAGTAGCCCTAACTTGGACAATTTTTAAATGATCCTTCATTTGCTTTTGAATTATTTATTTTTCGATGTTTACATCAAACTATAAAAATTTGTCCACGTATGATGCTTACATCAAATTATATCTAAATCTCTATATGTATGGTCAAGTGACAACATGGACAAATTTTTAAAGGGGTAGAATAGGCTTATTCGAATCTCTTCGCTAAAAAATTAGGCTACACATATAAAATTTATTTTTCATTATATTTTAAACTTTTCTCGATCAACACATCTGAAAAAAAGATGCATATAGTATTTCGTAAATATCATATCAGAAAAGAGAAGGACTACATCTATAGGTGGTGTGATATTGATATATAGTGTATCTTGACGAAAATATTAATGGTTAATTTCACAACTATAAATCATGATACACAATACAAATATCTAGGGAACAAGAATCATAAAGTCATTTGTCTTATTAGGATTTGAAGCGACAAAAATCTCCTAAAAGTGCCAAAAGATAGATAGAAATATCGCAAAAAAAATATTAATAGAATCAAAGAATATGATTTGTGATCTACGAAGTCGATTGAGTCTTTAATTTAGTTACATTAGAGTTAAAAACACTACGTAATCGATCTCTGTATGATTATCCACAGTAGTGAATGTAATATTCAATACTAAATTGATCATCAAATAATTACTCATAAAATTAATTGAGATATATCTAAATCGATCGAACATGACTATTATAAGAACAAATATTATTGACATGGATCTAATTTTCCACCATAAAAGTATGAAAATCTTGATTTTAGTATAAGTGGGGTCTAAATGTTGGATTTTTCATTGACCAGGCTTGCATTGGCTGTCAAATCTTTTCCTCTGCCTTATATATATGTATTATTAAAATTTTAATTCATACATCATGCTCAATTAAATAAATTATATTATAAATTGAAATTAACGAAATAGAAGTAATATATATGTTTTTTTGTATAAGTATCGCTTTAATACATGCATTAAGAAAATTATTTTAATTATATATTATTTGATTAAACTATCAATCTCGCAACTCAAATTCATGATACGTATTCATATTCAATATTGCTCAGCATGCTTCACAAATTTGTCTCTAAATAGGCTAAGTCATCATCCAGCCTAAAAGCTTGCATATATACTGATCATGTGAACATGTTTTTACCCTAATGAAAATTTTCACTTTCAGGCTCCTTCCTATGGTCTCTACAGCCAACTCGTTTCACTCCAGTTTACGATAGCAACTACAGCAAGCTGACTAGCTCCCTGACTCGTATGACTAGCTCACGTTCATCCATTTTTCAAGAATTATTCAATAACTAGCCCTTCAGTCTATTAATTCTGTACTATAGTGTGTCATCTATAGTAAAGGTTCATCACTAGACATTCAAATAAACATATCAAATCAATGTATGAGAAGATAAAAACAATTAACCATAATGGAATATTTGATTTTGGAATTGTAAATTCAAAGAGAGGCTAATTAATCCAAGTGATAATCAAAGTTACTTTTCATACAAGACCAAAAAATAAAAATAAAGGGCAAGTATTTGTTTTTAAATTGAAAATAATACATGGAAATTGGAGTTATATTAATTGACTTTGGACATAAATATAAATTAAAATGCTTTGAGCTTTTGCGAGTTACTTTATAAAATAGCCTTTTGAAGTTTTTAGAATTTTGAAAAATTATAACAATTCAATGTCAAAAAAGCTTTTTAAAAAAATTCCACAAAAAATGAAAATTATATTATCCATGGCCAAACGTACAATATATAATGTGTGAAAGGAAAAGGAGGTATTTTAAAGGCAAATTAATTTCGAACGAAAAAAATATGTTATTTTCCTTAAAATAACCTAATAAACAAAATTTATGTCACATAGACAGATCGGGAAAAATAGCGTAGGTGTAAAACTCAGAAGAACCTAAATATTGGTGATAGATTAAACGAGAGATTGTCAGACACGTGAATCAAATCTCATATTAATTAATAGTTGAAAAGAAAAAAAGATATTACAAATACCGTTGCACAGTAGGCCTTTTAGAAAAGATCGTACTTGTTTAATGTCTTAATCCAAAACGAACAATATTACATCATATTAAATCGAAATTACGTTTTCAAATGTACATAGTGAATCCTAAATCTATGTATGTGCGTCATAGTTTTTTTTAATATAAAGTTAAAGGCAACAATATCATAAAAAATGAAAATTTAAGTTTTCAAACATGTGTTTTTTTAAAGCCTTTCATGTGAATCTAAGTCAAATATTTTTATAATAAAGTACAATATTTATGTGAAATTATATGGTTATCAATCTATTTCTATCTAAAAGGGAAAACCTAACTTGCTATTTTTAATGTCAATTAGGGAATAAACACGTGTAAATATGCATGTGCACGTAGTTGAGGGCGAAGCTAGATAGAGTTGAAAGTTTATTGACGAAAAATTTCACTATTTAAATGTTATTTAAATTATTCTTTATATATATAGTAGATGTTGAATCCTTTGACTTTTTTGTATATTTACTTTTTCATATGTTTTAAATACACATAATTAGTGAAAATTCTGATTTTGTTATTGCATAATCTTATGTACTTTCATATTTCCTCGTGATTTTTCATGATGCTCGCAATAAAAGGCAGACAGATGAGCACGGGTCAATGGAGAAAAACTTGTAAGCTTTTGAAGGAGTATATGAATGATATTTTAGGTGAGTTCCCCGTTAAAATAATGAGAAAGATAAGTTAAGGAATATACAAAGGTATTATGTATTATACGATTCACATGGTACACACACTTTCAAGTCGGTTTGATGATGGCTTATTAAAGTGACAAATCTATATGTATATAGAACCAAAACGCAAAATATATATCATGAGTTTGAGTCATGACATTTGAGATTCACTAATATAACATCGACACAATATATAATAATGAAATCCTGAAAATATTTTGTAACATGGGTGTTTTGAAACTTTTGACTCTCGTTTATTTTCATAAATAAATCTAAACTAAAATATTTTAAAACCGGCTCAAAAATTCACAATTACTCACCTCCAAAAGACATTTTTATAAATTATTGATATACATCTAATTTATTTATATTAAAAAATTGCCTAGAAATTATTTTTCCTCAATTAATTTAGTTTTTAGATGTTTAATTATCACAAAAGAGAGAAAATCCTTTTAGTCATGGACAAAAGTTAATTCCCTTGGAATTATTTTAATTTTCAGTTTATATTAGTGTTCCCATGAAAAGAACTATTGTCATATTTTGCTCGGATACTGGTTAGAGTTAATTTCACCGTAGTGATAAGAATTTCAGCTCGATAAATTATCTATTCTTTTAAAAAAAATAATTTGAAAAATGACGAAGAAGGAGAGAGTTTAGGGGGAAGTTTGATAGTAGCTAGTTAGAATTATGCATATATTAGTAATGTAACGATTAATTATGAGTAAATTTATATATATTATTTTATGCATTTATTAGTTGTGCAAGAGATTAATTATACATGCCTGATTTATTCCACCCTCTATCGTCGATAAAATAATACATAGATTTCCTTAAAATTTATACATGTATAAGTAGTTATGCAGATTCTAAATTATCTACCAAATATTGTATTAATTTTGTATTTAAATAACTTCTTTTCTATTTATAAAAAATTTTATTCCATATAATTTTAAATTTATCGAGATCTAAATATATACATCAAAAAAGAAAAAAGAGGAGTTGGGTAGACGTTTGAAAAGACACAAGGTCATTTTCTCTTGCAGATATTAAGCCACAAAGATAAGTCATATTTACATGAGCTTTCAATAATCTCTAGGTCAATTCGGTATATAAAGTATTTCATATTTACATAAGTTTGGTAAAAAATTACGATGTAAATTATAATTCATTTTCGTATAGTATTAATTCTAGTTGTTTCTGTGGTTAGAACTCGTGACCTAGTTTACATAGAAATAACTTTATCATGGTTCTAAAACTCTTTTCCAACTTTTAATAAATAATGAGATAGTTTGGTGCATAAAATATTTTGTGTCCGATCACGTAGAGTTCAATAAGGATTGTGGTATACGTAACTTATCCTAATGTAAGTATTAATAGTTGACTAGTTACTTTTACGAGTCAAACTCGTAACTAAATTAAACGTCACATAAAAATAACCTGATTATTGCTCAAAAACTCTAGATCCTTTAATTTTTAGTAAGCAACGAAAGGGGGAAAAGAGAAAAAGAAGAGGAATGAGAATTCCCTAAATAGTTGTACTATTTTGTAACTCAATTTACGTGATACACACTCTTTCTTACATGTCAAATCATACGTCCTTTCCAGGTATACAAATATAATACTTTTATTAAATACGAGTCAATTTCGTAATCAGCAATTTTGGCTTAAACTCCGTAGATATTTAACAAACCAGGCTGGATTAAGTGTATGAATATGACATTTCTATGAGATAACAAATGCTCATATATTTTGAAAAAAGTTAACGTACGTTTCTTTGATTTCTTATTCTTTCTTAAACACACTATTGGAAAGTAAATTGTAGTGAGTTTTAACTAGGTATTTATCAGATCACTTAAAAGTTAATTATATATTTTAAAACTTTTTATAGCAACATTAACTTGGAGCTTTGGAATAACGTTACTTATATATATATATATATATATATATATATCTTAAAATTCAATCGAGTCATAAAATTAATTACTGATTTTACGTCAGATTAGACTCATATATAATAGGCTGGATCAAAATTTAACCGATCGAGATAACAAAAATTTTAAAATAATATATTGAAAAAAAAACAAAGAAATCGCTTCATGTTTTCTTATCTTCAATTTCCCGCCCTAGGAGTAGCACAAGAAAGGAATTATAGAATTATTAACCCGATAATAAAAGATTAGTACACCTTCCTCGTTGGAGCTTCGAACTTCGAAAAAACCGCCCACATTAGACACCTCTCCCCCCGTAAAGGTGCATGCGATCCATTTTCTAACATATGTAAACATGAGTTGTTTCGTGCATCGCGAGAAAAAGGCAGGAATCTTGCAATATTCAGGGAGGAAATTAGCTAAGTGGAGTTTTGAGTATAACAATTACGTCAGACACCAAAAGCAAATACTTTTGTTAATTAGTATAATTTTTTTCGAAAAAAATAATAATTAATCCCCTCTTGTTAAAAAAAAATATATTTTCTGTCTTATTTTACATGATCACTATGACAAAGATAAAATAGTATTTCATTATCGTTTCATCATAATTTTTTGTTAGTGAGTTGTTTTTTTAATTTTTTCTTTTCCTACTTAGTGTATGATATTTATATTATCAGTCAATTGAAATCGAAATACGCATCACAGAGTCTCACATTGAAGGGTCAAAGCGATCTTTAAAAAAGATAATGTCATATTCAGATCTCGAATAAAAAACTTTTAATTAAAAATATACAGATAAATACTTACCACATCATCACGAACGTAGTTGATTGTTGCTTTCACTAATTAGCTGTATGCTTAATCATGTCTTAATCTCTCACTGTTTAAAGGGTTCAATCCATTTCCCATTTTTGTACATGAAGGCAAAATGCTTTAATTTTTTCCATTGATTTGGGTAATTAACAAAAACACATACACAAATGTCAGTATCACAAACAAAATTAAAAAATAAAAAAAAATTAATCAAGATAATAAAATTCAGAAAGGCCTAAAAATTTGAATTATATCATAAGTTTGTTATTAGTTAAAAAAAATATTATAAACTAATTAATATAATTGAATAGGTTATTTAAGTCTAATAAAAATAGATTTAAAATGAAATTTAATTTTAGGGAAACTTACATAAATATACTATAATAAAAAAAATATTTATCATTTATAGTAATAACATGTTTTTTTACTTGACCACTTTTAATTCATTTATAATACAATTTTAATACATATTACAAAGAACAATTTATTATTCACATATAATACAAGTTTGAATGATGGATAATACATTTATCAAACATTTAAATACATTTATAATACAATATGACAATTTTTTACGAAACAAACATAATATATTTCAAAAACAATTATAATTCAAATATATTGCATACATAATTCACTTTTAATACATATTACAGATTTATCACAATATTGCTATAAATGGTAACAAACAAAAAGTATCGCTAAAATTACTAATTATTTTTTAAAATGTATTAATTTATGTAATTTTTCCTTAATTTTATTGGGCTAGCCCATTTAAATGAGCATCTATCGAATCGGGTTTTAAGCGCAAGAGTCGATTAGAAGTTGTATACATGTGATTTATATGAGTTTCGAGCATTCAAAATAAGGAACGATAATAAATTAAACACATCAATGTATTCAACATTAAAACCACATTTTTTGTGAAATAATTAATGTTCGTTAAAAGCATTCATGAGGGTTATAAAGCAATCACACAATCAAATTTGAATTTGAATTCAACAATCAAGATACAAAGAATTCTAGTACAAATCTATCAATTCAAAAACAAGTTGTTAAGCTCATTTATTGTACTAGAAATGTATATTCATTGTATACTTATCTTTTAAACGACACTAGGAATAGGACTACAACTTACAAGGTAGTTAGAACTCTCGCGAATAAGGTGAAAGGTTCAGTAATCAATCGATTAAGCTATTAAGATTTTCCTATATGATATATGTACATATACATATATATACATATATACACACGTGAATAAACTACTTAGTATCTTAGTGAGTATTTGAATTGATTTATTTTTAGTGACGTGTGACTTTAAAGTATTTTTCTAGTTTGAAAGTATTTAGATAACATCAAAAGTGCTTTTAAACACTTTTCAAAGCTGAAAAAAATACCAAAGATTAAAAAATAAAATCAATCCAAACACCCCTTTAGAGCCTGTTTGGATTGGCTGAAGTCATTTTAAACTTTTGAAAATATTTAGCAAAGTTGAAAATAATTTAAAATAAATTTATAATAACTTATAAAAGTTATAAACAAAAGTAGAACTCCCCCTATTTTTATTTTTTTGACTTAAAAGTCGTTTAATGTTTAATTTTTATTATTAATTTTACTTAAAAACTATTTTTTAACCTATTCAAACGGACTATTAATCTCTGATTGATCACCCAAATTTTAGCCAAAAATAAATAACTCATCAGTTTTTCCAAATCCATTCACTTGTATTTGGAGAAAATATAATGGATAGATTCTTTTCAGATACAATTCACCTTAGCATTTATATTATTCATGAAAATGATATTAATATTAATTTAAAAATGATTTAAATTAAATATGTTGACAATGTAAATATTTTATATCGTTAATGAATTTTAATATATAGTATTTAAATGAAAATACTAGTTAGCACACTTATGGTTTTTTATATCTTAAATTCATGAACTAATATAATTGAATTGGGTATATTTAAGTCGAATTAAATAGATTTAATTTAAAGTTTCAATTTTATTGGGTTAGCCCATTTAAATGAACATCTATCAAAATAAACATAGTCTTTGTTAGAGGTTACTCTACTCGAGTCTCTAGAGCACAATTATCTAAAGGATCACGTCAGAACATAAAAAATCAAAAGTAAAACTAAAAATAAGAAGCGAGAGAGCTCTACAAGCTATATCAATGTTTTTGTATACGAGTTTCAAGCATTCGAGATGAAGAATGATGATAAATTAAATATCAAGATGCTTAAGATCAAAATCACTTCTTCGTGACATAATTTATGTTTGTATTGACCGTAACAACATTTATGATTAATAAATCAATTTCACAATATCCATTGAAGAGAAGAATTTGAGGATACATTCTTATTTTTTTTAAAAAAGAGTTTATAGCGTTTACTTAGTTATTTTTTCTGACGTGAAATTTATCGTTATTATATACTATATATGTATATTTGTGTATGTGTATATACATAAGTCTGGATCATCTTATTAAAAATATCATCTTATTGTAAACTTATTTTTTAAACTAGCAAGTAGTGGATATTGAAGATAAAGCTTTCATTTCATTAAATATTAAATGATAACTTAGCACCTTATTGATCACATTATTTAACCAAATTTAGCCAAAAATAAAGAACTCATCTTCTTTTTTACTTCTAATTCACTTATATTTGGAGAAAAAACTTAATGGATAGATTCTCTTTACAAATACATTTCACCTTGGAAATTATTATGTTCATGACAATGATATTAATATTAATAATTTTTAGAAAGATTTAAGTTATATACACCGAATGTATATATAAATTTTGTCATTAACGCTTTTAACATGTGATATATAGTTGGTCAATTATCATTTTTTTTACCGAAAATATTAATTAGGAGACTTATGAGGTTATCCACACACAAGCAAAATTGACAAATCGCGACATAAGTTCTTGATCGTCATATTTATTAATTCTCTCTATAATTTAAAATAATTATATATTATCTTCCTAATTAATAATTCATATAAGATATATCTCGATATATGTAATTTTGCTACTAGATACGATGTAATAGAGAGAGAAGTGCGCGAGAGAAGAAGAGATGAACAAGATAGGATTGGCGAGCGAAATACATTAGATATATGTATCGAGTATACTAGATACAAGAAGAGAGATAAGTGACAAAGGAGAGTCACAAGTAAGAGAGGATAGAGGTGAACGAGAGAGTCAGATACATGTGAATCCAATTCGATACAATGTATGTGGAACAAATTACACCTAAGTTTTACCCATTGTATCCAAGATACATACGTACATATGTTTAAAAATCTGATAAAATTCATAATATTACAAACTAGCATGAATCTAACCAACTAACTCCTAATAAACTAGTGGAATTTCTGTATGTTACTCAAAAATCAATGTCAAAACAAATGTATATATATATATATATATATATATATATATATATATATATATATATATATATATATATATATATATAAAATAATAAATTTTATTAATAATTTTTTACCCTTTTTCGACCTACATGGCACTATCTTGTGGGCCCAAGGATGATTGACTTTTTTTTTCAAACTAGTGCCACGTAGGCTAAAAAGGGGTAGAAAATTACTTATAAAATAAGTTCAGGAGGGTAATAGGACCTTTGTATAGTATAAGTGTGTCTCTGGGATTTCGGGCATATGTTGAGGGGGTACTTGTGCATTATCCCTATATAAAATAATAAATCATACCAGTAAAGATGTGCACACTTGTTAGACAATTATATATAAAATTGTTTTTGTGTTACTTATAGGTCATAAATTAGACAATAGATATAACCATTAATATTTATATTAAAATAATTATTTACATCACACTCATTCGATACATCGTAAATTCTATTAACACGAGATATTTTATAAACTAGAATATCTACTAATTAGACAAAAAAGCCAGAATTTGTTGAAAAAAGAATATTGTATCTTTTGATGTGTTAATTTCTAGTGGTTCATAATCAACATGAGGATTATATTTTGCAGTCAAATCTATTAAAAAAAAAATTGAATTTAGTAGATACCACTTCAATTTATAAGTCCAAGAATGATTTGTTAATCCATTCATTTTCAATATTGTATGATTAACATTATGAAATCTCTTAAACAACAATTAACATGGTGTTAAACTTACTAGAAATAATGGTTAATTTTGATTTTTTCCCTAAATTATGAAAATGGATTTTTTTAGCCTAATTAATTTGAGATATAGGAAAAATTACATAAATTGATACATTTTTATAAATAATTACTAATTTTATAGCAATACTTTTTATTTATTACTATTTATAGCAATACTATGTTAAATCTGCAATATCTATAAAAAGTGAATTCTGTATGCAATATATATGAATTATAATTATTTTTTAAAATATTTAAGGTTTGTTCGGTAAAAATTTGACACATTGTTTTATAAGTGTATTAAAATGTGTGATAAATGAACTATCTATCATTAAAATTTGTATTATATGTGAATAAAAAATTGTTCTTTGTAATATAAATTAAACTTGTATTATAAATGAATTAAAAGTGATCAAGTGAAAAGGAAATATTATTGTTATAAATGGTAAATATTTTTTTTTATAGTATATTTATATAAGTTTCCGTTTGATATATCCTTCAATATTTTATTCATTATCATGCCAAATAAAACACATAACAAACACATATATAATTAATTTCAGAATAACCTATTCCTATCGAAAAGACATATGACCACATATTCATTTTAGTGTTTATATTTCTAATATGAACTAAATATTAATCTGCCAAAGCCAAATCTATGTTGAGGTGAATTAATGAACTCTTCAAGAACCTGAAAAATTGTATAAACAACACAAGTTTATACACTTCAATTTGTTTGTACTATTTTTCGTTTAAGTTTATACTAAAAAAAATATTTCTTCTCTTTTGTGCTGTTCGTTATGTTAATTTGTCAAATAATATGTTTAAAATCATAAGATCAAAAAATACTTTGATACCATTTGACGTATATTCAACTTAAAATTATAAAAAAAAAATTAAAAATTATTTAATTTTTTTGAATTCTATATTTCAATTAAAATATGACAAACAAACGAATTAAAACGAAAAAAATAAATAGAAAGCTCATGTCACAATCAAAATTTCTCATAGTGATGGGCTGCAGGCCAACATGTGGTAATGTTGAAATTTGGTTTTTTTCCCCATATCCTGTTTCCAATTTTCAAGCCCAACTAATTTGGTGGTGTATGAAAATAAGTTTTTTATTGGGCAAATTTCATATATAGCAAATAAAAAATTCATATTTGTATGATATAGCAAAGTTTGCATAATTGTGCTCCATAGCAAACATAGAAACTGTATAATTCGCTATACATATACAGTTGAAGCAAATTGTATAAAACGAAGTGTATAAAACAAGAAAGAGAAAGACACTTGCATAATTGCGCTCCATAGCAAACATAGAAACTGTATAATTCGCTATACATATACAGTTGAAGCAAATTGTATAAAACAAAGTGTATAAAACAAGAAAGAGAAAGACACTTGACAGAGAACAGTATAAAAACGAAGTGTATAAAATGAATTGTATTATTATAAGTGTATAGAACGATTATATACAATTTGAATTTGTATAAAATGAGAAAGAGAGAAAGACAAAAGAGACTTGACAAGGAATATACAATTGAATCGAATTGTATAAAACGAGAAAGAGAGAAATTAGATACAATTTGAAAATTGTATAAAACAAGAAAAAGAGAAAGACAAAAGAAACTGAGCAGGAGAGTATTTTTATTGTATAATTATAAGTGTATAGGACGAAAATATATGTACTTGCATGTGTATATACAATTTTCTCACTCTTTATACAAACAGAAACGCAATTTATACATTTTACTTCTGTTTGTATAAGTGAAAAAGGCGAGGGTGACGAGCGAGATTTGGGAGAGTGGCAGCGAAATCTAAAAGAGGGGAGAGAGGGAAACAAAAATATAGCATTTATACAATTTTCTCTACTTTATACAATTAGAAACAATTTTTATACACTCGTGTTTGTATAAAAAGTGAGGAAGCGAGCGAGAGATTGGAGGAGAGTGGCGAGCGAGATATTTGGGAGAGATGTGCCTGACAATTTTTTGCAAACGTTTGCTATGGAGCACAATTAAATCAAATCCTAACTACTTCATTTATTTTAGGTTATTAGTTTGCTATTATATACAATTTTCCTTTTTTATTTTACGAAGATAGAAGTAAAACATGTTATTTTTTAAAATTTCATTGATAAATTAGACTGAAGAATATATTACTTTTTAACTATCATATAACTTTTAGTTATGAATAATGCACCTAATTAGTTATCGTTTTATTCATACTTATTGCTATAACTTGAAATTATTAATATAATATATGTCATATATGAAATTTTCATTTTATAATATTGGTAACAAATACAAAATTAAGTAGTGTCCTTTAATATCTTTAAATGAATGATGTATCGATCGAATTAGATGGTATACATCTTTGTTATTTCTTATTTGGGGCCTGTTTGAATAGGGTGGATATAGGGCTTAGGGTCAGAATAAAATATAACGAATTTAAAATGTTATTTATGATACTTATTTTTTTTTTTATAACTTTGCTATAAAATTACATTGCTTTTAAATATTTAAAGAATTTATTTTCTCGAAATATTTTTAGATCAATATGAAAAAACCAAAACTATTTTCTAAACAAAAGTGTTACACATGTTAGATTATTTTTCAATAAATATCTTCGATGTAATAAAAAGGTATTATAAATATTCTTTTTATACTTGATTGTTTAAAAATATTTTCGTAAAAATAATTTTTCTCACCTTTAAATACAAGTCACTTTCGTTTATAACCATCTTAATTTTACTTTCATATAGCAACTTTAATTCACATTTATATCATTAATTCTTAATACTCAAAGATTTAATCAAAAGACACTATTAGATTCACTTAACACTATTTGAAAAATATAAATATTTTTGACTAAATACACATAGTACCAAATAACCATTGACTTGACCAAAAATTCAACATGATCATATAGAAGAAATCTCTTTATTCTTAATCAGAATCTCAATTGAAAAAATTACAATCTAAAGCGTTTTTACTTAAAAATAAAGAAAATGTATAAATAAGTTTCAATTTATATCTGAAATTCGAAACACACACTCATACTATACTAAGGTCTTATTATCCCCAAACTTATTTTATGAATTAAGCTTACGTGACAATATCAATCAAATAACTTGAGAAAATTGTCAACACGCATTGGATTCCGAAGATATTGCCACGTAGATCGTAAAGAGATTGAAAATTATTTATAGATCGTAAAGATATTGAAAATTATTTATAAAATAAGTTCGGAAGTAAGTATGTCTCTGAAATTTCGAGCATACTTATGCATTTTTCCTAAAAATTAACTTATATAAAGCGTGAATTCAAATTTAATTGAATTTCAATACGAGTAT
This sequence comes from Solanum chilense, assembly GCA_032847665.1. Lineage (NCBI taxonomy): Eukaryota > Viridiplantae > Streptophyta > Magnoliopsida > Solanales > Solanaceae > Solanum > Solanum chilense. Next base: position 1,786,989 of record CM064972.1, read on the forward strand.
CGAACCCAAATAATAATAAAAAAGAGTAGTAGTAATAATAATTGACTAAAAAAAGTCCTAGATTTTCATAGATTTTTCAACTTGATTCACCCCATCTTCCCATTTCAATGGAGCATTTTTTGGTTTTTGCTTTGTTCTTCTTCACCCTCTTCATTGGGCTTGTTACCCTCTTTCTCTCTCTCACACACACACAGTGTACTCTCTTTCTCTCTCTAAAACCCATCATTGGATCTGAGTTCCCAAAGCTAACCCATCTCCCTAACTGATATTGTTAACATACTCACAAACACTCCCATTTTCGTTTTTCACTCTGTATTGGTCACTTTCAGTCACACAGAGATATATATTAGTCCATTTGACGAAGTGGGTGTGCACGATTTGGCCATTAAAGTAACTGTTGAACTGAGTTTTGAGCTGGATCTCAGTATTCTTCGAGGGGGTTGAGGTGATTTGGGGGAATTTTCCCACACACCCACAAACTCGTTTTTTTAGTCTTTACTGATCGGTTTTAGTCAATTTGATGAAATGGGTGTTGAAGATTTGAACGTTTAAAGCTACATTGAGCTGAGTTGTGAGGTGGATCTTAGTGTTTTTGTAGGGGGAGGTGATTTTGGTGGCATTTTCATGGGAATGCCTCCATTTGGAGGAGAAGAATGAGCAAAGCAAGAGAAGGAGAAGACGAGAACGAGTGCTTTCACGATTCTCTTGATCGTTTGCTTTCTTCTGCAAACACTTCTTGTTCCTCTTCTTCTTCGCCATCTGAAGACGAAGGAGAAGAAGATAGAGATTGTATTTCAAATTGGGGTCTCCCCAATTATGCAATGGGAGTTTTGAACAACTATGATGTGTGGATCTCTGAACCTTCCTCTATTGAAGAACGTCGACTCCGGCTTTTTCGTCAAATGGGTCTCAGTCGTGGTGCTGGCAGATCGGTTTCATCAGTTCATTTGGAGTGTCAAGCTGTTTGTGCTGAAGGTATACCTAATTGTAGTAGTTCCCAAGCTAGTAGTGTTAAGTGTAGTGTTTCTAAGAATGTTCCATCAAAATTGAATGGCGATTCCAATTGCAATAGTTCTTCAGTTCATAAAAGTAGTGATATTCTTTGTGTCAATTCTATTTCCTCGTCATCAGTACCTGTCAATGTAGCCAATGGTGGTGAATGTATAGTTGTAAATAATGATGGAAACTCAGGTCAATGTCGCGGTGATGATCAATTACATGAGGGCAATGGATCTGTATTGACGATTAGAACCGATTCCAGGGACAATGAGAGCTGTAATTTGTTGCCGATAGTGGAAAATGGTGAGGTTGAGGATGATTTGGAATCAAATAGAGATGTTGAAATTGAGGAGAGTGTGTGCACGATAAAGAATCTTGATAATGGAAAGGAATTTGTGGTTAATGAAGTGAGGGAGGACGGGATGTGGAACAAACTTAAGGAAGTCAGTACAGGAAAGCAGTTGACTATTGAAGAATTTGATATGTGTGTTGGAACTTCACCAATAGTGCAGGAATTGATGAGAAGACAGAATGTGGAAGATGGGAATAATAATAATTTGGATTGTAATACGCATGGGATTGGTGGGACTGGTCCTAAGAATAAAAAGAGGGGTAGCTGGTTGAAGAGCATTAGAAATGTGGCTAGCTCGGTGGCAGGTCATAAGGAACGTAGGAGTAGTGATGAGAGGGATACATCTTCTGAAAAGGGTGGTCGAAGGTCAAGCTCTGCCACAGATGATAGTCAGGATGCTTCCCCTCATGGACCTGAAAGAGTTAGGGTGAGGCAGTATGGGAAGTCCAGCAAAGAACTTACAGCTCTTTATAAGAGCCAAGAGATACAGGCACACACTGGGTCTATTTGGACCATACAATTTAGTTTGGATGGAAAATATCTTGCCAGTGCCGGTGAGGACCGTGTCATACATGTTAGGGAGGTTACATCATCAGAGAGAAAGGGTGATCTATTGCTGGATAAACCAGAAGATGGGAATTTGAATCTATTGATTTCGGCAAATGCTTCTCCCGAGCCAACTACTATGTCACCAAATTTTGATGTCCACTTGGAGAAGAAACGGAGAGGAAGGTCATCTGTTAGTCGAAAATCAGTGTGCTTTGACCATATTTTGGTGCCTGAGACAGTTTTTGCTCTTTCAGAAAAGCCCATCTGTTCATTTGAGGGCCATTTGGATGATGTACTTGACCTCTCGTGGTCCAAGTCTCAGGTTAGCTGGAATTTTCGTATTTTTTATCTTAATATCTAATTCTTGAGCTTAATATTTATCCTTCTTAAATTTAGTATAGAATAATAATTTTGGCCTAAATAAAATAGAATGAATTAGAGTACACGATGCTTTCTGTTTCTTTGAATATCTAAAAACAAACTTAGAAGAACCCTGTGAGTGGTTTTTAAATATGTGATATTAACACTAGTCATTTGTTCTTTTGTTCAAATGCAACAAAGATGATTCTTTTGGTTAGTTCTCAGAGTGTTTTTCATGGCTCATGGCTAGAGAGGCTTTCTTAACCTAACAGACTTCAAAGAAGTGATCAGAGAAGATCATGAAGATGCGAGTAATTATTCATCTGTAGAATCACAAACTAGATAATGCTACATGTTTTTGAATTTGCTTGAAGTCAAATGGTGCATGACAGAATCTTCTGAGACCTACTACATTGTTTGAATAGAAGAGACTACAAAAAGGCATCAAAATGTCGTGGAGCACTATTCTAGTGGCTACATGGTGGATTGTCTAGAAGGAAAGAAATTATGATTCTTGAAGGCGAAAGGGAAAAAAATTGTACCTTGTAGCATAGATGTTTACCTCTTTTAACCTTTCGATGTAACCATGAAAATGCACAGGAAGTAGATAGGATATGGTTAATTTCCTTTATTCTTTTTACATGCAGCTAGTGTACTAATATACATACGGCTTGGGTTGTATCATTGCACTTGCTGGGTGATTATCTCTTATAAAATTTCATTAAATTTTCAGAAAAAACACTGATGAATGGTAACCCCCGAGGAATTCTCCTCTATCTTCAAAAATTTGTGTCCGGATGTGCAATAAGTTCCTATATTTAACAACAACGTTGTACCCAGTGTAATCCCACAAGTGGGGTCTGGGGAGGGTAGAGTGTACCCAAACTTTACCCCTACCTCTATTAAACAAGTGAGCACTATGTGATGATCTTTTCTACATCTCGTTAACATCTGTCTTCGTCCCACTTTCCTTTACCAGCAATTGCTCTCATCATCAATGGACAAAACAGTGCGGCTTTGGGAACTGTCTAGTAAAACTTGTCTGAAGATCTTCTCACACAGTGACTATGGTATGTGTACCTAAACTCTTATATGTTCACCTCTACTTCCCAGACCAGTTTTAGAGTTCAATGTTTCTTCAGTAGTAAGATTCTGTGGACAGGAAGAGCTATGTAGTATATGGCCTAGAAATTAGTATGTCAATAGATGAATAATTTTTTTATTAGCGTGGTGTCTGGAACAACATGTGCGCACCTCGACTAATTCCACGGATACCTACTACCTCCAACCAACACATGTATCGGATAACTCTATCCACCAACTTGGATAAATGGGAAGAAATCACCTCATGTTTTTGCTTTCATTGGGATTTAAACCTAAGACCTCATGATTATCAACCCACTTCATTGACCACTAGGCCACACCCTTGTGTGCATTAGTTGATGATAGATGAATACGTAGATTGGAGCTTTTTCACTAATTGGCTGATCACAATGTTTTCTTGATTTCCTTGCCTTGATTCAGTAACCTGCATCCAGTTTAACCCTGTTGATGATAGATACTTCATCAGTGGCTCCCTAGATGCTAAGGTTCGCATATGGAGCATTCCTGAGCGGCAAGTTGTTGATTGGAATGATCTGCATGAGATGGTCACTGCTGCTTGCTACACACCAGATGGTCAGGTGAGACTGCTAAACATAGAGCTCGCTTCGATGTTGTGCCAAACCTATTAAAGGTGGAAACTAGGTGTTTTTGATCTGCATATTTCACAGTTAAGTTTCTAAAGTGTTTTTGTTTCTTATTTTTCAAGGGGGCACTTGTTGGGTCATACAAGGGGAGCTGTCATTTGTACAACATATTAGGTTTGATTTATTGTGCCTTTCCTGTCTCTCTTATTCCCTTCTTCCGTAGAGGAAAGTTATGTACTTGCACGTGTTGATAATTTATGCTTCTCTCGTTCAGATAATAAATTGCAGCAAAAAGCTCAAATCAATCTGCAGAATAAGAAGAAGAGGACTCACCAAAGGAAAATTACTGGTTTCCAGGTACAGTAACTTTGATTGATTGCTGATGCTGGAGCTTATCTGTGCTAGCTCAGATATGCCTCCTTTATTATCCCAGATGCAGTTATTCGAAGACGCGAAGTACTTCTCTTGTATTAACAAGATACTGTGCATGTGTTATGTATGTGCATATTTTAAACCAACTTTTAACTGTTTACTGCTGTTATATTCTCAAAGGCAAAGGAAATAATTTGTGAAGGTTTTTTTCAAGCTAAATAAAATAACAAAAATACTGAATAATGAGTAAAAAATAGGAAGTAGGGTACACATACAAATAGGTGTTTGCACTTTCTAGTGGTATAGATTAGGAGCTAAATTCTCTCCCCAGAGAGCAGGAAAAGTGAGATGGCAAAAAGTGATGATTCATCGCTAAAACCCTTTATCATGCTATTTTATTCATAATCCAATTTTACTTGCTCAGTTATTGATGTAAAGTTGAAATTATATCATACTTAAATATAATTTGGTCAATATATTTGAGATAAGATTACATGTTCGAAGAATTGGGACTTCTCTTGAGTATAGAACTGAGTCTCACATACATATTGCACATAAAGATATTGAAAAGTAAAGTAAAAAGTTAACTTTGGGACAATCCTTAAATAGGAAGTAAGGCAAAATTTGTAATTGATGAAGCAATACAAGTAAATTTGTGTCCCTACCTTGTGTGTTAATTAGTAACTTATATTTCTTAATGAACAGTTTGTGCCAGGAAGTATGTCACAAGTGCTTATAACATCTGCAGACTCAAGAATTCGGGTTGTTGATGATGCTGATCTTTTTCACAAGTTCAAAGGTATATTAACTGCTATATAAACATATGAAGCTTGTTGGTAGCATTGATATTGCTTTGTCAGAACTTATTAAAGCTTCAAATTTGGTCGACTTGACCACTAGAATATGATAAACCTAAGTTGGAGTTGTTTGTCCTTTTCCAGAATTTGATTTCACTGATTTCTTTTTTTTTTCCTGGATAAAGATGGACACAATTTTTATGTTGTGAGCTACTTTGAAATGAGTTCCTTAGACAAAGTTCCCGGTACCTATGTTGGTGGAGGTAGCAAGTGTTGAGAATATAATTATCTAATAAAAGTGTGTTCTCTAATAGCTTAATCTTTTAGATGAGATGGTCACACACCTCAACAACAAGTACCCCGTGGAATTAGTTGAGGTGCGTGTAAGCTGGACCGGACACCATGGTTACAAGAGAAATGAGTTACTTTCTTTAAGTAATTGGCCCGCCCTGGGATTCTACTGATAAATGAAGCCAAGCACCAGCTTTTGCTTTATAGTGGCTGTTGGCCTGTCAACAGTTCTTTCTGAGAATGGCAACATTTTATAAACAGAAGCACGAAGTTTCTGCCAAGTTTCATGCAAATCAGTACTTTTACATCACTGTAGGAAACTGAGGACATCTAACATCCCATTTGATGTATTAACATCTTGTAGTCTACCAAAAAAAGGCAAAAAGAATTTACATCTATATTTTCATTGTATGCATAATTTCATATTTGCTTTCAAAACATCATTTTCCTTTCCTTCCAACACGCACCATATGCAAGAAGGAATGGTCTCCCAGACTCTTTTTCTCCTTCCCAATACCCTTAGCAGTCTAACAGTCCCGTAATTGTTTGATATATCTAGGCATCACCCAGCTAACTACTGAAATGTTGTAAAACATACTGCAAATAGTTATGCCCCTTACCTGTAATGACTGTTGTGTAAGAACTGCTTCATATGTGACAGTCCAACAAAATACACTACCTTGTATGGTCCCTGGACCTCCATATTTGTCATCAAGCCACAAGCTGTGATTCTGTTCTGATGTAGTGGAGGTCATTGGAACTTGTAGCTATTGACTGAGAAAGTACCTTTACTTTATGGAGCCCATATGTCAGGTTCCATTTCCTGAAATCTGAAACTTTCAAACAATTGGATGAATTGTTTGAACTTATCCACTTCCCAGTCATTACGATTTCTCTTGAACTTAGCTCCCAAAAGTGTAGGTCTACATTGTTGGCTTTCACACAATTGTTTTGTTTACTAAAATCTCAAGCTCTTTACAATTTAGTTTAATGTTCAGTTGCTTAGAATTAGTTGGTTGGCCCTCGAAATTTGTTATACTTGTCCTAGATAGACATAAATTGAATTATTTGGAGCATTTAGTTGGGAACATGAGTTTCCTTTTTTTTTTTTTTTTATAATGTTTGAGGTAGCTTGTACACAAGTCGACTGTTTTACTTGGACCAACATACTCCTATAGACAAGTGTTGAGTTAAGTAGGTCCATGCAAATGGAAGAAAATCTTGTTTTTTTTTAAATCTCAACTAGGATTCGTATTCTAGTGTTATACCAGTTTCATTGATTGCTTGGTCATATGTCGTATTCTAGTGTTATACCAGTTTCATTGATTGCTTGGTCATATGTCGTATTCTAGTCTTATACCAGTTTCATTGATTGCTTGGTCATATGCTTGTGTAGAATATGCAGTTGTTAAACACGAGTAGCGAGTAACCAAAGTAGTGTTTTAAATATTTCACAAGAGTAGCATGACTATATTCACTTCTTTCACCCCTTCTGATGGGACTTGAGTTAACTTTTCAAAATTACACATTACTGTTATTGTTTGGGCACATCATTGCATTTATTGTTGTTCAAATAATCAGTGAATGTGAAAGAGAGAGCATATATGGGATGTTCTCAATGATGAATAGATCTTTAATAATTGGCATCTTAATAATTCATTGAGATCCTTGAGAATTCAGTACCCTTTATTTTTTAGATAATTTGGATAAGGTTTTGCATTCAGTTCTCTTCATTCTTTCTTCTTCTCTTTCTGAAAAAGAAGTGCTTATTCTGTTACTGTTCACGATAGCTTAGTAGTCTAGTCCTTTTTTCATGGTCTATTGCACTGTACACCCTTTTAGTCATTTTACTCATTGAGTGCCAACATGCTCCTTTGAACTTCATCGAGAGATAAATGAAGGTGAGGTTTTTTTTCCTGCTTTGAGTTGGCACAACTGAGAAAACAAGCTAATCAGAAGTTGTGGTATTAGGGCCAACTTGCGCACACCTCGACTGCTCCACCTGCTACCTGCTACTTTCACTATCTTTGGTAACTCTGCCCACAAGTGTTTAGGCTTGAGAAGAATCACCTAGGGTTTTTTTTTATCTCCATTAAGATTCAAACCTCGGACCTCATGGTTCTTGTCCCACTTCATTGACCACTGGTACAATCATAGTATGAATATATTGGATTGTTATTTTGTGCTGCTAATAGTCTTTCCCACCGTTCACTGCATAGACCTGTTGTGTGCCTTGGAATTTTTAAGCTATTTAGGAATGGTCATGTATTACTATTGTGTACAATTTTCAGTTTTTGTTTCATGTACTCTTCCTAGTCATTGAGTTAGCTCCAACTATGATAGGTTTCCGCAATACGAGTAGGCAAATCTCAGCATCTATGACAGCTGATGGTAGATATGTGGTCTGTGCTAGTGAGGATTCACATGTCTATATCTGGAAACACGAAGGTCACTCTCGACCAAGCAGAAATAAAGGTGTTACTGTTACACAGTCTTATGAGCATTTTCATTCTCAAGATGTTTCAGTGGCCATTCCTTGGCCTGGTATGTCGGATACTTGGAGATATCATACTTCATCTTCTGGAGAACTAAGTGGTCATGATGGTCTCGACGAGGTCTCCACTGCTAACCATCCACCTTCACCTGTTGAGGAGATTGACAATGAGTGCTCGCCATTGACTTCTGGCTGTGGTAACAGTCCTCTTCATGGAACCATATCCAGTGCCGCAAACAACTACTTTTTTGATAGAATCTCAGCAACATGGCCGGAGGAAAAACTTCTCTTAGCTACTAAATATCGTAGTCCTCGAGTGAGTACAGATGCTAGTATTGACTTCTCCAATGGCTTAACTCAAACAAAGTTCTGCTGGGGTCTGGTCATTGTAACTGCAAGCCACCGCGGGGAGATCAGGACTTTCCAAAATTTTGGCTTACCATTTCGGATTTAAGGTGCCAACAAGAAGGTCCAAGTTTTCGGAGTGTCTGCCGAGATGCCACAGTACACAGCTACATCCAAGTTACCAAGTTTGTACAGATAGATTTGTAATATAAGTGATTTTTTTCTTTCTTTTGTATCAAAACTTAGATAAGGAATTGTGAAGAGGGGGAAAAGATCTATAATGATATAAGAATAGTATTGATGAAAAGGAAAAAAAAAAAGGTAGAAAAGGGATAGTTTGTTTTCTGTAACCAGCAATTGTAGAGATGGAAATCTTGTAATTTCATTGAGTTGAAACAAAATTCTTTGAAAATTCATTCAAATTTCTAATAGTATTTGTATACAGTAGTAAATGTAGAAAATGTATGTGTAATGGTTTCTTCAACATTTTATATGTAATTGTTCCTAGTTTCTTCATAAAAGGGGTGATGAAAGTGAATTTTCGCGATAAAATTTACTCTTCTGTCTCATATTAGTTGTCATATTTTCCGCTTAAGCTCTTTAAGAAGTTGAATAAGAAGGATTTTCACTAGTTTATTCTTTTTAAACTATTCCCAATGTAATTAATATTATTTCCTCTAAGAAGGAACTAATTTTAAGGATAAGTAAATTGTTATATCTTTGATTTTGTAAATTGACAAGTTTGACAAATGTTTTGGGATAAGACATTTTAGTTATGTTGACAACTCGACGTGTCAATGATTCGGTTTTATTGGTTATTTTCTTAAAACTTAACATTCTTTTTTGTTACTTGATGTATAATCTATATTAGACTTTTTAAAACCGTCTTACTTATCTTGATTCTTTTTTATTTTGTTACGATTTGATTAATTTTTTATTTTCTAACCATGACCCAAAATTTGATAGACTCAAACACCCAAGAAAGAATAAAAATATTTTCAAAAACATCGATCATTTATAATTGAAAATAAAAGGCAAATATTGTGGAAATTTCACCTCGAAGTCTAGTAGCCTAAATTTAACTAACTAACTAACTTGAGTTGTTGTAGCATTTATAATATCTCAAGACGTGTACAGAGGAAAGCGGACAATTAATATGAGACAGAGAAAGTATCACATTGTTGATAATCTTGAGTTATTTTTCGAAGATATTTTATATTTACATACTCACCTTTATACTCTAACACAACATGTAATAGTACTTAAAACACACTCAATTATGACCGACCATCACATTATAACAAATAAATAAGCTCAATGCTAGAAAATAAACAGACTAGCTCAAGGTTTTGATCTATTAATCAAAATACAACACGCGATATGTAAATTATACACACATTACACATTCAAACTCTTGCACAAACAAGTCATAAATTACTGGTCTTCGAAAATTTCTCGATTTAAAAATAATCTTAAAACTTTTTTTTTTATCCAAAGATATGGGAATACATTAAAAACCCATACCTAATTGAAGTGGATTGCCTTGGGAAGTGAGCCAAAATATCCTTTTTTCTATAATCCATCCAATAATTGGCCATTTCTACAAAAAGTTACAAAAATATCAGAGGAAATCTAAACATTGAATTTTCATTGGTGGCTAAGAATTGATATGATACTTCCATCAAAAACAATCTTATCCTACCCTCTTACATATACTAAAGGTCTCGAATTTAAATTTTACGAATAAAATCGGGAGTTTTTACCTCATACCGTCTCTATCTAGTAGGAATCAAGATTACTCGATTCAGTTAGTTTCAACTACCAGATGAATAAATAAAAATGGCACTTATTACTTAGTCTAGTTAATGAATTTTTCTAATACATATAAGAAAGATTCAAACAAAAGCTAATGAGTTCACGAGAATTCTTTAACTCATAAGCCATTTTACTCTCCCGATTTTTAACTAGAGATCTTGAAGTTCGAGTTTCGAAACAGAAGGAGATTTTACCCCTTTAGTGGACCTATCGAGAGCTAATTAAGTGATCCTTAACTAGAGATCTTAAGTTTGAGTTTCGAAACAGAAGGAAATTTTATCCGTTTATTTGAATTATCGAGAGCGACTTAATGAATTTCGAATACTAGATAAGTAAAAAAAGATCCAATCTTTACATCCATCATTCCTACTTGTGTATATATATATATATGTGTGTGTGACCAAACCTCTGCCAGTACCAGTAGTTCTACAGACTAAAAAACCCCAAAATTGAACTTCTTAATGGCTCTTCAGGCTGCTTCTCTACTTCCTTCTACTTTCTCCATTTCCAAGGAGGTAATTTTTTTCTTTCTTTTGTACTAAAAAATAGTCGACAGATGTATAATATATGTGTAGTCTGTATAATTAGCGTATAATTTATGTATATCGACTACAAAATGAATATTTTTAATCTAGTGGCCAAATGTGTAGAAAACCCTAAATTATGCCCTTAGGTCTATCGGAAACAAACTTCTCTACCTTCTCAAAGTAGGGATAAGGTTACATACACACACTGCAACAAAAATAACTTTAAGCTTCATTAAATATTGACGTTTATAAAGTCTTTATCAGTATTAGTTAAGTGTCATTAGAACTAATGTCGTTAAAGGGTTTAGGGACATAGACAGAGTGTTAATTTGCTACTAAAAATACATATTTAGCGACACTAATGATCATTTTTAATGTAGTGAACATTACCCTCCCCAGATCCCCTTGTAAGATTACACTGAGTATGTTGTTGTATTTTAGTTTGCAATTTGAATTCTCAAGTTATTGTTGATTAATTTTTTTATTTATTTTTTGTTCATTTTTGTTAATATTTCAGGGCAAAGCTATTGCAACTTTGAAGAATTCTAGTATTTTTGGAGCTTCTCTTTCTGATTATACTAAATCTGATTTTGGTTCATCTTCATTTAAAGTTAAGGTACTAATGTAGTACATTAATCTTATGTGTCTATAATTTGTATCCATTAAGTTTAATTATGTTTGTATATTACATTAGTTATAGTTGAAAGATATTAACAATGTTAAGTACATTGTATAGAAGTCTAATAGTCTAAAGTTTTGCAATGAGTCCTTTCGTTTAATGATCGTTGCACCTCTCCGCGATGTGATATGATTAGGTGCACTCCACATGTTTGACTATTGCCCGAGATGAAATCCTGGTATTTAAGTGGAGAAGGGTAGAAGGTGGACACGTTATGTCTAGCCGTGTGCCACTGTCTCTCGGGGATAGTAAAAAGTGTCATAATGATTTGGAATGAAGGGAGCATAGTTTAACCTCTCTATAACGGCATCATTTGTTTGTATTATACTATTTGGGGGTTTATAACGAAATGTTGTTATAGAGACGTATGATGTTTTACTGAGATTTGATTTGTTTACAGAACCAAAGAAGATCGTCAAATGGCGGTGTTGTAAGAGCTACAATGGTTGCTTCTCCTGGTGTAACTACTAACTCTCCATCAGGAAAAAAAACACTAAGAAAAGGTTGTGTAATAGTCACTGGTGCCTCATCAGGATTAGGCTTAGCTACAGCGAAAGCTCTGTCTGAAACAGGGAAATGGCATGTTATTATGGCATGTAGGGACTTTTTAAAAGCTGAGAAAGCAGCAAAATCAGTTGGGATGCCTAAGGAGAATTACACCATCATGCATTTGGACCTCGCCTCGCTTGACAGTGTACGTCAATTCGTTGATAACTTCAGGAGGTCGGGACGACCTCTTGACGTGTTGGTTGCTAATGCTGCTGTTTACCAACCAACTGCTAAAGAGCCTTCATTTACTGCAGAAGGATTTGAGCTTAGTGTTGGAACTAACCATCTTGGACATTTTCTTCTTTCGAGATTGTTGCTTGATGACTTGAAGCAGTCTGATTATCCTTCAAAGAGACTCATCATTGTTGGTTCAATTACAGGTAATGCATAAAAATTGCCACGGCTTTAGCGTAGCTGCCACGCCCTTTGCTAAGGTCCTAAACAAGTAGCTATATATCAGATGCGTGTTGGATCCACTTAAAAAGTAGTGCATTTTTTGATCCAACACGGGGCGTGATAACATTTTTAGATAGTCTAAGCAACGTAGTTGAATTGAAGCCCGTCTTTCTCAAAGACAACTTTCTCCCTTCTTGCTCTAGTGAAATAAGAGGCGCTAAAACCTGTATCGGAGCCACATTTTTCCTAGGGGTGTTAATCTTTTGAATGTATGTTTACTATATGTTGAATTTCGTGTGTGTCCAGTTTTTAATATTTCGACTTCTCTCATTGAAAATCCTAGTTCCACCACGGACTAGAACGACCTTCATTTAGCTGGTTTCGCTTTACCTATTCATCTATTGTCTCGAATGGATCTTTCTTTCATATAGACTTCTTTTTAGTGGGAGACTAAACTTTTCTTGACATGTCAGGGAACACGAATACTCTGGCTGGAAATGTACCTCCGAAGGCCAATCTCGGTGACTTGAGGGGTATGGCGGGAGGTTTAAATGGAATAAACAGCTCATCGATGATCGATGGAGGTGAATTTGACGGTGCAAAAGCATACAAAGACAGCAAGGTGTGCAACATGCTTACGATGCAGGAATTCCATCGTCGATACCACGAGGAAACTGGTATCACATTTGCCTCTCTTTACCCTGGCTGCATTGCAACAACAGGGCTATTCAGAGAACACATCCCCTTGTTTAGGCTTCTTTTCCCACCATTTCAAAAGTATATTACAAAGGGATATGTCTCTGAGACTGAATCTGGAAAGAGACTTGCTCAGGTAATAACAAGTACTAATACTGAACAAAAAATGCATTTATCTAACTCGTAGATTTGGGCTTTGCTGAGGGTCTATCAGAAACAACCTCTTTATCTCCCAAGGTAGGAGTTAGATATGCGTACACTTCACCCTCCCGAGATCCCATTTGTGGGATTTCACCGGGTATGTTGTTGTTATTGTTGTTTAGTTTTGGGCTATGTTGCTCGGACTTTTCAAAAATGTTTTCGGGGTGCGTGTTGGATCCTTTTGGAGGATCTGATACGGGTGCGGCAACATATTTGGGAAAGTCAGAGCAATATAGGTCTGAGGGCCTAAATAGAATTGAAAAAGAAACAAGTACTAGTACTAACAGCAAATTACTCTGTCAAGATGCATTTATATAACTCTTCGTTTTGGTAACTATGTTGCTCGGACTCTTCAAAAAATGTTTTCTTGATGTGTGTTGGATCCTCCAAAAGTAGTTCATTTTTGGAGGATCCGACACCATCTTAACTCTTATTTTTGGGCCTGAATAGTAGATTATAATGCATATACATGATTCATATAGCTAAATAAGGCTGGAGCTATAGTCTTCAACGGAAAATTATACTGTGTATACAAGTGACATATCACTGTTTGTGCATATATAACACTCTTAACGAAGTTTCTGACTGTGGCATTACAGCTAAAAGCGGACTAGTTTGGGAATGAAACATATTTGATCGATGTATATCTGTCTTATCGCAGGTTGTGAGTGATCCAAGCTTGACAAAATCAGGTGTATACTGGAGCTGGAACAAAGACTCAGCTTCTTTCGAAAACCAGTTGTCCGAAGAAGCAAGTGATGCAGAGAAAGCGCGTAAAGTGTGGGAAGTCAGTGAGAAACTCGTTGGTTTGGCTTAAATTTTGAACTAACCTTAGTCATCGTCGATGAAAACAGGAAAAATGACTTCGCGAGTGAGAATTTGTAACCGAAATTTCTAGGATGTTGTAAAGAGAAGTGTCATTGTAGTTAGGATTGAAAATAAAGATCACTCAACTTGTTTTGTTTTGTGTTTGGAAAATGTCACTAATTTGCCTTTGAAGTTAAATGAAGTGATGGTTCATGAGCATTGTTCAATTAAACTTCCCTTCTGAACTTTTTCTCACTTATACTAAACAAAAAAAAATTGACCTTATATGCACGATATAATTTTTCAGACGAAGGGTGTTTAACTGATCACCCTTTGTCGTTGTAGCTCTGGTCCTACTCAATCTTTATTCAAAACTATTCGGGTCCCAAAATGGATGTGTTATACGCGTTGTCACAATAATCAACTCGAACTAGACTCGGACGGTTCACCATGGTCCAAGGGAACTCCTGTGTATACTTGAATTGCAGAGGCGGATTCAGAATTTAAAGTTTATGAAGCGATGTCAAGTTATTAGTCAATAATAAGTAGACTCACAATCAAATATTTAATGGAACCATCCGTAGGGAGTTTGGAAGGAGCAATATGTACAGTCTCACCAATTTTAGAGTGATTTTTGACATTTAGAGGCCAATTTACACGAATTAGGCGATTTTTTTTAGTTTTTCGTGTCTGTTAGCTCATAAATATTTTAGTAATATGACTTCTGGACGATTTTTTTCCAAAAACTTTATGAAACCCCTTATAGGGAGTAGAGGGAGCAATACGTAAATACTTAGTACTTTTCTATTATAGCCTTTTGTTTATTGAGTTCAAGATCTATTATATGTATGCATTTAATTCGATTTTCACCCCTTATAGGCATCGACATAGACACGGAATAAGTCAAACCTATTGAATTCGGATGAACCAATAAATTTTACTCTACATATGCTCTTGCATTTTTAATTAGATATTCCAGTTCAAAATATTTTTTCTTTAATAATCATCTTACGTAGACTCACATCAAAATTAATTAAGGTCTCAAAATAGATATCGAATATGACCCGGAGATCAAGTAGATAAGTTGGTGCACATCTCTATGTGCTATTGGCTCCATATTATCAGTAAAAGCTTCATTCTATCTCCAAAATAGATAATCGTGGATTATTACTCACAATACTGAAAAAAATCGAATTCACACGTTACAAGATTTATTTTCTTAGAGAGGCACTTCGATCCAATTTTTCTTTTTCATTTTTTAGGATTCAAACTCGAGACTTTTAATTATTAACGAAGAAATCTCAATTATTTCATCACAATTCATATTAGTCGATTGATACAAAAACTGAATTATGCTAAAATTATAATCCCGAACTAATTTTTTCTATATATGAAATGAAATAAAATAATCTCTAATTCAATGGAATAAGATGTGATATCTCAGGATCAAATCCAAAGATAAAATTTATATTATTTTTAATTGACAATATAAATTTAACTGTATAAGTTTATTTTAAAATCAACTTTATACCGTCAATCAAACGTAATATATCATGAGATATCACATCTTATCTCGCATATCAGTCAATCAAATGTAATATATTATGAGATATTTCATCTTATCTCGCGTATCAAACGAGCGCAAAATTCATTAATATATATTGGCATGTAATGTTTGAAACATTGTTCTACTTATCTCTCACACATGTGAAACGTGGCATTTTCTTGGACACAACACTGACAAATGACAGCTTACCCATATTCACCAAATTATTATAAAATTTAATTAACTAGAGGATTAGCCGTAATCTTAATTAATTAATAATTATTTGTCCAACAATCTTGAATTATATCATCACATAAGTGTAAGAGAGTTTATCTCAATTTTCTTCGTTTTAATATCACATTATAAATAAATATGAATTAATTTTTATTATTTATAATAAATATTAAAAAATTTTAATTTTTGTATATTATAAGGTTTTAAAATGGATTTAGAGTAACAAATATTAATATTTTAAAGATATTGTATTATCAATGAAGTTTAACCTATGATAAAAAAATTTATATATATATTAGAGTACTAATTTTATCACGTTACCAGTCAATGTTTGTTATGAAAGTTTGCATCTAATTATTAGCTTATAAATGATTAATTAAATAAATATTTTTACATCGTCGATTAATGTAACTTAAATATTTAAAATGTACTCCTTTCATTTGGTATTGTTTGTCGTGATTTTTATTTTTAGAGTTAAACTATAAAAACTTTGACTAATATTTTGAGATGCATTTTTTCATCATATTAATATGAAAAAGTTGTAATTTATCGTACTTGAGTTGAGTTGAGTTGCGGATTCAGAATTTAAAGTTTATAATTTTCTAAAGCAATGTCAAGTTATTAGTCGATAATAAGTAGACTCACAATCAAATATTTAATGGAACCATCAGTAGGGAGTTTAGAAGGAGCAATATGTACAATCTCACCAATTTTAGAGTAATTTTGGCATTTAGAGGTCAATTTACACGAATTAGGCGATTTTTTTTTTAGTTTTTCGTGTTTGTTAGCCCATAAATATTTTAGTAATATGACTTCTGGACGATTTTTTCCCCAAAAAACTTTATGAAACCCCTTATAGGGAGTAGAGGGAGCAATACGTAAATATTTAGTACTTTTCTATTATAGTATTTTGTTTAATAAGTTCAAGATCTATTATATGTATGCATTTAATTCAATTTTCACCCCTTATAGGGCATCAACATAGTCATGGATATGAGTTAAACCTATTGAATTCGGATGAACTAATAATTTTTTACTCTACATATGCTCTTGCATTTTTAATTAGATATTTCAGTTCAAAAATATTTTTCTTTAATAATCATCTTACGTAGACTCATATCAAAATTAATTAAGATCTCAAAATAGATATCGAATATGACTCGGAGATCGAGTAGATAAGTTGGTGCACATCTCTATGTGCTATTGGCTCCACGTTATCAGTAAGAGCTTCATACTATCTCCAAAATAGATATTCGTGGATTATTACTCACAATACCGAAAAAAGTCAAATTCACACGTTACAAGATTTATTTTCTTAGAGAGGCGCTTCGATCCAATTTTTTTTTTTTTTAGAAATTCAAACTCAAGACCTTTAATTATTAACGAAAAAATCTCAATTATTTCATCACAATTCATATAATCGAAAATTAATTACTTAGTAGTCGTTTGATACACAAACTGAATTATGCTAAAATTATAATCCCGAACTGAAATAAAATAATCTCTAATTCAATGGAACAAGATGTGATATCTCAGGATCAAATCCAAAGATAAAATTTATATCGTTTTTAATTGACAATATAAATTTAACTGTATAAGTTAATTTTAAAATCAACTTTATACCGTCAATCAAACGTAATATATCATGAAATATCTCATCTTATTCCGCGTATTAATATCTGAAACATTGTTCTACTTATCTCTCACACATGTGAAACGTACGGCATTTTCTTGGACACAACACTGACAAATGACAGCTTACCCATATTCACCAAATTATTATAAAATTTAATTAACTAGAGGATTAGCCGTAATCTTAATTAATTAATAATTATTTGTCCAACAATCTTGAATTATATCATCACATGAGTGCAAGAGAGTTTATATGAATTTTCTTCGTTTAAATATCACATTATAAATAAATACAAATTAATTTTTATTATTTATGATAAATATTAAAAAAAATTAATTTTTGTATATTATAAGTTTTAGTTAAAATGGATTTAGAGTAACAAATATTAATATTATAAAGATATTGTAGTATCAATGAAGTTTAACCTATAATAAAAAAAATATATATATATATATATTAGAGTACTAATTTTATCACGTTACCAGTCAATGTTTGTTATAAAAGTTTGCATCTAATTATTAGCTTATAAATGATTAATTAAATAAATATTTTTACATTGTCGATTAATGTAACTTAAATATTTAAAATGTATTCCTTTCATTCGGTATTGTTTATCATGGTTTCTAATCTTAGAGTCAAACTATAAAAAATTTGTTTAATATTTTAAGATGTATTTTTTCATCATATTAATATGAAAAAGTTGTAATTTATCGTACTTATCATATAGTTTTAGAATATCTAATTTTTTTGTTTAAAATATCGAATTAATGTGATCTAATTTACCTTTAAAAATTAGTCAAATTAATTTTCGATAAGCGCAACATGAAAAAAATTTCTGGACGGAGGGAATATTTGTAATTATCTTATAAACAACTTGTCATATAAATAATTTTTAATATTTATAGATAACTAACAAAAACTTTTTAATTTAACTATTAATAGTACTTTATCGACAACACGAGTAACATGGATTATTAGTCAATTAAAATGGCTTAGTGTTGACTAATTAAAAAAATTAAATCTGATAAACCTTTCAACAATTGTTGTTTTGCATAATAATATTTTTTTTTTTTGATAAACCAATCAATATCTCGATATCAACTATCTGATTAAATTGAATTTTGTGAAATCTGATTACGTACATTTAATTTTTACTTAATTGAAATGTTCAATTTTGATTTTTTTATTCTAATGAATATATATTCAAAAAATTTCATAATTAACGTGATTAGAGAGTAACAGCCTCAATTGTCGTTTTAATTTGCTTAATCAATTTTTTAAATAAAATCAATTAATATATCAATATCGACTATTTGATAAAAATATATATCCTCGTGATATCTTCTTACTTATATTTAACTTTTAATTATTAAATTCAAATTTCTTTTATAATCGTGAATATATACTCACAATGATTTCACAAGTATTAACCATTTTATTATTTAATTATGCATGTTTTATGTTAAGCTAAGCTTACATTGTTAACGCATATTTGAGAGTAAAACGCTTCATAAAACAATATGGTGTATTTTCTACGTAAAAAGATCAAAATTTCATATTTTTATTAGTTAAAAAAGATAAAAAATTATATATATCATAAAATTGAAGCCACAATTTGTTTAATTAACATAGGAATCAAGAATATTATTATCTTTATTTTTTTCACTTTTAAAGTTCAAACCAAAAAAAAAAAAAAAATTAAAAATTTAACAAAATTTCATTGGTCACAAGTCACAACCACATACATCCTTTGGTGGTTCCAAAAGACAAATTATGGAAATGGGACGATTTAGATTAACAGCCATCTAATTTTAGAATTAATTATGAGCTGTCATAACAAATGTCAATTTTTTTTTGGAACTATAAAGAAAATTTATAATATTTATTCTTCGTATGCATATTGGATAAATTTACTGTTATGCAATAACTTGTAAAACACGTAAGAGATCCAAAACGTATTATATAAACTCAATTAAACGAGCTCTACTGAAAGGCATTGACATGCAGATCACTTATTGCATCAATTCTATCATCCTTACGTTTACGAAATCTTTTTCTTATAAATTAGAGATGGTATATTTTTTTATTAAATAATTAATATTAAAAATGTAATTTTTGTAGTATTTTGTTTCTCTTTTATGGAGTATAATATTGATAAGCTATCCACAACTAATATATTTTTTTGACTTAATATATGATATTCAAATTAAATGTCTTGTTTTTCTTTCATATTAATTTTTTTTTTTAGTGCAAAGGACTTTGCTACTTGTAGTCTCTCCTATTTCTGGGGATAAATATAAAATGAAAAACATGATTAACAAGGAATTATAAATGAGACCTTCCAAATTTTCTTTAAAATTTGGAAAAAGTTTAATTATTTGAAAAATATTGTAGCAAACTTAAGTTTGACCTTTTTACAAAAATTACAAGTCGTTTAGTTGTATGAAATATTGGAAAAAATTAAGCCTAACAAGTTTGATAATGATGGTTTAACTTGAGAGAAAATAACAAATGATCCCTTATGTTAAAGGTAAATTAAAATTCAAAAAAGTCCTTTATATATATATATATATATATATATATATATATATATATATATATATATATATATATATATATATATATATATATATTTCTCTACAATATTTGGCGTCTAGTTCATTTTTTTGTGATTTGACCATACATTCTTGATTCTTTTTGGTAACGTTTTCGTGTGTATTAGTTCATTATCTAGCGCCTTGGAGCACCTAAAAAGATTTATAAGAAAACTTTATGGAAATCTCTGTAATGAGTTAGGGAACATTACGTATAGTTCCATCATATTTTCAAGACCTATTTTCGCATTTACTAGCCACCTTTTAAGAAATACGTGTCTTTTCTGATTTTTCGTGTGTACGGATCTGACGCCTTGAAACACCCAAATTTTTTCTCTGAAAAACTTTATGAGAACCTATGTAATGAGTTGGGGAAGCGTTACATATAGTCTAACCATTTTAAGGCATATTTACGCATTTACTAGCCAACCTTTAGGAATTATGCGATTTTTTTTTATTTTTTTCGTGTGTATTAGCCCATGGATCTGGAGCCTTGGAGCACTTAAAAAAAATTGAAAAAAACTTTATGAAGACTTTCGTAGTGAGTTTAAAAAACTTTACATATAGTCCCACCATTTTTATGGCTTATTTTCCTATTTACTAGCCAACTTTTAAGAATTATGTGATTTTTCTAGTTTTTCCCGGGTATAAATTAGCCTATGGAACTGGCGCTTTTGAGCACCCAAATTTTTTCCCTGAAAAATTCTTATACGGACCTCAATAAAGGGGAAGCATTACATATAGTCTCATCATTCTTTTAATTCCTATTTTCGCATTTACCAGTCAATTTTTCAGAATTATATGATTTTTTCTGATTTTTCGTGTGTATTAGCCCATGATTTGGTGCCTTAGAGCACCCAAATTTTTTTTCTAAAAAAAAAATTAATGAGGACCTCGGTAATAAGTTGATGAAGTATTAATTATAGTTCGACCATTTTTAGGGCCTTTTTTCGCATTTATCAGCTAACCTTTAGGAATTACATAATTGTCCTTGTTTTTCGTGCATATTAATCAACCCATCAATCAAATGTCTTGAAGCACCTAAAAAAAGATTTCTAGAAAAATATTATGAGGACCTCTGTAATGAGTTAAAGAAGCATTACATATAGTCCGACCTTTCTTAAGGCCTATTTCACATTTACCAGCCAAGTTTGAGGAATTATGCGACTTTTTCAATCTTTCTTGTGTACTAGTCCATAAGTTTGGCGCCTTGGAATACTTAATTTTTTTTCTTTTGTTAAAAAAACTTTACGATGACCTCTGTAATTATTTGGAGAAACATTATGTATAGTCCTTCCACTTTTAAGGTTATTTCCGCATTTACCAACTAATTTTTAGAAATTATGTGACTTTCCAGATTTTCATGTGTATTAGTTCATGAATCTGGCGCCTTGAAGCACCCAAATATATTTTCTGAAAAAACCTTATAAGAATCTCCATAGTAAATTGGGAAAATATTACGTATAATTCCACCATTTTTAAGGTCTTTTTTCTTACTTACCAATCAACTTTTAAAAATTACAATAATTTTTTTGATTTTCGTTTGTATTAGCCTGGAATATAATCTACTTTATATTTACAAGAATGCTTCATGCAGTTTTTTTTTTCAATTTTAAAATGAGATGTTCCAACTTCCATGCAATGACAAAAATGGTTTATAAAACATTAATTAGTCACTAATAGTGAATGATTGAGCTACTATTCAATTAGTTAAATAATTAATTAAACTAATTATAAGTACTATTAATAAGTAGTTCTCCTAATATATTATAAGCAGATCTAACAGCTAAATTTATGTAATGATTAATATAGAAAAAATTTTAGGTCCCAAATTTTGTCTAAATATAAATAAAATATGTAAAGCACTGAGAATATAGAAGATGCCATTAATATCCTTAGTGTTATGCTTTAGATGATTGCTACATATATTTTAGATAAATTTCACCTTAGAATAAAGAAAGAAAATTAAAAATATATAATACAAAATATAAATTATATAATACATGTATTTAATATTATAAGTTTCAAAAATAATTATATAATTTCATACGTAATCGTATTTCTTTAGGTAAATATGCTCTTCAGGCACTTGAACCTGCTTGGATTACATCTCGACAAATAGAAGCAGGCCGACGGACAATGACGAAATGCACGTCGTGGTGGAAAAATATGGGTACGTATATTTCCAGACAAACCAGTTACATTAAGACCCGCAGAAACACGTATGGGTTCAGGAAAAGGATCCCCTGAATATTGGATAGCTGTTGTTAAACCGGAGCGAATACTTCATGAAATGGGTGGAGTAACAGAAAATATAGCCAGAAGGGCTATTTCACTAGCAGCATCCAAAATGCCTATACAAACTCAATTCATTATTTCGTAATGTAATAAAAAAAAAAAAAGTAGAAAGGGCTCTTAGATATGAAAGAAAACCGCATGTTTCTTTTTTTTTTGGACAAAAATATTTCTTTTTTTTTCTTTGCCCTTTGCATTCAAAGAACGGATTAAAAAAATGATTCAACCTCAGACCCATTTAAATGTAGCGGATAATAGCGGGGCTCGAAAATCCTTTAAACTACGTAACATAACTTGAAACAGAAGGAGTATATGATATACTCGTAACAGAGTACAACCGATTTTTACCAACTTTATTACGCTCTCAAATCACATGTTCGGAGTATATGTTATCTTTCATTCCTGAGATAATCACCAAATATTATTACTTTTGCAATAATTATTTGGACGTTTAACGTCGTAATTTTTGACATGCGCTATATTTATGATCACTGGATCACGCCCTCGAACGGTTCGTAAATCACATGATCCTATCCACCGCCCAGGATGGATCCCATACTCTGTGAAACTCTGGCTTGCTTATCTTATATCACATGTATGAGAAGTACGGCCTTATACCTCTTAAGACACACACAGAGACACTGTCTTTGTGCAGAGGCACCCTTTTATCATTTTTCTTTCATATGTGCTATTAATTATCGAGAGATTTATTCGTGTTCGATGCTTATAATAAAATTTAAAAAAATATAAGATATGTGTTAATTTTTTATTCATACATGACGTAGGTAAGGAAATCTTCTCCTTTTGGGATAATTTTCGGAGCGCGAATTAGGATTCAGATCTAATTTAAGCAATATTTAATATGATATCAGAATCATGAGGTTTATCTGATTGAAGGGGTTGGAAATACTCCCGATCAAGGACGAACTCAGAGGGGTCGTGGACCGATGGACGGAGTGATAATACTTCCGATCCATGAATATGAACATATCGGACTGACAACATAAACCCAAATAATAGAATGCACGTATTCGGGAATGAGGAGGGTGATGATGAATCGAAAAATCCCACATCGATAAGGGGTGAGATCTGTGGACAAGTAGCTTTAGAGAATTATATTTTTTTTTTGAACTAGCTTGTGAGTGTGAGTTAAACCAAGACATAAGTTGACAACGCATGATATATTTGGTTGATCGTTCTATTTACATCTCGTATTCACGCCTCCATTTGATTGTCACTCGATTAGAAAGTCACAAATTGCTCTTTACAGTAAAGTGTGAACATATATAAATTAAATTTAAAAGGTAATTTGGAAGGATTTTTTTTTTTTTTTTAATTTCGAGTTTCTTATATTTGATTTCCTAAACTCCCTTTTGAATTTCGACGTGCAAAATCTATTAACTGGAGAAGATTAAAGAGAGAACTAGTGTTACCTTCTTTATAAAAAAAAAAAAAATCATTTTTAAATTATCCTCAATTTTATAACTCAAATCCGATACGTCTGATCGAGAATCGTCATAAAGGACAAAGACCATGTGAATTTCCATCTTAGTAATAATAGTAACATGAAATAATGTACGTCATGCATTACGTAGACCACTTGACACAATTTAAAGACAAATTAAGGAAATGAGGCAAGATTTAGAACCGCTAATTTCTGTTTAACTTTTTAAAATAAGTTATTAATTAGTTGTTAAGAATATATAATACCTTCACCACAAGCTGTCATTACAAATCTGCTTAAATTAATTAACAAATGGGATCTTCTTCTTTTGATTGAATATTAAAATCAATTTTAACTTATATGGTTTTTGGTTCTCTTTAATGTAATATAAATAATATAAAATTGATAAGCTATAGACAATTTCTAATTTTTTTATAATTATTTTTTTTGACTTACTAATAAAGAAGAATCTGAAGGCCCTCCCTAATTCATAAGCTTTAGCTATTTTTTATTTTAGTCTGTTTATCGAAAATAGATTAAATAACTTTATAAAATAATTAAAATTTAAATTAATTACATAATATACTTTTCAGATTTCACTTTCGAGGCTACATTGATAATTATTGTTACAGCTTCTTTTCTTGTCCTTTTTATTAGCTGATCACACGATTAAATAAAAAAAAGTGTGATTTATTTAATAGCCTATTGAAAATTTTTGATGTGACAAATCATATAATTTAACGTAGTAGGCAAATCATTGTGTTTGAGTCTCACAAACCACTATTATTGTAAGAGATTGTGTGCTTCGCTCATAAAAAAAAATATGTATATAAATATAATGCAAGGGGCGTACATATTTAACACATAAGTAATAACAAAAATATGATATATCCTTCTAATAATTTTATGAATATTTAGATAAGATGATAGCACGTTTTAAACGTATTTAATTTTTTCAAAATATATTTGCTATGCTATTAAGGTTAGACTATACATCAAGGTTATTTGTCTAATGTACATAACACAACTTGTAATTTTAGAATATTATGCTTAGGTCGTGATGAACCAAAAAGAACATATAAAATAACATTAAAGACATGTTAATTTTTTTTAATATTGTCAACTCAAAAATAACTATAGGTAATCGTCTATAATTAGTGAAACTAATTAATTACTTAATAAATAAATCAAAATAATAATAATAATAATAATAATAATAATAATAATAATAATAATAATAATAACAACAACAACAACATACTGAGTGCAATTACATAAATAAAATCTAAAGAAGTGATATATAAATACAAATTTATTTTCCGCATATATAAGTATAAGTAACACATATCAAAAGAAAATACGAAAAGAAAAAACAACAATGAAAAAATCATTACGTAAATAATGGGTAGAGAAAAAAAGACAATACCAATTAAAATAATTATAATATGATAATCGAAGTAAATGAAACAACAAATTATATCTTTTTTTGCTATCTTTATTTTTAAAAATGAAGTTAGAGAAATAAGATAGCATAAGAGTATTAATAACAAAAATAATATTAAAAGATTAGATGATGCTTAATTTTCCATTAATTAGCTTTAATGATGATTCTTAATCTCAATATTTTCTTTTCTAAAATCATATTGTCGATAAATTACGATGATATCATGTGATTGACGTGGACTAAATCTCAAATCCATAAAGTACAAAATAATATTTATAAGTATACACTTGTTTGCTGACTAATCATTCACCTACTCTCTTAATTTTTTTTTAATAAAAAGTGGAACATATGAACCTTCCAAGATTAGTTATATGTTTATATTTTATGAGGCAAAATCATGTTAATATATGCCTCATTTTTTTAAATTTTTTTTTGATATATAACCTATGATATTTCAAGTTTCATAGTATATACTAAATAAGATATGAGATGATTAGCGTTTAAAAAACGTTTTCGGGGTGAGCCTTGAGGTTGGGCGTATCAAAAACACTCTAGGGCGTAAATTAAAAACGTAGAGTCGTAAGGTGTAAGTCTTAAAATTTGAGGGGTAAATTCTGAACATATAAATGTAAGTTGTGAGCGTAACAACGTATGATCGGGCATTTTATTTTTAAAAATTTATTCTTTGGCTTTAAATCATATTTTATTATTGATTTAATGATATTTCTCAAATAATAATTATAATACTTTTTTTTTCATTATTGATTATTAATACTTATCTCAAATAAAAATCATAAATCATTCAAAGATTTACTTGTGCTTATTTTATTAGTAATAAAACTATAAATTTGAATATACATGAGATTACGCCCCGTGTCTCAAGGCTTATGCCTCGCCCCGCACTGTATAAAACGTCTCGCCTCACGCCCACCTTTTATACGAGATGTTTTGAAAAATAATTGAATTAATTAAATAATGGTAATAATAAGAATTGATGAAAACAAAGTTGTAAGATTCATAAAACTAGAAAAAATAGCCCTTACTATTTCTTTGCATTAATTGAGTATTATTAGATAAGGCTTTCAACAAACGTTTTTTTCACTATCTATATAGTTCAAATAATTTTAACCTTTTTTTATTATTAATATTAAAGTTGTGAGCTTACCCCATGAAATTAATAATTTAAAGATATGACATTCTATAAAGGAACTTTATTACAATTGTTATTTTCTAATACAAAATTAAAATTTTGTAATTTAATTCCCTAAAGTAAACGATAACAAGAAACCTAGCTACTTACCCTAACACACACATAATATATTTGATTCGATTAAACACAAAACAAGTTTATCTATTTTATATAGTTTTCAATTTAAAATACCAAATTATTATTAAAAATAAGAAATTCTTTATTTTGGTTACATAGTTTTTAAAAAAAGATATTTTGATATATATTATATATTTTCATTTTAAAATTTTGTATATTAAAATTAAAACTAGATGAGAAATTAAACGAAAATAAGATCGATGCACAAAACAACAATTGTCCTTCTTACTAGTTACTTCTCAACACAAACAACCATCTCAACCCCTCCCCACCCCCAAAAACCACCCATGTGCTCATAGGCGGACCCACCAATAACATATCATCCGTTAATTTCGAAAAATAATATATATGTGAGTATATAGAGGTGTCAATATGGGCTAGCCCATCCATCCGGACTAACTCATACAGACTTCGACATTTTACGGGTCAGGTCGGGCTAGCCCATTTTTTGTGTGGACCAGAAAACGGCCGGCTCAACCCACAAATACGTGGGCTACAGACTTGTCGGGCCAACCCACTTTTTTAAAAAATTATATTATTTATGAAATTATTAAATTAAATTATAAATTATAGTTTTAAAATATTATCATAAATATCGACAAAATAATATTAGATGGTGTTAATGTTACTATTTTTTAATCAAATTTACAATTAAATTTATTTTTATAATACTTATTAATTTTTCTTTCAAGTGAAAATATATATACCTAAATAGAAATATTAATCTAATTATTTTGAGTTTGGACTCTTTTCAATTTTTAATTTTAATATTATATTATATTTTTAATTAATTTTTATTGGCCCACGGGCCGACCCTACCTATATTTCTCAAGCCTCACAAATCAGCAGACTTATTCAGGCCGGACTATAAAACCCTTTTCACAAATGGGCTCCAAAAATCATAGTCCAACCCTATTAAATCCCGTTAAATCAGGTCGGTCCAACAGACCTAGCCCATATTAACGACTATGAGTATATATATAGGTGTACCCCTTCTCTAGATCGGGTTATATATGTACTCATTAATATTTAAAAAAGAATTATATATTAAAAAGTTAATAAAAATTAAGATATAATTAATAAAAGCATAAAAAATATCCTCATGATATTAGTACAAGCTATGGAAAAATTATCCATGAGATTGAGGCTCAAATCTAGCTAGAGCATTATTATTTTCTTTTATTTTGATGTATTTAAAGTCTTTAAATTTTAAGTTTACTAGGGTTCATCCGAGTTTTCTTCGATGAAAAATTATAATATTTATAAATGGTTGAAATACTTCTTTACATATATATAATAAATATCAAACTCAATTTAATTATTTCGTATCTATTTTTTCAGATTTTAAATCTCCTTATTAAAAATTCTGATTCCGTCGATGCACCACCCAACAGTACCTAAACGTGTCATCCCCTGCTTTTATAAATGAGCACACTTGCACTCTCACAATGACACTTCCAACTTCTCAAAAATTCCTCTAATTTTTTATATCCCCTTTTAGCATTTTTGATTCATTTTTTTCAAGAAAATTTTGTGTGTGTTTCTTGCATGGCAGCTCATCTTTTAGCTCATGAGGTAGCTGACCTATGCCTTGGGAAGCCACCTCTTAGATCTCTTTGTGTTTCTGCAACAATTGGTGAAGCTTTAATTTCTCTGAAATCTTGTGAAGAAAATTGTATAAGTGTTTGGGATTGTGACCATTTCAAGAATGTTGATTGTATCTGTGTTGGGAAAATTTGTATGGTTGATATAATATGTTTTCTTTGTAAAAAAGAGAATGTGAATTCTCCATCTTTGGCTCTCAAAACACCTGTCACTGCTTTGTTACCTAAAGATTCTGTTCTTGTTAGGCATGTTCAACCATCTACAAGG
This sequence comes from Solanum chilense, assembly GCA_032847665.1. Lineage (NCBI taxonomy): Eukaryota > Viridiplantae > Streptophyta > Magnoliopsida > Solanales > Solanaceae > Solanum > Solanum chilense. The sequence goes on from CM064972.1 coordinate 1,815,295, forward strand.
TAAAAAGATTGAGTCTTTTTTTTTTGTGTTTTTGTTTCAATGTGTCAAATAAATGAGTTTTGCTTTTGTGGGGTTCTTTCAATTGATGTTGTTTAGCTCTTAGCTTCATTTTTTTGTTGTGTTTCTCCATCTACAAGGTAAAAAGATTGAGTCTTTTTGTGTTCTTGTGTAATGGGGGTTCTTTTATTGTGTCATATTCTTGAGTTTTCTTATGTGGGGTTCTTTCAATTGATCTTGTTTAGCTCTTAGCTTCATTTTTTTGTTGTGTTTCTCCATCTACAAGGTATAAAGGTTGAATCTTTTTGAGTTCTTGTGTAATGGGGTTCTTTCATTGTGTCAAATTCTTGAGTTTTCTTATGTGGGGTTCTTTCAATTGATCTTGTTTAGCTTTGTTTTTGTTGTTGAGTTTCTCCATCTACAAAGTATAAAGATTGAATCTTTTTGTGCTGTTGAGTAATGGGGTTCTTTCATTGTGTCAAATTCTTGAATTTTGCTTTGTTTTCTTATGTGGGGTTCTTTCAATTGATCTTGTTTGGATTTTAGCTTCATTTGTTCTCTAGAGTTTCTCCCTATACAAGATAAAAAAAATTGAGTCTTTTTACATTTTTGTGCAATGTTTGTTAGTGGTTTATGTGGGGGTTTTCCATTATTTCAAAATCTTGAATTTTGCTTAGTTTTCCTTATATGGGGTTCTTTCAATTGATCTTGTTTGGATTTTAGCTTCATTGGTGCTCTTGAATTTCTCCCTCTACAAGGTAAAAAGATTGAGTCTTTTTATCTACTATTGATTTGTAGAATGGTAGATTTTTGTTATCTTCATGAGAGGTTCTATCATTTGGAGATGAGTGCAATCAATGTTTGTCCATTGTATCAAAATCTTGAATTTTGCTTATTTTTCTTATGTAGGGTTCTTTCAATTCTTGAAAATTTTGGATTATATACTATTCAAAGATCTAAACTTTGGAGATCTTTGTGTTGTTATCTTCATAAAGGTTAAATCTTTTGGAGATTAGTGCAATGTTTGTTAATGGAAGTGTCAATTCTTGAATTTCCTTATGTTGAGTCTGAGTGTTGAGGAATCAAAGATCCAAGAATTTGTAAGTAATAGAAGTGTCTCTCATTGTGTCAAATTCTTGATTTATGTGGGGCTCTTTTTATTGTTCTTGTTTGACTATATATAACCTTCATTCATACTCTTGATTTCTAGAAGAATTTGTATTTTAATTTCTTATGTATGTCTCACATTTGTAAAATTCTTGATAGATTGTTGATTATAGGGAGATTTGCTTTCAAAATTGATAAATACCACATTTCTTAATTTGGTTTTGTAGTATCCTAATTATGTATTTGTTTTTTCTCCTTTTGTAGCTTACTAGAAGCTATTGATCTCATCCTACAAGGAGCTCAAAACCTTGTGGTTCCTATAGAGACTAGATTTAGTGGTAGCTCAAGAAGGAAATCTTCATCGACAAGGGGTTGTACGCTCCACAATGGCCGCGAATTCTGTTGGCTAACTCAAGATGATGTTATTAGATACTTTATGAGCTCAATTGGTTTGTTTTCACCCCTTCCAACAGCTTCAATCGACGCCCTTGGCATCGTTAGCACGGAGTTTTTATCCATCGGGTATCACTCGAGTGCATCATTGGCTACTGAGGCCATATCTCGATCCCTCGTGGATCAGACATCCGTGGCGATTGTAGATGAGGATGGTGTCTTGATAGGAGAGATTTCTCCTTTCACGCTCGCTTGTTGTGGTGAGACTGTGGCTGCAGCCATCACGACCCTCACAGCCGGTGAACTCCTGGCCTACATTGATTGTGGAGGGCCACCGGAGGATATTGTGAGGGTCGTGAAGGAGAGATTGAAGGAGAGAAATCTTGAAGGAATGTTGGAGGAATTCGAGATTGATCCCTCGGATATCTCCTCCAACTCATCGTTATCCGATGAGGAGTTCCCTTCCCCTACCTCCTCGAGGTCATCGGGGGGAAGGTACAATAAGTCTAGTAGCTATTCCGCGAGGATGGTTAGGAGGGCAGAGGCCATCGTGTGCTATCCGGGTAGCTCTCTCGTGGCCGTGATGGTTCAAGCGATCGCGCATCGCGTAAACTATGTGTGGGTTATTGAAGAGGATTGTAGTGTTGTGGGGATTGTGACATTTGCTAACATGTTAGAAGTTTTTAGAGATCAATTGGAGTCAATGATGTTGGGACATTTTGATTAATAGTTTCTTCATGAATCTTTTATGATAGAGGCTTAAAACTCTGTGTTAATTGTAACTTTGTAAAATTTTGGTACTTTTTTGTTTGATTTCTTTATTTTTTGTATCAATATTTTGTTTTAGGAATATGAAAGTATTGTTTTTTGAGTTTTGTGTTCATTGTAACTTTGTGAAATCTTGGTACTTTTTTGTTTGGTTTCCCTATTTTAGTATGAGTCTTTTTTTCTTTTTGGGAATATAAAATATTGCTTTTTTGTACTATGCATTAGTTAGGTGTATAAAGAGCAAGAAATGTAGACATGTAGCAATAAAATAAAGGGACCCTACATAAGTATATCTTTAGGGGTGGGGGGTGGGTCATCATCTTAATGTGTCTCTTTATATGATATTATGACGAATAATTACTACTTCCGTCTCATTTTATATGTTACATTTCAAATTTTATGAGTAAAATAAGTTTATTTTTTATCTTAAATTTTTTATAGATCTTATAAGAGTCAAATAAGTCTACTGTTTATCTTAAATTTTTATAGATCTTATAGATATTTTGAATTATCAACTATTGTGACTCATAACTTTTTATATAATTTATAAATATATAAGTTTCATTTGAAAATATTAAAAATTTCATGCGTAAATATTTGATAGACTTAAAGTGTTTGACTCCCACAATATAAAATGTGTTATAAATTGAGACAGAAGGAGTATTTGATTTGTTTGTTTGATTTTGATTACACACGAAATTTGAAAAATAAAAAATAAAATCTTGTAATCTTAAATTGAAAATATGTAAAATGTTTCGAAATGTTTATTTTTTTCGATTATGATTTTACATGGAATTTAAAAAGATTTTTAAAAAATGAATCTTCTAATTTTGAATTCAAAATATATGGAATGTGATAAAATATATATTTTTTTAAAATTTGAAATATATCAAGTGGATGTTGAAATTAAATAGTTGTCGGAAAGAAAAAAAAAAGAAGACAATTTCTTAATGAATTAAAAAAAGGGGTAAAACAAACAAATTAAAATAAAAAAAGTATTTTCCATAATCATATAATACATCAAATTTAATAGTTACATCGTCTAAACTTTATCTTGCAAGAAACCTCTTATTTTATAATTCGAATCTGAAACTTTTGTTCAGACTTATAAGATTTGACAAATGAAAAAGTGATTTTATTTATCCAACATAATTTACTGGTTCCATTAATTATGAGCATTAGAGGAAATGATCCTCAATTGAGATTTCTTATCAAAGAATTAACTTAAATAATCTTATGTATTAATATATGTGTGTAATTTATATATATTAAATTAGAAAGAATTCGACTTAACTAGTTATATATAAAAATCCTTTTTTATTATCAAATTTCGAATTTAAACTTTTTAATTAAAATTTTAATTAAGGGTGAAGTGATTCCATCATTCATCCCACCAGATCCTTTGATAATGGACAAGTGAGAATTAGTAAATAATAAGTTAAACACATCTCTAGGATGCTAATCAATTATTAAGAACAAGTTGGAATTTTTTAATTGAAATTTTTTTTCTACATTGATAGGGAAATATTTAATTTATTCAATTCTTGAAAAGTGATTTAAAAAGTGAAAAGTGCATCAATATTTTGTTATCTTTCAATGTCATGAAACATCATTTTCACTTAATTGGTTTACATTAAGAAAGAAAACAACTTTATTAATTAATCTTGAGATTGTCTCTTCAAAAATTATATGGACTTCCAATTCAATAGACAATTATTGGGTAATAAATTTGTATCTATTTAATTATTTATGTTCCAGTGTTAGTATAATATTTAAGTCAGGGTTAATACATAGTCAGTCTTTTAAATTTATTTGAATATTTTATTAAAATATTCGAATTAAGCTATATTTCAATTGAACATGTCAGTTCTTAATATAGAGATAATCTATACTAGTAGTTTCATCCGTTTATCATATTAATTAAGTTAATTTTATAAAATATATCTTCTCCTGTAATTATACGTATTAATCTTAAATAAAAAAATATTTAGATAAATATGTTTAATTAAATGAGATAATATATTTTAGGTGGTTTAAAGATAAAGATTTGAGATATTTACATTTTTGTCCCTTTTTTGATAGTATCTTTATATGGACCCACAAATCCAACACATCATTGTTTATAATTTATTAGGAGTATACTTTTCTTTCTATTTTAAATAAATATATTAGTCCTTTTATTTAAAAATAATTTATCACAAAATATTTTATCTTTTAGAAGAAAAAAAGTACAAGTATACTATTAAATATAACGTGGAATTACACCACAATGTTACCAAACAAAAAGTAATATCAAATCAAAATCATAATTAGCTAGATCAAAGAAGTGTTTAATTAAGAATAAAAATGTAATTATTTTGATTTTAATTAATCTTGAAGTGTTTCTCTTCTAAAAAAAGATTATATAATTCTGAAAATGTAACAGGTTCAATGTTAAAATTCTTACAAATTAAACTCATAATTTTTTTGCTTGTTTATAAATAAATAAATGATATTTTAAATTAAAATTTTTATGATAATTAATATGTTACACTTTTTCTCAGTTCATCCTCACGCCTTACATTCTTTAAAGCAATAAATAATTATGTATTTGCTTTTAGTAAAGGCATATGATTAGCTCAACCTTAAACTATAATTATACTTTTCTCCAAAGTTGTAAAACTTTATAAATATAATAATACAAACTTTATTATTAAAGATTAATTTTTAAATTTGTCTCTAACTTATAATAAGGGGTAATATTATAGTAATTCTCTTTAGGGGTTTGATAAAAGTAAGTAGCTTTAGTCAAATATATACGACTCATTAATTTCAGAATTCATAAATTTAAAATTATAATTTGTCACTATCAATAATTAAGAAATTAAATCTAAGAACCTTGAAATTGAGTTTTCTTAAACCTTTTATATTCACTTATTCATAAAAATAAATATTTAAGTGATAAAATCAAATTTATTGAATTTAAATTTTTCTCAATAACTAAAGAACAAGAAAACCCATGATAGCTTTCACTTAGGGCAAGCCAAATAATGTGAAGGGGTTCAAATCGAAAAATTATATTATATAAATATATTTATTTTTAATTCTATGTTTATTTTCTTAATAAATTTTTTTGGCCAAATACATAAGCAGATCTCTAAACTTGTTGGGTTTTTTCCCTCAGATACCTCAACTACATCATTTTTCTATTGATTATTGAAACACACATAATTTTTTCCTTTAAAACACTGTTGGTTGATTTTGATCGGCTTTTCTATTGTACATGCCTTCAATTGTGTTCGAATTGTAATAATTTTAATTAAATGAATGAAGACAAACCGTGTTAGTCCCATTTGTTTTCTAATGACTCAAGTAAAACACAATTATTCTCGAACATTTTCACTATCAATTGGACTAATGAGTTGTGGAACAACATATGTATCCTCTATCAATACTCCTAACAAATCTAGTTCCACATCAGACAACGGTGTTTGTTTAAACGAAACAAATTATGGGGATTCAATATTCAATAGGAAAATGACGTAGTTAAGATACCTGAGGAAAAAAACCCAACAAGTTTAGAGATCTGCTTACGTATTTGGCCAAAATTTTTTACTCCCTATTTGCTTTCACCTAGTTGGTACATGACTTAAATAGAGAAGCCCACTAATTTATTAATTATTAGTGGCTGTTACTGAAATTTAGAATAGGTATAATAATTAATTAATTAATTAGTACGTTTATATATTATAATAAGAAGAAGCAAATCAATAATATGGTTTACTTAAAGCAAGATTTGACATTCTGTCTTTCTGAAACTTTTCAGAGAGATCCAAATAAAGATGAATAATTAATAAATGAACTTCCAATGAAATTGGCTTCCTTTGAAAATGTAATATAAAATTATAATATGAAATTATATATTTTAAAGTTAAAATTTTATTTAGACAAATAATTAGTTAAGTTAATTTTCTCACGAACAGGAAAATTCCATGTGAAAAACTATAATTTAAAAAAAATTGAATTTCCTATGAAATTTTATCAAATGATCAAATCATAGTTCAAACAAGATATTGAATATCTTAAGGCATTGTATAGACAAATATCATATAACTGTGTTTATTTTATAAATAAGTGTTTACGATTATAATCTTTGAATATACATAATTTTATAAAGATCAGTTATTCAATAAGTGATAATTTTTTACTGTAATCTTTTCACATGATACATACAATTTTACATTTGATGATGCTTTATTTTATTTTTTTTTGACAAAATTTAAAAGTAATGAATTTTTTTAAATTTTATACTTGTAAAAAGTTAACATCACGATTTAAAATCTTAAATCAATTTTTTTTTGAAAAAATTAAAATTCTAAATTATGATTTCAAATTACATTATCCAAACATTTATTTGAAATCATAATTTTTAATTCATGACTTTATATTACATATTCAAATACAAATTTAATCTCCTTCATTACCATGCTTTTTGAAAAAAAAAATATTTTCCCTATGTTTATCTGTATAAGACTAGTGGTAGGTAATATTTTGACTCTGATAGGTGTTTTAAGAGATTAAAAAAAAAATGTGGTGTAATAATAACTACTTTATTTAAATTACGAAATTTAAGCTTGAAATATTAAATCCTCTTTAATAAAATATATTTTACATTACAAAATAAGATTTTCATTAATCTAATTTTAAAATAAATATCAAATATCAAATTAAAATAACTACAAAAATATTTAAGGATGTTACTAAAAGTTATATTTCTTGGCCCTAAACACTTAAAAAAAAATGTTGATTATATAGAGATAATGAATATCTTGAATTTTGGTCATTATTAATGGTTTCAATGTGAGCTCAAACGTAATTAATATCATATCTTGAAAAAATCATGTATTAATACATACAAAAAATTGAGATAATTCTGAATTTTTATTTCATGGCCTTAAAATTTAGAATAGATAATGTCTATAAGTAATGAATATCGATCACTTGACAATCTACGTCAATGCTCTTCAACTCTGAATATGATGTAAAAATATATCTTATCCTCCAAAATAAAAAATTTCAAATATAAATTAAAATTAGTCAAAACTGTAAAATAAATCTCGAAAAAAATAAGGAAAAACAAAACAAGATGTGTTTAAGAGATTAGTTAAGATTTGGCTATCTATTAATTTACATTTTAGCAGTCCTCCAATGAGGATACATTTATCTTGGGATCTGTGCATATGAGTAATCAGCACTGAGTTATTGGTACCAGCAGATCATTTGTGATATGATTGTGATTCTGAATTAACTTTTGGATTTAAATTTTGTTTACATTATTTTTCTTCGCTAGCATTTTCAATATTATGAATCTTATCGTAATTTAAACTTTCAAATACATACATATGGTACATGTATATAAAATATATTGTATCAAGTAAATTCATATGTACAAACTTTTCCGCTCACCTCTATACTTATAAATTTGTATCTCAGAATGTAAATACATATATTTGGTGTGATTCACATGTATCTATAATATATTAACTTTATTGCTCGATCCTCTTCTTTCTCACTCACCTCACTCCCTACTTCTGTGTAATTAGAGCAAAAATACATATATCTAAGAATATTTGACTTAAAATCTAATATGATATTAATGTACGAGACAATATGTAATTATTTGATACAAATAGGTACTTGTTATTTAACTTATTCAGCAAGACTTGGGTAGATGGAAAAAAAAATCAGCTAGTGTTTTGTGTTCTGATGAAATTTAAAATTTTAATTTTCGAAGTTAAAAGCCTAGCTCACTCGGTAAACTTCTTGTCTTCCACAATTGAAGTGGAAGGTTCAAATTAACCCCATCACCTCCTAATATAAATTTCGATTTCCAGAGTTTACACCCACTTCATTGACTAGTAAATCACACCGTAAAGGGCTTTTACTACATGAAACAACAGAGACATGAGTATAATTTGGCATTCACACAAACCAATATGGTTACTTGTTCAGTTTGTACATTTTGGTCTTTCACAAATTACAACAAAAAAATATGGGATACACAACAACAATTGTACATTCAAAGTACACCTCAAACAAGGGATGATTTGTATCAAAAAAGTGGTAAAAGTACAAATTTCAAATAAATACTCACACCCCCATAGGCCTCATTTATAAATCGAAGTTCAAAGAGGCTAATGCTCTACAATTCTCTCCTTGAGGTACTTCAAAACGCCTTTTGTTCCTCGATCCAAAATAGCCCTTCGAATGCTATGAAGTTTAAAAGGGAAAAAAATGATCAATACTTGAAGAATAAATTTTCTTAATTTGATGTTAATATTGGACTAATTGCACTACCCAAGGATATGACCAAGTAGTTAAAACAAGTAAGTTGAGAATAATGAGGTCTTCGATTTAATTCACAACAAGTCTAAAATGCTAGATGATATTTGTAGTTGTCGGAGACTCGAACACCACGTTTATTTTAAGAAATCAATGAGTTCATACTTGAATAGAGGGAAAAGGCTTAAATATGTCATCAAACCCTGACAAAAAGTTTATCTATTTCACCCGTTAAAAGTTTTGCTCATCTATATCTTTTATTTTTTTATGATAAGGAAAACCCGCAGCCACTATTGGAATAACATGAATGAGCCAAACTTTTTAACGGGTGACTTTTTTCTCAAAATTCGATGACATATCTGAACCTTTTCCCTTTTAAACTGATTTAACTAATGACATGGTCGAATCATAATTGACCACGTGTAAAAAAGACTTGGCAAAACAAAACTATTTGTAGTTAATATATAATGACATGGATGAACCTTTTCTCAAAAGGAAAATGACATAGATAAATCAATTTTTTAACGAATAACACAGATGAACCTTTTTTTATTGTCAAAATTAAATGATATATTCAAGTCTTCTCCTCGAATAAAATGAGGATAAACATGAAAAGCACAGAGGAAGAAAACATACAACAAAGTTAAACATGAGCAGTTGATGGGAATATGCAGGAGACAGTATTTTTGTCTGGTTGCTTTCTTATTTCTGTATTACTTGTTGTCATACTAGACCGACTCAGTTTACGTGTTCAAACTAGTCACTTGGGAATGTACCTATTTTGAAGTAACATTTAATTGTTGATAGTTTTTAATTTTTGTTCTTCATGAAGTAATAAAAAGGGATAAAAATTTATATTCTCATATCACAATATGATATAAGTTATACAACTTGTATTATTAGGGGTATTAGTTCAATTCATTACGTAATTTCTATAAAATTTATGTCGATAGAGGCATAAGTTCAGTTTCAAAATGTCAAGTCTTTAGAAGTTCATAACCTATAAGTTATGCCTAACAAAGACATAATTTAATTCCTAAAAACTTATGCTCAATAAAGGCATAAGTTCAATTTCAGAACTAACTTATTTCACAATTTATGTCTTTGTGGATTAGATATTACACAATTTATGTCGGACAAGAGTTCTCTAAATTTATGCCTTCTGAAATTAGGTCACAATTAAGAATAGTTTGATCCATAGATTTTCATTAAAAAATGCAAATTGAAGCAAAAAAAAAAAGAGCTTTTATTCAAATAGAAGACAGAACAACCAAAAGAAAAACTAAAAGGAATTAGATTACCTTCTGAGTGGGTTACCCTCCAGTTTTAGCACCTGCAGACTAGGTTCAAGCAAACCCTACAAAACCATTTTTCAAAAAAAGTTAAGTATATATAACACCATCAAATTTAAAAACATGCAGATAAGATCTGTTAGAATTGGGACATGCGAAAAATACTAGTATTCAGACCGTTAGGCCACACCTTTGGTGCTAAATGTACTATAACTTCACGAATTTGATTAATAATATACTTGCAAATCAGGAAGTTCGTAACGTAGATTCAGATAACAGCTTGGTTAGAAAGAAATAAGGCTTACAAAAATGAATATTGTGCTAAATCTTCATCTCAGTATGCATATAGCAAGATACTTCAAAAGGCTTACAAGTTGTCTATTGGCTCAAATTATAACTTCTTCAGTTGCAGATCTTAGACTTACCAATTCTGGTGGAAGTGAAGAAATGTTATTGTCTGATAAGTCGAGTTCAGCGAGAGATGTCAAGTTTTCGATACCCTATAGACAAATGATACCATATATTAAACCAAGGTTTCAGTAGGATACATAACTCTGTTTGCTAATAAAAATACAAATTTACCTGTGGAATTGATTGAAGGGAATTTTGGCTCAAATCAAGAATTCGTAACTGCTTTAAGTTGATTATATCACTTGGGAAAACAGATACTCGCATCCTTCTGTTCAACCAAGTAGCAAACATATGTCAACTCTAAAATTTAAGACTAACCATCATTATGAGTATTGTTAACAGACCTCAGATAAAGCTCCTGCAACTCTGGTAGGCGAGAAAACACAGGATTCTCTGGTAAAGAACCAATATTGCCACTCAGATCCAGAACCTGAAGCTTGGATACAGCTTGAAAGGCGGAGGATGGTATCTATAATCATGGGAAAAAGAAGAATTAAAACAATCTGACATAGAAAATATGATGAAAGAATAATAAAAATGAATAAATGAAAAAGATTAGAACTTCCTCCATGTACTTGTTTGCTGACAAAATTCATGATAGTTTTCTCTACTTACCCCTTTTCATATTTTCAAGTGGTGACAAACTTAATGGTGTTTTCTCCACTGGGCATCTATGAATTTAGTAATTTGGCCCTTAACATATGACAGTCATATTTAGTCTATAGAGTTCTACACCCCAATCAACAGACTACTTCTTCCCCTATTTAACGAGACACTTCCCCACTATGAGATGCTTATAAATTAAACAAGGACCAAATTCATCACTCACAAATCGTCTAGAAACCAAATTCCACCCATTCAATGCTTTTCTCTACCAGGAATAATCAAACAAACTTCTTAATCCCATATGCAAGTTCACAAATTCTTTCCCATAAATAGGTTGTTAGAAATCATCTTACCAGCCTATTTTCCACAAATAGAATGTGTGAGATCATTATGCTTTGAGCAAATAGTACATTTAAACATTCATGATGTCCTGAAACTACTCCTCCACTTTCCACCTGATAAGTTGTTTCTTGCTTTTCTTATAATGTTAACCACCATAGCACATGGATAACATATTATAGATTAGGCTGTTAGTCATGGTATTAACCATAAAGTTTCCATGGTATAATGATTCATTCTCTAGAGCAGCAACAATTAATGCAAGTAAGAAGAAGACAAGACAACTTATTCCCCCACCACCCCACAACAACATAACCAGTGTAGTCCTAAAAGTAGGTAGAAGTTCGTAATCCCTCTCTCATAGAGCTGCCTTTCTGGGAAGGCCATAATACTCAAGCACATTGATGATTTTTCAAGGATTGTACTACCACATATAGCATTTTCTCGAAACTGCTCTTTCTAACGTACAAAATCTAATTTCAAGCCAACTTTTTCTTTTTCTATTTCAATAATATTTACAAGGTTAAATTCCCCCATAAATGCGTTGAAGAACTTCATAAGACAAAACGATGGAAAGCTGTATTAAAGAGTAGCCAGCTTATCACCATTATCTCATCATCCTTTTTCACTCCATATCGTATGTGACTAATTTATTAGTCTTCCTCTACAAGGCTTATCTAACTGGGAACATCAACAAATCTTCTGTTAATAGCATAGGACCGACCCAAAGTCATTTACCTGTCGGAGGGGATTATTGTCTAGCTTCAAACATGTAAGTGCAGGAAGAGATGTTAAGACAGAACCAGGCCAATCTTTTATCTTGTTTTTGGATAAAATAAGAGCCTGCACATATAAACAGATAAGTGATTAGCAACAGAGAAGTCAATCTAACCAACCAACCTAAATATTTTATTTTTTCATGATATTATGGCAAACTAAATAAGCATGTCCTAGCAAGTGGAAACTCCCAAAAGTTAATTCACTCTTTTTATCTTTTCATGGAGCAAAGGACTATAACCTGCCATAACAAGAATAAATCATGTAGAAATCCAGAAGATATGTGGGTTAAAGAAGGATGAAAAGAATCAGATACCTAACAAATGTAAGTTGACCACACGCAAAGGCAGTTGAGTTACAATTCAACTACTGCATAATAACAACTACAACTCTACAAATAAAATAAAAAATATATGAAAAAATCCTGCTTTCAGTGATATCTTCTATAACAACAATGCTTGACCTTATTTTTTTTCTTTTTCCTTTGTCAATCAAGCTTGATCGCCTTTTCAATGCAAACACAAGGGAAGAGGAAAATAAATTGTTTTACCTCTAAGGAAATACAAGAGGAAAGTTCAAGAGGAAGTTCTTCAATTGAATTCCCTGAAAGATCACATTTTGAGATGTCATTCGACTTCCAGACATCTGAAGGGACAGCAGTCAAACCAAGTCCTCCTAAAGAAAGCTCCTGCAAATACAACTATTCATGATGATACGGTCACCAGACAGGGAGAAGAAACAAATGGACGTTCCTATAGAATGTAGCATTACATGAAAAGGCACAAAGCATTCATTACAGTTACCAAATAAATTATTTTTAGACTATAGAGAAATACTAAACATCTTCGACTATCAAGTTCTGGCTTCAGGGTACAAAACAAGCTTTTTGCACACTTTTGTTTCTAGCAGGCCTCTGAAAACAAACTTCTCGTCAGTTGTCCCTTGAACTAACAGAGGATTCTAATAGTAATTATATTGAAAAGCTAGACAGTAGAGGTCATAATGTGAAATATAACAAAAACGTAAGCTCTATAATTTGAATTGCCCCACTGCACAAATATTTTGGCTTTAAATGAACAGAAATTTGTAATAGTTACTAAACGGGTAAAACTTACCCGCAACGGGTGTTCACACCAAGCCAATACATGCATGCCGTGTGTTTAAACATATTGTTCATTTTACTCTATTAAATCACATAATAATGGAGATTACATTGACTTGGTGTAAACACCCGGTGCGGGAAAGTTTTTTCCTGACTAAACTGTTATTAATCTCAGAGTTATTGCCTATATCGCACTTTCGCTGCCGCTGGTCCATTGAAAAGTATTAGAAACGAATGGACTGGAATTTACCAGACACGCCAACTTGGATATGTAGACTACAAAAATCCCCAATTGACGACATTTTGGAAGCAAATTTTATAGTAAGATTTAACTTTATTCATCTCCATTGGTGGTCTAACATCCAGCAGAATAAATATATTATTTTACTGGCATGAGGACTGGGGATTTTACAACTATAAAGTTAGTGAATAACCTTTGAAGATAGGGACAACTTAGCTGCCTTGGCAACAACATCCTCTTTCCCGGGTGTAGAAGTCGCAGACTCTACATTTAGAGTAGTTGCATCAAGAAAACAAAAAATAGAAAGAACACCATTATTGAACAATAACACCATCATACCTTCGTCAGTTGGAAGTCTACTTCGAAGAAATCTTAATAGAGCAGGTGTAGGTCCGTTTACCAAAGAACTGGAGAAATTTTTCAAGTTAAAAGGAATTTTGTATAAATTCAAGTACCGAGAAGAAAAATAGCAGTACAATAAATGTGCAAAGATCTAGTTTCAACCTCCGAAGTGTCCTAATTGGGTTGCCAGCGAGCAAAAGCTTCCGCAAAGTTGTCATTAAGCCTAAGTTATGAAGTTGTAACCAAGATTAGCTCATACAGAAATAATACGTATAATAATAACATAACATTATATTCTCTTGCACTCCTAAGAAAATGCACCAAGAAATAAAAGGACAAAGCAAAAAAAATCATTTATGCTGGTACTATAACAAAAGTCACACTTGCCTATCAAAAAAAGGACAGCAAAAATGACTGTGAGAACCAGAATAAATGATACAAAGTCAAACAACATAGCTAAACCAATTACACTATTATTAATGAACTTAATAAAACATAGGAAGTGAGCCTCAGCCTACCAATATCTGGAGGCAATCCAGACAATGAATTGTTCGATAAGTCCAGCATTGAAAGTTGCAATTTACATGCCTCCGCAGGGTACTCCTTCAACTGCAGACGAGAATAAACAACTTATTTCAACTCAGTTGACAAAATGATTTCACCAAGAGGAAACTGGTTTACACGATAGACCAAGTTGCAACATCTGATTTTCAGGGCACTGTTATGCCTTCCAAAAAAACAATTCAATGAAACATTGTGGCATAATTATGAGAATCTCCTAGTGATTTTCTTTTGATAACCAGAAACCTTCAAGGCCAATGGCACACAGCTTGGAACTCAGTGGATAAGGGACCCATTAATGCACCCCTCTCCATTTATATACTAAGAGAATCTCCTAATGAATTGAAGATGACGAATAAGTAATCACCTGGTTTGAGTGGAGATCAAATATCCCCAACCTATTAAGAGTGCCTATCTCCACAGGTAATGAAGTAAGTGCATTATTCCTGTCAAAGTGGATAAACAAAAGAATGGGGCCGCGGTGGAGAGGGAAAATGTGAATGTCACGAAATAGAATAATTTTATGCCTCTCAAAACCAAAGGAAACACAAGCACCAATTCCAGATATACCCGATATAGAACTCCAAAAGAGATGAGCAATCCTTTATTGAGGATGGGATCAATGAAATTCCTAGCAAAATTTAAATAAAGCGAGGAAACCAGGTCATGTAAACTAATAAAAGATACACATTGCAAATTTTAGCAGTATTTCAAGTGTTACCACAACCACGAAAGAAGCTTGATTTACTCACTGTTCTGATGCAGGTCGAGGCGAATTAAGCGTGAAAGACTTCCTATATTTTCTGGAATGCTATTGAGCAAGTTTTTTGCTGTAGAAATTAATTTGAGGTAAATGCAGTTCCATAGTAAGAGTCAATTGACAGTACAGAGAAAATAGAATATTCAGAGTTTTTACATGCATTGAGTTCAGTAAGCATTCTGCAAGATGCAACCAAACCCTCTGGTAGGGTTGCTAACTTGTTTCCCTGGCATGAATATAACAAAATGTGAATTGTCAAGCATGACTTTCTGAGTGCAAAACTATAAGAAATCATCATGCAGTAGTAAGACAATCAGGTGTTAGTACCTCAACATCCAACTTTGTTAATTTTGAACACTTCGCTAGATCTGCTGGCAAACTGGAAATGCTATTGTTTGATGCCTGATTGAAAGAACAGTCAGAAGAAAAAACAAACTGGTTTGAACAAATGCAAGAGAGAATTGCAGAATGTTTGATAGTTGATGTTTTGATAAACATAAGAAAAGGTTGCTTCTTTGAGTCTCAACAACTCTTCATGCTAATAAAACTTTTAAATGTACTGAACTCCCTCGATGAATCCTCCTCAATAATGAGAATAATTAGTATTTTTTAGGAGTCCACCTTAGTGAGCTTCATAAAGCATAGCCAGTCAAAGTCCAGAAAAAGGAATATGGGTAGGATAACAGCTAGTGCAAAATTATTCTAGATACTAGTATTCCTCTAAATTGAACTTGAATAGAACAAAATGGATATTTAAGTTCAATTTAACTGAAATGGTACTGATATTAGTTGGGGTCAGCCAGACGAATCCTCTACATCCATTCTGTTCTTTTTTTATTAATACACAAAAAATTTAACTTTGTCAAAAAAGAACAAAATGGATATAGAGGATTCGTCTGGCTGACCCCAACTAATTTCAGACTAGACTTAGTTAATTGATTGATACTGGGAAAAATGTTATTCAACTTATAGGTCATTTTGGACGACCAGGTGCAGCACAATTAGAAACAAGCTCAAAGATTCTTAACAAGGGTTTTTTGAAAAGCATTTGAGCTTACTGTGCATGTGACATTCTGTCATGAAGTTAATCTTCAATTTCTCGTACTCTTTATTGAATATCATCCCACAAAATACTCAAATATTTGGCTATTAAATGAAGAAGAGGTCTGGATTATAAATGTGGAATGTGATGATCTCTTGTGATCGCAATAAAATGCATCCTCCTTTGCAAGGAAGAAAAAGAAGTGCCTTCAAAATTGTTCACCATCTCATAGCGTTCCATATCATGTCAAAAGCCCAATTATAATTTGAAAAGTTAACTTAAAATCATTTATCTTAGAATGACTAGGTATTTATGAAATACCAAGTCTTTCCAAGAGGTTATCTTTTGTATACATGGTTGCTCTTAATGTCTCTACTTTTTCGTATATTACTTGTATATGGGGATTTCCTAAACATTAATAAAATTATTTACCATTTAACCTTATTAGTTATTAGCAAATTACGCTTATAGTAAGATGCATACCACATTGATTAAATGTTTTTGAAATTCTAAGATCAATATTCGCTTATGGGGTTAAAAGGCCAAAATGTTACTTTTTCCTGTAGCAATTCTCATGCTAATCATGTGACTATTAGAAAAGCATCTACTTGTAAGTAGGACATCAGATAGACATTTTCACAGATGCCATTCTAAAAGTAGACATTCAAATTTTAAGGTGGTGAATAATTCACTAAGATATGCCAGATAACTGCTGTCTAGCGTCTAAATATCAAGATAAACAGTTCAGCAATTTAATCAGAACCATCTTTTCTTCATGTAGTAACATATCATCAGAAAGATGAGGTGCTACCTTGAGGTCTGATAACTCCACACATCTTCCAAGGGAGTTAGGGAGATCATTTAGTTGGTTGTTTGAACAATCAAGCCTGGAGTCAGTACACAGATATTTAATAAGCTGGTAGTTGGTCAAATGTTATTTAATACAGTGGTGAAATGATCAAACCTACTTGACTAGAGAAGCTGCTGTTCCGATCTCTTCTGGAATATTCACTATCAAGTTAAATGATACATCTAATGACTTCAGCATATGAAGCCTAGCAGAATAAAAGAGAAGTCATTAAATCTCTGGATCAGCTTTCATGTAAGATGCTAAAAAAGAACCAGAATAAAGTATTTCAAGATTGAAGAGGTAAAAAAAGGACATACTCTCCAATAGCAGCTGGAAGATGGGTTAGCTTGTTGTGACTAACATTTAGCACTGACAGTAGAGGTAAATTTCGAATGTCTTCCTGCAATGTTTCTATGTCATTATGAGCCAGAATCAGCTTCTGCAGCTCCACGGCCTAAAACAGTTAAAGGCATAAATTTGCATTAGCAATCCTCAAGGAAATAAACCAGGTGCCTTGTGAACTAAAAAGTATTACTAACGAGAAACTCATATACCTCCCACCACTTCTCATCCTCACTGGCTGCATCCAAACTTTTGTATACGTCAATGGGCACCTCACTGTACATGAAAAAGCAAATCATTTTTCCTACTTTCTCTTATAGATCCAAATCAACCATTTACTATTTCTGTTACTAACAAGTGTTAAGATATTACATCTTGAATTTATTATCTTAAAGTCAGGTGTACAAGTCATTCAATCACCTTGCTGACACATATATAAACGGAGAAAAGAAACATGAAATGTGTTGGCATAATGTAGGCATCAAATACCAACACTTAACCTGTCATATGTATAAGATACTGCTCCCTTTGTTCCATTATTTATTTTAAGACATTAAACTTATCAGACATTCCGAAACATTGTCAATTCCAATAATGAATATATTATAACCTGACTTTCCATTTTTACCCTAAACATAAAATTTCATTGCACCAGTGTTTTGAGATTCTCTTATTCTGCATCATATATTGTTACAGTCACTATGTTTATATTGTTTTCATAGAAGGGAGTGTAAAACTACTTACTCTTTGAGAAGTAACAAGAAACAACTAAACAGGGGTTAAATTATTCCGCTTTGGAAACTGTGTTCCCTTTTCTTGACTTTCAAAGATGAAAAAGAATATGGTATGGAGAACATAGAATTTATAATCCCATATCCAACTTCATTGCTTTTTTCCCCATAGAGAACATGTTGGGCTCTCTAATAGTCCAACAGAATCGGGCGGATAGACTGTAAAGCTTAGATCGGCTAAGATTGAATTGAACTGTCTTTGATTAAGTAAATCCTTCCCGATTTATGTTTCTGCCCCCCCAGAAGACATTGTAATCGGTAAATGTTTGATTCCCCTATCGAACTGACTTAGGAATCAATAGAATGGAACTTTCAGAATGTTGTATGAGCATATTCTAATATCTGTAGTCATTTTACTGACCATATGGTAAGCTGATAAGGGCTAGCCTTTTAAAATTTAAGACAAACAGTGGTATCTGGATCCTTGGCGGAGTTGTATCTTAGCTTTATATTTAATTAAAAGTGATCAAAATTTGAAACTACAGAAAGCCAGTATTTCTGCTTTTGTACCAAACAGATGATTTAAGGTTAATCACTAGCTTATGCCTACAAAACAAGGAAACCTCTCGACTGAACTTGAACAAACTACATTGACTTGAGAAAATCAAAGAGATCAGTAATCCTTATGACAATTCATCAGAATAGAATGCATAATTATAAGACGATTCAAGCCATCCCTTTATCCAAAAAGGGGGATGATCCATCTCATTGTCCACCAAAATATGCAATCCCTTCCACCCTTAATGATCTAACTACAAGTAATAATGTGCTTACAGAATAAAAGTGACGTCCTTCAACTAAATCTTGCACAGCTACCGCTTTTTTTATTAATAATGCAGAGGAACAGTAGGATTAGAGCCATTAGACAAAAATCTGATTTGGTACAATGGCATATAAAGAAAAAAAATACATTTTGAATCCAAAGAGGTATCATCAGTTGTTCGTTATCATTCATGATTGAAAATTTGTTGAAATCAAGCCGCTATCTTTATTTTCTTCGCGCTAACCTCACATTCTCTTCAAAATCAAAGTACCAACAGATAGATAATTTCCAGCTACCACGATATACACCTAGTTCCTTCATTTCCTTCCAGCAGTAATTTCATTGAGAACCAGAGTTCAATATCAATTCATGTGAAACTCCATCTATATTGAATTTATAAAAAAATTCAAAGCTGTGATAAACTTGTTCTTCAGAGTATAACTAAGTCTAGAATTGCTAAGGATCTTCATATCCAAGTTACTACTATCCAATTACACATCCATCCTCAGTTCTCACCTAACATTATAAAAACAAGAAAAAGAAAACAGATTTTGCAGCTTTAAAATGTTCTAATTCCACTGTTTTATGCACAAAACTAACAGAATTTTCACGAGAACAGAGTGTAAATTCTAAATCTAATAATCTATATTGAATTTGCGACTATTTTTTTCATTAATTCTGCAAAAAATTGCTCAACTAACTATAGAATCATCAACGATCTTCATATTGACTCCGATATCATAAGTTTTGATAACAAAATAAAAACGATTCACAACTTCAAAATGTTCTAAAAATTCACCAATTCACGCACAATGCTAACATCAAATTGAATCTCCAGTTACGAAGAACAAAATGAACAGATCAACTCAATAAAAAATTCAAAAAACAAATGCGAGAAAAACAGGATAATTAGGTACTTGCCTAAGAGAACGATTCGATAGATTGAGAGAACCGGAAGTTCTCGCAGCTTTGAGAACTCGATCCATGGCGATTAGTTCTCAATTTTCCATGAATCCAAACTCTAAATCTTACAAGATCTCTTTCTCTTTCGATCGATTGGTGAAGTTTTACAATTTTTTGGTACTCGAAAACTTAAAATGGGTAGACTTGGTAGTATCACATTATTTATCAATAAGTTTACATGTTTCGTATTATTTTTCTCGAGTTTTATATCTCAACTATTATTGTATAATATATTATGCGCAATTTACGAAAATTAATTTTATTAACTTTTAAAGTTAAATTCAATTATAAATATTTAAAAATTATACGAAAATTATTATATATTGCAATTTTTTGCATTATATCCTATCATATTAGTTAAATTTTTTAAAGTTTTGACTCAAAAAATGGAAAGTGTGACAATGAATAGTGGACGAAGATAGTACTATTTGAAAATTACATAAAAAAAATAATATAAATTATAATAATTGACAATTTAAAATACTTCAAAATCGTAAATATTTGATTAACTCTTTTAATTTTATCTGTATCACATGAGTTTTGAGACAGATAAAAGTAACATACATGCTCTTGTAACTTAATAGTACTACAAATTAAAGTCCAATAAGATTACACATAATGTTAGTGAAAGGCCTAGATACACATTTTTCTCTTTTATTTTATCATATATATATTACTCATATTCTTAAAGGCACTTTAATTATATTTCATACACTAGTGACCATCTTGTTTTTCCTTTTGCATGGGCTTGGGTTGATCCATTATGGTATTGGGCTTGGGCTGATGACGACGATGATGATGAGGAGGAGGACGATGATGATGATGCTGATTAAACGGAGGAGGAAAAGGAAAAGAAGAAGGAGAAGGAGACGGAGACGGAGACGGAGAAGGAGAAGGAGGAGGAGGAGAATGATGATGACGATGATGATGATGATGTTTTTTCGGTGGTGGTAGACATCCATAGAAACAACGATATATTATTAATGGTTTCTTGAAAATGATGAGTTTTGACTGATTCCATACGGAAAAGCCCGGAACAATAGCGTGTGAGCTCATATTTTCTTGTTTTCGGGCTTTCATAGAGCCTGGGATCGGCCCGTTATTAGCATAGCCCAAGTTTAAGAGTAGCAACAAAAGCAATGAGCTTAAGAGGAAAATATTATGAGAAACCATTATATATTATGATATTTGCTTGTAATTAATGAACTAGTTACTAATGACTTGATTATAATTAAGTGTTTTAATCTTGTATTTATAGCTTAAAAAAAAATAGAATTAATTTATGGAATTAAGCACCATATGCATTGGGCATTATTTTAGTCTAGTATTTAGGTATCATCAATCTTGCATTGATACAAAGTCAATGTATTTTATATTAAAATTTGCATATTTTAGATATTTATATTTCATTTACACGTATATGAAAGATAAAAGTAATTAAAAAATTATTGTTTGAAATGATTTGAACATATTTTGTCATATGAACATCTAAATTAAAGTTGAATAATACTATCGAATGTTCAAAAGGAAATCAGATAAATTTAAAAATGTATAAAAATAATTATTTCAAAAAGCATACAAGAATTCAAAAGACTGAACCATATTATAAATAACGGATTCAATAAAAAATTTCTCTTTGTATGGACATCACCTATTTTGCGAAGTAACTAAAATCTCCTATCAACATATATTATCGATAAATAATTTGTGGTTACCATTGAAATGACATAATTGTGTAAGTATTTTTAACACTATTATTGTCATTCAAGTGGTATTATAAAAATTTTTTTACAGCTTGACATGTCTGTCGTAGAAAATTCATAATCTCATTGTAGAAAAATCGAAATCATGTTTTTCAGAAACTAGACTTTTAGATCTCTAACATACCGAAATTCAAAATTTAATACCTTCAGAATCTTTCTAGATGATTTTTTGAAGTTAGCTCTATATTCTGTCATGCTAAAAATTCATCACTTTTTTTTACAGCCCGACATGTTCGTTGTAGAAAATTCATATCTCATTGTATTTAAAAAAACTTGATCTAGGTCCTTTTTCTTTGCTTTTGGAAATATTAAATAAGATAAATTAAACGACGTGAATTTTATTGAGAAAATAAATATATGCATCATGCCAAAATAATATGTATTATAAAGTTACTTATATACATTTATATAAACATTTTAAATAATTTAAACATGGTTTCTAATAAAATCACTTATTATAACAAAATAAGTAAAAAAAAAAAAATATGACTAGTGGCACGTCGAAAAAAATTAAAATAATTTATATATGGTATTGGCTGTTGCATGCAACTTTAGTGTTATTATTATATTTATTAAATAAATGCATATACTAACATATAATATATATACATACTCAACAAAAATCACAATGTAAAATGCACAAAATCTAACATATATATATTTTTTTATATGCATCGATTCAATCGAGAACGACATATAAACGCATAAACTAACTGAAATCATACTGATAATAAAATTCGAAAATTAAAAATATCGAGTTAATTACTATCTTTACTCATATGGATATATCTATTAGTTAATATAAAGTTTGAAATAAAATTAAATTATAAAATAAAGATTATCCATGGCGTAATATATAATTTGTGAAAGCAACTTTAGTGTTTAACTGTTAATTAGTGACTTAATTATTATTTATTGGATAGTAACTGATTACGTAAGTGACTTATAATTTATGTTGTCAATTTTTTATTCTAAATTATTTTTACATGTGTGAACACTATGTTTTGCTTATTTATTTTTTTTTAAACTATTTTTTACAATTTTAATGAATTTAAATACATTAATCTGTAACGCTTTTAACTTTTGTGGCGGCTGTTTGAGTAATACTAACATGTAAGAATTTAAACAAGTAACTATTTTTTTTTATTTTTAATTAAATATCTCTTGTTAGAATATTAAAAATTTGATTATCTTTTATTAATAAAAAACAACAAAGTAATTTGGGATGAATTACCAAAATTAAACTACGGAATTGAACTAAAATCTATCATATCAAAGTTTATATCGTTTTAGACTAAAGTTTAAAAGTTTAATATTTGGTATTTGTTTTAATATTTTGATTATTGAGATCGAGCTTTTGAAATACTAAATCGAATATTAAATGGACATTTTAATGAATTATTTACTATATTTATCTGTAGCATAAATGAGTGATCGAATGAGTTGATTGACTTGTAATACAAACTAATTTGGGATGGGTTATCAAAATTAAATTACGGAACTGAATTAAAATCTATCATATCAAAGTTTACACCGTTTTAGACTAAAGGTTAAAAGTTGAATATTTGTGTATTTGTTTTAATCTATTGATTATTGAGATCGAACTTTTGAAATACTAAATCGAATATCAAAATGGCCATTTTAATGAATTATTTACTATATGTATGTGTAGCATAAATGAGTGATCGAATGACTTGATTGACTTGTAACACAAAATTTACAATATTAGTATTGGAACTTGAGAATGGAGATCTGACCTCGGTATAGCATTTTTTAAAAATATAACATGTCAAACGTTATGTAAATTCTGAACATATCTTGTCAAAAGAAAAATTCCTTCAATCATTTGATAACGAAATTATATTGCCAGAATTTTACTTATCATCCCGAACCAAATTATAAAAGTTCAATATTTTAATATCTGTTGTTGATGGGAGATAACAAGTTTTTCATAAAATTAGTCAAAATACGCAAAAACTGGCTCAAACATCACGACCATCAAAATAAGAAAATGAAATATAAAATCTAGTTCCAATTATTTATTATTAAGTTTTTGCTTATTAATACTTTTTGAGCTTGATTGCTTTGAAACTTAATTGAACGACCATCAAAATTGCTTGAGGTACAAAATAAACACCTTAAATTTATAGAAACCAAAAAAAAAAGTTTACTTGAAAAAGTTTTTTTTTTAATATATATATATATATATATATATATATATATATATATATATATATATATATATATATATATATATATATATATATATATATATATAATTTGTCGCGCCCCATTTTCGCAGAAAACGGGTTTTGTGCACGACCTAACAACTCTTTTGGGATTTTGATTTTTTGGAGTCGCCACCTAACGAATTAAGGCGCGTTAGGGCACCTATCTAACCTAACTAAGTCTAACTAAGGTCAACGAGCCAGAGAATTAGGGTAAGGGTTCAAATTACCTCGAGGGGAAGGTGTTAGGCATCCCTCGAGGTCCACAAGTGTAGGTCCCGGCCGTATCTCATGCAATCTATGTGGGGGTTACAAGTAGCAATCAAGGTCACTATTATTATTCATTAATATACTTGCTAAGTGATAACAAGTATGAAACAATTAAGGCTATTTTATTAATTTAAACATGCAAGGCTAGGTGATAGCAATAAATAAACAATCAAGTTTTATTTACATTTAAGCATGTAAGACTATGCTATAAATAAAATTTGTAACATTAAGCAATTAATATGTGAGAAAGTAAAGTTTAAAAATTTAGCAAGTTTTGAATATGAAAATTTTTTATTTTAAAAAAATGTTTGTTTCTTTGTAGGGATGATGCCACGATATTGTTGATCGCGCTCCTCCACCATAGAAACAATTTTGATTTGAGGTCGGTCTAAAAAATAGTTATGTTTTAAAAAAAAAATTTAAAAGTTAGTTCACACGTAGACACATAAACATTTACATATAAATGCACATAATTTCTTTTAAAATTCATGGGTAGGTGGTACTTCCAGGGGATGCGTCGGGTTTAAAATTTGGAACTAGACCTCGTAGTTCCTTTGACTTTCCCACTAACGATAGGTTAGGAGATAGTGCTTATAATTTATTTTTTCAAAATAAACAATGTCATAATCAATCCAAAGTTTTAAGGAAAGATTGAATAATGACTTTTTAAGAAAATTATGTTGCAAAACTTTATAAATACTAAAAACTAGTAGAACATTAAGATGGCAAATTTATTAATGCAAAGATTTTACGATGAAATATATTTAAAGCCAAATAATTTTATTAAATGCATGAAATGATTTTAATTTAGTATATAAAAAAAAAAAAATATTGCATCATGAATGAAGACAAATAGGATTAATATTAACCAATTTTGGGGGAAGGACACAAATATGCACAAACAAATTTTATTTTTTATGGATATGTTAAGAGTTTATTTACAATCCTATAGACATGATTTCTAGGTGTTTTAAAAAACAGAGTAACATATATATGCATGATTTTGTAAATGATATGAACAACTTAATACTTAGACATAGTTTCTATGTGATAAGACAAATGAAAATTTATAACGTATTTTAACATCTAACAACCTACTAGATTATTAGGATTTGATTTTAACATTAAGAAATTAATGGAATCTAGTTATTATTTTTTTTTAAAGACTTATTAACAAAAAAGCATCAAGCAAATTAAAAATTGATTAGATTATAACACCTATAAACATTAAATCTAGGTGGTTAAACCTATAGGCATGATTTCTAAAAAAATTATAACGAACAAATAAGCATATAAATCCCCCTCCCTTAGACGACCCCCAAATAAATTTATTATATGATCTTTAGGGTTACAATTGTTACAACATTCGAATAAATAAAATAAGAAAGAAAAAATATGTAAATTCAAATAAACAAATAAATCTTTCTTCAAGGTCGATCTTCAACTTGAACTTCAAGTTTGAAACCTGTTAAAGCAGTCCAAATAACGGTTAAATAGATTAGGAATGGTAGCAATGCAAACAAGTTGATCCAACCTTTACTCGAACAAAAGCAGAATGGCAAAGTAGCGAAGAAGAACACTTGAATGTTTATCGAAATATTAATATATTGTTTGAGTAGCAAGAGAACAATGAGAGAAGGAAGAGTGATGAGAGAATTTGTGATTGAGAGTGAATGAGTGTCTTATAATGAAGGGAGGGGTCTTTTTTATATAGTAAAGGAGGGGGGAACAAATAAGGAAAATAAAATCAATTATAATACAATTTTCCTTATTTTAAAGGATATCCAAATCAGAAAATAATTTTAAAAATTTATTACCAAAATATAAAACAAGTAAGAATAAATTTAGAGAGATTAATATACATATTCCTTAAATAAAGAGAAGCCAAAATCAAAAAGTTATTCTACCATAAATAAGCAAGTAAGAAATCAGTCACTTTCAATTAATATTAATTTCCTTAATTACGAGGAAAATAAAATATGATTTATTTATATTATTGTTATATATATTTTATTTACCAAATAAAAGAGCAAGAAATTGTCCAGAATTAAATAATGGCAAAAGAAAACCATCACAATTTTTACCAAAATTCAAAATTACGGTCCAACATGATTTTGCATAAAATCAGCACAAGAGTTTTTATCAATTCAAATTAAGCAAATAAGGAATCAACCCACTATAAAAGCCATACTATACATAATCTTCCATCAACTTATTAGCTATGTAATTAACATATGACCTATTTCACGACTTAATTAGACAAGAAAACAATGAATTGATTTAACATACAATCTTACTAATTTAATCAAGAGACCAACATACAAGATATGATACTACTAGAAATAAAAGGGCAATGTTTTCACACGACTTACTTGTGAAGTAAACAAATTAACCCATCAAAACAAGCTAACACAACAAGCGAAAAAATGGAGCAAACTATAATGACTCAACGATATTTAGACATGGAGCAAACTATAATGACTCAACGATATTTAAAACGGAGCAAGCAACACCTTAATTCATGTAGTAATCATGTTGAGAAAACTGAGATAAAATAATGTTTAAATAGAAGGACGTACCATGGATGGATCTAAAATTTGAGCAAATTACCAGAGCTTGTAGCTTGTTTACTTTTCTCATAGTTGCACCATCATTGCTCGCCGTATTCGGAGTTGGAGCCGCTGGTTGTCGTCTGTGCAGCTGCTGCTCGCCTGGCTGCTGCTATTGATGGCCGCTGCTGCGTGGCGGCTGTCGCCGCTGGTTGCCTCGCCTGGCGGCTGCTGCGTGGCGGCTGTCGCTGCTGGTTGCCTCGCCTGGCGGCTGCTGCGTGGCGGCTGTCACTGGCCTGCAAAAGAAGAAGGAGAAGAGAAAAGGGGCGAGAAGGAGAAGAGAGAAGGGATGAGGGAAAGGGAGAGAGGGTTGGCCGGCGATGGTGGGCTGGTGGTTGACGCAGGGGTTCTCGCCGGGGCTGCTGGCTGGCTGGCGCAGTCACCTGGCATCTCGCCGGGGCTGCTGGCTGGCGCAGTCACCTGGCATCTCGCCGGTGGAGCTGCTGGTTGGTGTTGCCTTCCTGCTTGCTTCGCCGGCTGGAGAGAACGGGAAGAGGAAGAAAGGGGCGAAGAGAGAGAGAGAGAGGAGAGGCGGCTTCCGTCCGGCTATCTCCTCGTCGGAAAAAATTTGAGAGGAGAGAGCGGTTGAATTTTGGAGAGAGAGGGAGAGAGTGGCGGCTTGGAGAGAGGGGGGAAGAAGAGAATGAAAATAATTTTTAGGTTTTAGGGTCTTTTGGTGTTGAAGAAAGAGAATGAGAGATTTAATCACAACCGTCGGTTTAGATAGAGATGAAGGGTTAGGATTCGATCTAGGATTTATTAATTAAATAGACGGATGAGATCAAAAGATGATTTCTTGAAATTAGATGAGTTAGATACGGAATGGCTAAAATTGCAATTAAAATTGGCTAGAATTGAAAGGAAGAGATGGCTATGATTGTAATAAAACTCTAATTCAAGTGGTTAGAATTGAAAGAAATTAGAATAAAATAGGCTAGAATTTAAATAATTTAAGGAAAGTGTAAAAATTATTTAACTTTGAAACGTTTGAAATTCGTCAATAATTTTAAAGTATTTTAAAAAATATATACGATAATTTTATAAAGTAGAACATACTAAAATATATAATTTTCAAGCAAAGTCGACTAAAATTTTTAAAGTTTAAAATACGTATTTAATCTAATAGTATTCCTAAAAAGGGTCAAAGGTCGGTCAAAATTGGGTGTCAACAGCTGCCCCTTGGTTGATTGAGAATGAAGAATGAATTGTCAGGCAACCAACGTTGACTTAGTAGCCGATTTTGTCCGACCGACGACAGATGTCAGCGGATCAATTGAAGCGAAGTAGAGTTAAAAAAAAAGGGTACGACCGAGACTTTGGTTTTAAGTCGCCTACATATCTCTGGTTATACGAGAATCAGGTCGTGTGTAGTTCTAGATTCAAGAGCAAATGAAACTCTTAAAAGTTGAAAGAGCGGTAAGGTATTTGGAAGGCAAGATATCGGCTTGAATGGATAAGATTAGAGTAGCGAGAAGAGAGAGATTGAGAGGCTAAAAGAGTATGACAGAGAAGCGTGAAGAGCATGATAGAGTGGGGTTATCAACATCTGAACAAGGGTTCGGAGTATGAAAGGCGAAGAATTGATAGAGCCATTGTTGTGATAGAGGATAGCGATATAATTGTGATCAAGGGCGATCGATCATATCTGCAAATTCTAGATAAAATGTTAGCTTATAAATAAATAAAGTATGACCAATAATAATAAAATATGAGTACTATTAAATAGACAAGAGGTGATAGAAAGCGTATCTGTTTGAGACGTACTG
Source organism: Solanum chilense (assembly GCA_032847665.1). Taxonomy (NCBI): domain Eukaryota; kingdom Viridiplantae; phylum Streptophyta; class Magnoliopsida; order Solanales; family Solanaceae; genus Solanum; species Solanum chilense. Next base: position 1,843,699 of record CM064972.1, read on the forward strand.
CAAGCCTTGATAGTCTGTAACTTCTTGAAGGATTGAACCCATCTCTGAAGAATAACGTCAAACTCCAATAGATTTGATACTATAAAGATATAATAATATAGACGAAAATATCTAGTCATAAGGAGAGTCAAAACGTCATTTTAAGGCGGACGAGCCTAAGTGTCGTTTTAAGGCGGACAGCCTAAATGTCTTATAAAGCGAACAAAATATCTTGTAAAGCGGACGAACATAAACGTCCTATGAGGCGGACAAGCCTAAATGTCCCTTTAAGGCGGACAAGCCTAAATATCCTGTTGTAAGGCGGACGAGCCTAGATGTCACATTGTAAGGCGGACAAACCTAGATGTCACATTGTAAGGCGGACGAACCTAGATGTCACATTGTAAGGCGGACGAACCTAGATGTCACATTGTAAGGCGGACGAACCTAGATGTCGCATTGTAAGGCGGACGAGCCTAGATGAAGAGACAGTAGGTCACAGTGACGAGTTGAATCCGAAGATATCTTTATGGTAGCCTGAATGATAGATGAGGAGCGAAATGATGGTGCGAGTAGCCAGGCATTTGTCGGAGCCTTCGTTTGTAAACAAGTGAACAGCCGTTCAAAAGGCGACTTTGCCTGTAATCTGCATGACTGTAACTTGTAAAATAGTAATTAGAGCAGGAAAAGCGGTAAATGTAAACATGATGCAATTTCCCATATTGACCATGAATGTTTGCCTTAAGACCATGCAAAAATGACGTCTTAGGCTATGATGTCTAGGGCCATGATATGCAAAGTGTATCCTCAGGTCATGAAAATGTTGTCTGTAGGCTATGAAAATGACGCCTTTAGACTATGACACCTTCGGATTATGATAGACAGAAATTAAACCCTTAGGCCATGATATGATGTCCGCAGGCCATGAGGATGATGCCTTTAGACTATGACGCCTTAGGAACATGATATGCATAAAATAAGTCCTCAGGCCATGACATGAAGTCCGCAGGCCATGAAAGATGACGCCTTTGGAGGATGACGCCTTTGGAATATAAATAATGAGTAAAGAGAGCGTATCTGTTTTTGACATCTGTTGATACTCTTGTGACTTGATTTGATTCGGGCGCATGTAAACTTCGAGCACGATGCAATCTTGAGCTTATGCAAACTTCGGGCACAATGCAGTCTCGGGCACAATGCGATGATGCATTTCTTCGGGCACATGCAATATCGAGCACATGTAATGATGCACTTCTTCGGCACAATGTAATATCGAGCACAATGCAATGATGCACTTCTTCGGGAATAATATAATATCGGGCACATGCAGTATCGAGCATATGTAATGGTGCATTTCTTCGGGCACATAAAATATCGAGCGCATGCAATAATGCAATTCTTCGAGCATAAGTCAATATTGGGCATATGCGATGATGTATTTCCTCGGGCATATGAAATATCGAGCACGTGCAATAATGCATCTCTTCGGGCATAATATAATATCGAGCGCATGCAATAATGTGATTCTTCGAGCATGAGTCAATATTGGGCATATGCGATGATGTATTTCCTCGGGCATAACATAATGATGTAGTTCTTTGAGCATAGGGTGATATCAAGCGTAGGTGCAAAATGATGCAATATCGGGCATAATGTAATTTGTCAGCATAACAGTTGCTTGAGGGCATACAGTAGCTTGGGCGTCCACCTTATTGGAAGGATCGAGTGTCATATGTCGGGCTCAAATGTGGTGATGTTGATTGTTGCAGTTGCCTTTTGTATATGTACCTGTATTTTCTACATTCAAAGAAAAATAGTTAGTTTAAAGGGGGGGAAGGTTGATCTGTATCCGTGATTTGGCGCAGCGGGCTCCTTTGGCTTGCCATCCACACCTCTTCGAGCGTCTGTTTTTTTTCATAAAAAGGGGAAAAGGAGAGAAAAAATAAATAAAAAAAATGAAAACAAAACTTTGAAAGATTTTGAAATTATCATTTAGTAAAAGCTGATGTCGAATCTTTGACCATGGCATAGGTTGAGACTTTACAACGTCTGACTCAACAGTGGAGCTATCATTTAATCTTCGTTGTAAGCTGACCGCTTGTTGAGAAGAAACTTTTGGTGAAATTTTGAGTTTACTCAAAATTTCTGCCCCAGTATGAAGATGTGCCAGGAGAAGTCTTGATGGAATTTTTGAGATCCTCTCAAAAATTCTGCCCCAGTTATCAGTAGAAAAGGGGGAAATGAAAGTTTTATTTATAATAAGACCGAACCCCATAGGAGCGCCTACGTATCCCCTCTTAAACGGGAATCAGGTCTGACGTAGTTCCAAATTACAAAAGAGCATGCATCAATCTCTAGATGTAATACTTTTTCACAGAATCTGAATTGATAGGTTTTGGCCAAACTTCTCCATCCATTTCTGCAAGTATGAGGGCTCCGCCTGTCAGTACTCGAGAGACTATGTACGGACCTTGCCAGTTTGGTGAAAATTTACCCTTTGCCTCGTCTTGATTTGGAAAAATCCGCTTCAAAACTAGTTGCCCAGGTGAGAAATGTCTGGGTTTAACCTTCTTGTTGAAAGCTCTGGCCATTCTATTCTGATAGAGCTGACCATGACAAATGGCGTTAATTCTTCTTCCATCTATTAATGCCAAATTCTCTGCCCGACCTCGTATCCAATCAGCATCACTCAACTTTGCTTCTTGGATGATCCTTAGGGAAGGTATCTCAACTTCGGCGGGTATCACAGCTTCAGTGCCGTATACTAAGAAGTAGGGTGTGGCCCCTGTGGAAGTTCTGATTGTGGTACGATACCCCAGCAATGCGAAAGGTAGCTTTTCCTGCCAGTGTTTGTGATTATCGATCATCTTGCGCAATATCCTCTTGATGTTTTTGTTTGCCGCCTCAACAGCCCCATTCATCTGTGGCCTGTATGCTGTGGAGTTTCGATGACTGATCTTGAACTTCTCACACATTGATCTCATCAGGTCACTGTTTAGGTTGGTGCCGTTGTCGGTGATGATTGACTCAGGAATTCCAAACCTACAAATAATGTTGTTTTTGACAAAGTCATCCACAACTTTCTTTGTCACTGATTTATGGGAGGTGGCCTCAACCCACTTGGTGAAATAGTCAATTGCGACAAGAATGAATCTGTGCCCATTGGATGCTGTTGGCTCGATTGGACCAATGACATCCATGCCCCATGCTGCGAACGGCCAAGGTGAACTAGTGACATGGAGTTCGTTGGGAGGTACTCGAATCATATCTGCGTGAGTCTGACATTGATGACATTTCTGGACGTAGCGAATACAGTCTGTCTCCATAGTTAGCCAATAATATCCTGATCTCAGAATCTTCTTTGCTAATGTAAAACCGTTCATGTGAGGGCCACAGGTGCCTGCATGTATCTCTTTGACCAGCCTGCGAGCCTCTTTTGCTTCGACGCATCTTAGCAGCCCCAAATCGGGAGTTCTCCTATAGAGGATTTCCCCACTTAAGAAGAATTGGGTTGCTAACCTTCGAATTGTACGCTTTTGTACACTTGTTGCATCTTCTGTGTATTCACCACTCTTCAAATATCTTCTAATGTCATCGTACCAGGGCTTTCCATCAGACTCTTCCTCAACATGGAAACAATAAGCTGGTTGTTCATGTATATGAATCTGAATAGGATCGATGTAATTGTGATCAGGGTGTCGAATCATAGAAGACAGAGTGGCTAAGGCGTCTGCGAATTCATTTTGGACCCTTGGTACATGTCTGAATTCTGTTTTGACAAACCTTTTACATAGCCTATGCACGCATTCCAAATATGGTAACAACTTTCGATTTTTTGTTGCCCAATCACCTTGAACCTGATGGATCAATAGGTCTGAATCCCCTATTATTAGCATTTCCTGGACATCCAAGTCGATCGCCCGTCGGAGACCTAGTATGCAAGCTTCGTATTCGGCCATATTATTTGAGCAAAGGAATCTGAGTTTTGCTGATACTGGATAATGTTGCCCAGTGGGTGAGATCAAAACAGCCCCGATGCCGGTTCCATTCAGATTTTTAGCTCCATCAAAGAACATTCTCCATCCATCATATTCTTCAGAAATGTCCTCTCCCACAAAGGCCACCTCTTCATCTGGGAAGTAAGTCTTCAAAGGCCTGTAATCATCGTCCACGGGATTCTGTGCCATGTGGTCTGCTAATGCCTGTGCTTTCACTGCTTTTTGCGTGACATACACTATGTCAAATTCGCTCAACAATATCTGCCATTTTGCCAGTTTACCTGTGGGCATAGGCTTTTGAAAGATATACTTCAAAGGATCCATCCTTGAAATCAGATAAGTAGTATGCGATGAGAGGTAATGTCGTAACTTTTGGGCAACCCATGTTAGTGCACAACAGGTACGCTCTAGTAGAGAGTATCGGGCTTCGCACGATGTGAACTTCTTGCTCATATAATATATTGCCTGCTCCTTCCTCCCCGTTTCATCGTGTTGTCCCAAGATGCAACTGAAAGCATTATCCAACACTGAAATATACAAAAGTAATGGTCTACCTGACTCTGGTGGCACCAATACAGGAGGATTGGATAGATAGTCTTTGATCTTGTTAAATGCCTGTTGACATTCACTTGTCCATTTCACTGCAGCATCCTTTTTTAACAGCTTGAAGATAGGTTCACAGATGACAGTAGACTGAGCAATGAAACGACTGATGTAGTTAAGTCGCCCTAAGAAACTCATTACCTCCTTCTTGCTCTTTGGTGGGGGAAGATCACGAATGGCTTTGATCTTCGACGGGTCCAATTCTATACCTCGACGACTGACAATGAAACCTAAAAGCTTTCCAGCAGGCACAACAAAGACACATTTTGCCGGATTCAGTTTCAGATTGTACTTGCGTAGCCTGGCAAAGAATTTCCGTAAGTCCTCAAGATGATTTGAACTTTCCCTTGATTTGATGATGACATCATCCACATAAACTTCAATTTCCTTATGGATCATGTCATGAAACAAAGTAGTCATCGCCCTCATGTACGTAGCCCCAGCATTCTTTAATCCAAAAGGCATCACCTTGTAGTTATAGACGCCCCACGGCGTGATGAAGGCAGTTTTCTCAGCGTCGTCTTTGTGCATCTCAATTTGATGGTAGCCGGCAAAGCAATCCACAAATGATTGAGTTTCGTGCTTTGCACAATTGTCAATCAGTATGTGTATGTTTGGTAAGGGAAAGTTATCTTTAGGGCTGGCTTTATTGAGATCTCGGTAATCCACGCAAACTCTGACCTTGCCGTCTTTCTTGGGCACTGGAACGACATTTGCAAGCCAAGTTGGGTATTCTGTCACTTGGAGTATCCCAGCATCTAATTGCTTTGATACCTCTTCTTTGATTTTCAAACTCATCTCGGGCTTGTATTTTCTCAGCTTCTGTTTTACCGGAGGACATGCTGGATCAGTGGGCAGTCGGTGGGCTACAATTGAAGTACTTAGCCCTGTCATGTCTGCGTAGGACCACGCGAAAATATCCTTATTCTCTATGAGAAAATCGGTGTACTCTTTCTTGTCTTCTTTTGTCATGTGGATGCTTACCCGGGTTTCTTGTATCACCTCTGCATTTCCCAAATTCACCACTTCTGTCTCTACCAAATTTGGATTGGGTTTTTCCTCGAACTCCTCAACCCTTTTGATTAACTCCTCGGGAACCTCATTGTCCTCGACTTCTTCTAAGTCATTAATGTTAAGTTGAGCAGTCTCATTGTATGCCATAGTCTCAGATTCGACATTTTTATAATGAATTTTGCTGGTGAGAAAAAAAATAGCAAAAAATTAAATGTAAGACAAAAATGGGGAAAAGAATTTTATTGATAAAGATTTGAAAATTTCATAAGTGCTCATTCGAAAGAAATACAGGGGACGGGAATTAAAATGTTTATTAAAACTCTTTTATTTGAATTAAAACTTGATAAAAAAAAACATCCTCCAAGGCTACCCAGATGCTCGACGAGGTCTGGATGGAGTCGAGGTCCAGTTGCTGACGCTGATCTTTGCTTCCTTGCTTCCACTAGGGCCCCCTTTCTCCTCCTCGTTGATCACGACGTTGCAAACTTTCCCCTCTTCTTTGGTTAGCGATAACCCCTTCAAGTCGTCTGAGATCTCATCAATACTGCCTCCCATGAAACCTGCTGATCGAAATGATTGGTACAATGGTGGTATGGGTTTCTTCAATGAATAGTAGTACCCATCTCTAGGTGGTCGCCAATCGAGCCATTCTTCAGTGGTGTACTCATACCCCAAACCAAAAGTGGTGGAATGTCGAACAGGCTGTATAGGTTCGACTATCCCTTGTAATTCAGCCCCCAAACCTTTCCCAAGTTCGAAACCGAACCAGGCCATCATATCTATGATTTTTTGGCTGAACCAAGGTTGCAACTCAATATTACCAACAAGCTCCACTGTATGGTACATTTCACCATCCATATTCTCTCTTCCTTCGATCGTGTATACAGGATGCCCCTTTTCCCCATGGACTACAACCTCTTCGTAATCCCATTCAAACTTCAGGCATTGGTGCAGAGTAGATGGAACCGCTCCAGCCATATGAATCCATGGACGACCCAACAATAAGTTGTACGATGAAGGGATGTCCAAAATTTGGAAAGCTATGGGGAAAGTGACAGGACCAATGAGCATGTCCAAGGTTATCTCCCCAATAGTGCCTCTTTGAGAGCCGTCAAATGCCCTCACATTCATCTTCCATGTCTGAATTTTTGCACTATCCACACCCAGCCTTGTCAGTGTGCTCAGAGGGCAAATGTTTAAACCTGAACCTGCATCAACTAATGCTTTGTTTATCACCTTATCCTGATACTGAACTGAAATGTACAGAGCTTTATTGTGAGTTGTTCCTTCGATTGGCAGCTCATCTTTGTGAAAAGATATTTTGTAAGCCTCAAAGACCTGCCCCACCATTTGGGATACCTCTCCATGAGTGATGTTAGATGGGACATAAGCTTCACCAAGGATCTTCAGAAGGGCATCTCGATGAGTTTCGGAAGATTGCAGTAACTCCAGAATTGATATTTGGGAAGGGGTTTTACTCAGCTGCTCAATGACAGAGTATTCTTTAGCTTTAACCCTTTTCCAAATACTTTGATCCTCAAACTCTACGACTGGTGCTTTGGATTTGCTAGAGCTTCCCTGAACCAAATTTTCAGAAGTATAAATTCTTCCAGATCTGGTGACCCCTGTTGCAACATCTGTCTCTTCCACATTCATTTCTCCTTTGTTGTAATCCCAAGGTACAGCATGTGTATCACATTGTGTTGGGAAGGATGCCTTATAGACAGCGAATGGTGGTCTGGGTGCAGCAACTTCTACTTCAAATGGGGCGAGTCCTTGCACTATTAGTGGTGCTTGGGCAGTAGTAGACATGGCTTTTTCTGTTTCGACGGCCCAAATAGATTCTTCCCAATCCCAGACATCACCAGCTTCCACCATGTTGACTTGATGGTTAGGGAGAGGATTATTCGCAACATTTGGTGTAGGATCCTTGAGTTGAATGGTTTTTGTATCAATCAACATCTGGACCTTATCCTTAAGGGCTCTGCAAACTTCGGTGGTGTGGCCCTTCATCCCAGAATGGTAGGCGCAAACTTTGTTAGGGTCGTACCATTTTGCACGAACGTCCACAGGTAATGCAGGAATTGGAGAGACGTACCCGGCCTGTTTTAGTCTCTCAAAAAGTTGTGCTATGGGTTCAGCCAAAGGGGTATAGGTTTTTGTAGGTCTTCTTTCATAGGAAGGTCTGTTTCGGTAATTTGGTGTTTGAGTGGGTGGTGGAGTTTGGAAGTGTGTTGGTTGAACATTATAGACAGGATATGAGGCATGCAAGTATTGAGGAGGAGCATTTTGGTAATACATTGGCATGGGTTGGGGAGATATGGGGGGTGGAGCTGAGGGATATTGAGGGTATGGGGTGTGAGGGTATGGTGATGGTGGTGGGTTTATTGTCTTGTGCCTCAAAGGGGTCCTAGTTCCATGGGCCATCATTACAGAACCTGTTTTCTTTCGACTCTCTGCTATTCCACCAGATTGCAGAGCCTTGTTGGTTGCTTGTAAAGCCTCCAAGTTGATGATGGTCCCATTCTTTATGCCTTCTTCGATTCTCTCGCCTAGTTTGATGATTTCCGCAAAACTCTTTTCAGCCACCAGCATCATTCGATCATAATATTGTGGTTCTTGGGCACGAATAAAATAGTCTTTCATTTGAAATTCCTCCATAGGGGGTCTGGCCCTAGCCGCCTCAGACCTCCATCTTATGGCATATTCTCTGAAGGATTCACTTGGTTTCTTCTTCAGATTTTGAATGTAAAACCAATCAGGTGCGTTTTCAATATTAAAACCAAACCTATTCATGAAGTCCGTTGCCATATCAACCCATTTTATCCATTTCCGCGAGTCTTGCTCAATGTACCATGATAGGGCCTCTCCAGTAAGACTTCTCATGAACAACTTCATGAGTATCCTCTCATCTCTCCCCACCCCTACAAGTTTGTCGCAATACATTCGTAGGTGGGCTTTGGGATCCCCAATGCCATTGAACGTCTCAAATTTTGGGAGCTTGTACCCCTCGGGCAGTTCTACATCAGGATGCATGCACAGATCCTCATAGCTCAATCCTCCCAACTTCTTGCTTCCTTCAACATGCTGTACCCTGTTGGTCAAGTTGTCTAATCTCTCAGTCAGGGTTTTTATTAGGATGTCTTTTTGATGGGACTCTGATTCATGGTGGTCATGGGTCAGAGGGGCAGTTTCAACATATATGGGATTGAGATTATTGTTACCAAGAGAATATGGGATATTTGTGTTTGGGGTTGTTTCTGGGAAGGTTGGTTTGGTATGTTGGTAATAGTGGTGAGATGGGACTTGGGAATTTTGGGCGTGGGGTGGTGGAAAGGTATTTGGACGCGTGGGTTCAGGTGGGGATATATGGATTGGAGGATTGTTTGGAGTGGTTGTTTGGTTAGGAGGATTGTCTATGTTTTCTCCAAATGGGTTCCAAGAGAGATAGACAACTTGGCCAATTCACGCATGTTGGCTACCTCTTCTTCCAATTGCGAAATCTTGCGCTCGAGTCTTAGGACAAGATTATTTTGCAGTTGTCCTCCCTCAGAAGCTTCTACCCTTTCAGTGGTGCTGTTGTCGTCAACCATTTTACCTTTGTCTTTGGAGCTTGCTCTTTGAGAAGAAGGAGAAGGGGGGGTCCCTTTTGATCGTGTATGTGCCAGGATGAAGGACAGATCAACCTTAGGAAATGGGAAAACAAAAGAATCAAAAGAAAAGAGTTAGGGGTGAGGATAATATCATAATATCAACACGTTGTTTCGAGATAAACGCCCTAAATGCACGGAACCTCATTGAGCCAGAGGTAGGCCTAAGCGACACATAAGTGATGCATAATAATTAATTCAAGCCTTGTTTGCCAATTTGGAGTTTAGAGTTAGACAATAAAACGACTTTCAATTATAGAAATAATTTCTATTTATTACATCAATCTAAAAATAACTAAAGGGCTAGGGATAACATATGGGGAATAAAAAAAAAACAAAGAAAAAAAAAACTTTAATTATGCTGCTCTCCAATGTTAGGCACAATCTGCTTCCTCATTTCTGGGGTTATGTCATAATCTGTGTTGAGGAGGTTGCGAGCCCATCTTCTCTCTTTTTCATCGCCAAAACCAGGAAGACCTCCTTCACTCAAATCTCTATGCTCTGCATCTTCTAAAAGCCATACATAATATTCTGGTGTGCAGAATGGTCGGTGCTCTTGAACATCGATAGTTACCACATTCTTCCATCTTCGCAGTATAGTGTTCACTTGCGGTAATTCTGACCCAAAGTCGTATCCATAGTGGCTCATGTGGGATCGCAGAGGTATCATTTGGATCTGTCCGAATTGTCGAAGGACTCGAAGTGGTGCGTATGGTTGCACACCATTCAAACCGATAAGCTCAATGAAGTAAAGTTCATTTCCTCTTATGATGGCACGTCGTGGCTTCAACCAATAATACTTCCATTGGATTTCAACGGCTGAGCGCTCCTTTAAGTATGTGAACCAGTCCTCCGTTCCCACAGGGGAGATAAAATGTTTCATCCTTAGGGGATGGTTGATAATTTTGTTCCCCATAGTCCCTCTAACAATGTCTACTTTATTAGCTCTTTGATAGAAATGTTCGACGGCCCAAAGTTGCAGCAGAAAGTTGCACCCCTCAAAGTATCTTTTGCCTTTGGTGCATGCGGTCAAAGCTCTTAGAATTTCTGCAAGTATCATGGGGACCAAGGTCTTCCCACCTCGAGCCAACATACGAACCACATAACACAAGCCGGTGTGGATCTTTCCTCCCTCCCTAGGAAAAACCAATGAGCCTAATAGGGCGACAGCGAATGCATTAAGACGATACCTTTCCCATTTTGCAGAAGAGCAAGCAAATTCTCTATGAAAGTTTTGATGCCCTTCCTCGTCCCCAAAGCGTGAATATAAGAACTCTAAAGAAATCCAACCTTCTTTCAGACAAAGTAGATCTGGATTATGACACATGCCCATTTGCTTCATAAAAGATCTTGGACTTGGCTTGTGTGGAACAATCATTTCCAACTCTTTGTATGCGAGACCCATGAATCCTCCAACTTCTTCTATTGTTGGGGTTAGCTCAAAATCCCTGAACTTGAAGACTAATCTCTCAGTGTCCCAGAATTTTAACAATGCCTTGATTAAGTGACGATCTGACTCTACAGAGATCAAAGCAGTGAGACCGCCTAACAATTCGTTTGCTTCTAACTCTCGATTTTTTTGAATATCTTTCCACCAAGTCTTCAAAATGGGATTAACTTTGACCACCATTTGCGTGTTGGGAAAGTGAGGGTGAGCCATGACTCTGCAAACAAAGTAACAAACAACTTCTAAACTCCATTTTGGCAATGTTGGCTTAATTTAATTATTATGATCACGTTGACACATAAATATGCAATTTGTCTAAGGGTGTTGGGGCCCTTTAGACGAGAGGGTGGCTACTAATTACATGGATTGACACCAAGGGTCAAACCTCCTAGGGCTTATGCAGCATGTATGACTTAACCAGGACTTCTAAGAGTTGGCTTGACATGGACTTGAAAGGGATTCTATGCGAGAGGCTCGTGGCTTCGCGGTAGTAAAACTATCCACTACGTCCACGCATATGCCGACTCTCTATAAGGGGTATTTGTGTAAGATTGGAGTAGTTGTGAGAGGTGCAAAGGCACAACATCACGAGAACAAAATAAAAAAAGGAAGAGGGTCCCAATTGGGGGGAAGTATGAGCGGGATGTCAATTATCAAAGCAATAAACATTTAGCATTTAAATTGGAAAACGGTAACATATAGGCAGTTTAAAAACAATAAATAAATAAGCATAAATAAAGGAAAGTAAACATGTAAAGATATGAAAGCTACACAAATAAAGCAAGATGATACGAGACTAAGCACAAATAAGGGGAAAGGGAAAAGGTGAAACATGATAATAAACAATTAAGGAAAAGGGAAAGGGAGGAACATGGAGAGGAGACAATAAATAAGGTAAAATAAGCTAAACATGGTAAGCACCTAACAAGTAGTAAAATGACAAAATAAAGTAAACCCACATAAATAAGCAATTAACACGTAATGGTAAGAACCTAATATCCCCAGCGGAGTCGCCATTCTGTCGCGCCCCATTTTCGCAGAAAACGGGTTTTGTGCACGACCTAACAACTCTTTTGGGATTTTGAGTTTTTGGAGTCGCCACCTAACGAATTAAGGCACGTTAGGGCACCTATCTAACCTAATTAAGTCTAACTAAGGTCAACGGGCCAGAGATTAGGGTAAGGGTTCAAATTACCTCGAGGGGAAGGTGTTAGGCATCCCTCGAGGTCCACAAGTGTGGTTCCCGGCCGTATCTCTTGCAATCTATGTGGGGGTTACAAGTAGCAATCAAGGTCATTTAATTTGTTAATTTATTTAATCTTGCTAAGTGATAACAATTAATACTATTTTTTTTTTTTTTTTATTTTATTAATTTAAACATGCAAGGCTAGATGATAGCAATAAGTAAACAATCAAGTTTTATTTATTTAAGCATATGAAACTATGTTATAAACAAAATTTGCAAATATCAGGCAATTAATATGTGAGAAAGTAAAGTTTAAAAATTGAGCAAGTTTTGAATATGAAATTTTTTATTAAAAAAATGTTTGTTTCTTTATAGGGATGATGCCACGATATTGTTGATCGTGCTCCTCCACCATAGAAACAATTTTGATTTGAGGTCGGTCTAAAAAATAGTTATGTTTTTGAAAAATGATTTAAAAGATTTAGTTCACACGTAGGCACATAAACATTTACATATAAATGCACATAATTCTTTTTGAAATTCATGGGTAGGTGATACTTCCGAGGATGCGTCGGTTTAAAAATTGGAACTAGACCTCATAGTTCCTTTGACTTTCCCACTAACGATAGGTTAGGAGACAGTACTTGTAATTTATTTCAAAAAATAATGTCATAATCAATCCAAAATTTCAAAGGAAGATTGAATGATGACTTTTAAGAAAAATATGTTGCAAAACTTTATAAATATTAAAAACTAGTAGAACATTAAGATGGCAAATTTATTAATGCAAAGATTTTACGATGAAATATATTTAAAGCCAAATAATTTATTAAATGCATGAAATGATTTTAGCTTAGTATTATAAAAACATATTACATCATGAATGAGAAAGGCAAATGGGATTAATATTAACCAATTTTGGGGGAAGGACACCAATATGCACGAACAAATTTTTTTTTTTTTTATGGATATGCTAAAAGTTTATTTACAATCCTATAGACATGATTTCTAGGTGTTTAAAAAAAGAATAACATATATATGCATGATTTTATAAGTGATATAAACAACTTAATTAGGCATAATTTCTACATGATAAGACAAGTGAAAATTTATAACATTTTTAATATCTAACAACCTACTAGATTATTAGGATTTGATTTACATTAAAAAAATTAATGGAATCTCATTTATTATTTTTTAGACTTATTGACAAAGCATCAAGCAAATTGAAAATTGATTATAACACCTATAAACATTAAATCTAGGTGGTTTTAAAAAAACAAACCTATAGGCATGATTTTCTAAAAAAAAATATAACGAACAAATAAGCATATAAATCCCCCTCCCCTAGACGATCCCCAAATAAATTTATTATATGATCTTTAGGGTTACAATCGTTACAACATTCGAATAAATAAAATAGCAAAAGAAAATAAAAATATATAGATACATATACATTCAAACAAATAAATAAATCCTTCTTCAGTTAATCTTCAACTTGAACTTCAATATATGAAACCTGTCAAAGTAATTAAATAACTATACAAGTAATCACACTTGTTAGTTAAGGTGAGACAATATGCAATCGTTTAATGACGAATTTTACATACAAAACAATAGCTTACACAAATTGTGAATGTAAAGATAGTGTGAATGTTAAGAATACTAACCCGTTAAGCAAAACGAATTGATTCAACCTTTACTCAAATAAAGTAGGAAAATAGCAAAGAAGAAAACCTTGAATAATTACCGAAATATTAATGTTGTTAAAGTAGTAAGAGAGCAATGAGAAAAGAGAGAGTGATGAGAGAATTTGTGGTTGAGAGTGAATGAATGTCTTATAATGAAGGGAGGGGTCTTTTTTTTATATAGTAAAGGAGGGGGGAACAAATAAGGAAAATAAAATCAATTATAATACAATTTTCCTTATTTTAAAGGATATCCAAATCAGAAAATAATATTAAAAATTTATTACCAAAATATAAAACAAGTAAGAATAAATTTAGAGAGATTAATATACATATTCCTTAAATAAAGAGAAGCCAAAATCAAAAAGTTATTCTACCATAAATAAGCAAGTAAGAAATCAGTCACTTTCAATTAATATTAATTTCCTTAATTACGAGGAAAATAAAATATGATTTATTTATATTATTGTTATATATATTTTATTTACCAAATAAAAGAGCAAGAAATTGTCCAGAATTAAATAATGGCAAAAGAAAACCATCACAATTTTTACCAAAATTCAAAATTACGGTCCAACATGATTTTGCATAAAATCAGCACAAGAGTTTTTATCAATTCAAATTAAGCAAATAAGGAATCAACCCACTATAAAAGCCATACTATACATAATCTTCCATCAACTTATTAGCTATGTAATTAACATATGACCTATTTCACGACTTAATTAGACAAGAAAACAATGAATTGATTTAACATACAATCTTACTAATTTAATCAAGAGACCAACATACAAGATATGATACTACTAGAAATAAAAGGGCAATGTTTTCACACGACTTACTTGTGAAGTAAATAAATTAATCCATCAAAACAAGCTAACACAACAAGCGAAAAAATGGAGCAAACTATAATGACTCAACGATATTTAGACATGGAGCAAACTATAATGACTCAACGATATTTAAAACGGAGCAAGCAACACCTTAATTCATGTAGTAATCATGTTGAGAAAACTGAGATAAAATAATGTTTAAATAGAAGGACGTACCATGGATGGATCTAAAATTTGAGCAAATTACCAGAGCTTGTAGCTTGTTTACTTTTCTCATAGTTGCACCATCATTGCTCGCCGTATTCGGAGTTGGAGCCGCTGGTTGTCGTCTGTGCAGCTGCTGCTCGCCTGGCTGCTGCTATTGATGGCCGCTGCTGCGTGGCGGCTGTCGCCGCTGGTTGCCTCGCCTGGCGGCTGCTGCGTGGCGGCTGTCGCTGCTGGTTGCCTCGCCTGGCGGCTGCTGCGTGGCGGCTGTCACTGGCCTGCAAAAGAAGAAGGAGAAGAGAAAAGGGGCGAGAAGGAGAAGAGAGAAGGGATGAGGGAAAGGGAGAGAGGGTTGGCCGGCGATGGTGGGCTGGTGGTTGACGCAGGGGTTCTCGCCGGGGCTGCTGGCTGGCGCAGTCACCTGGCATCTCGCCGGGGCTGCTGGCTGGCGCAGTCACCTGGCATCTCGCCGGTGGAGCTGCTGGTTGGTGTTGCCTTCCTGCTTGCTTCGCCGGCTGGAGAGAACGGGAAGAGGAAGAAAGGGGCGAAGAGAGAGAGAGAGAGGAGAGGCGGCTTCCGTCCGGCTATCTCCTCGTCGGAAAAAATTTGAGAGGAGAGAGCGGTTGAATTTTGGAGAGAGAGGGAGAGAGTGGCGGCTTGGAGAGAGGGGGGAAGAAGAGAATGAAAATAATTTTTAGGTTTTAGGGTCTTTTGGTGTTGAAGAAAGAGAATGAGAGATTTAATCACAACCGTCGGTTTAGATAGAGATGAAGGGTTAGGATTCGATCTAGGATTTATTAATTAAATAGACGGATGAGATCAAAAGATGATTTCTTGAAATTAGATGAGTTAGATACGGAATGGCTAAAATTGCAATTAAAATTGGCTAGAATTGAAAGGAAGAGATGGCTATGATTGTAATAAAACTCTAATTCAAGTGGTTAGAATTGAAAGAAATTAGAATAAAATAGGCTAGAATTTAAATAATTTAAGGAAAGTGTAAAAATTATTTAACTTTGAAACGTTTGAAATTCGTCAATAATTTTAAAGTATTTTAAAAAATATATACGATAATTTTATAAAGTAGAACATACTAAAATATATAATTTTCAAGCAAAGTCGACTAAAATTTTTAAAGTTTAAAATACGTATTTAATCTAATAGTATTCCTAAAAAGGGTCAAAGGTCGGTCAAAATTGGGTGTCAACAATATGTATTGGGTAGTATTGTAAACCCTTCTATATGCTTAATTGTATGATTGCATGAATGTGATTATATAATTGTGATAAAATAAGCATGATGAAGCTATTGAATCCTAAATCTTGAAAGAAACCCTAATCTACTTTGTTAATGATGATGCCTTGGTATAAAAGAAGGCTTGGTGAACGAAAGTAGTGAGATTAGGGGATCGGGTGCCACGTTCCGGTACCAGGATAGAAATAGAGGATCGGGTGCCACGTTCCGGTACCAGGATAGTATATGAGGATCTGAGTGTCACATTCCGACACCAGGATAGTATATGAGGATCGGAGTGTCACATTCCGACACCAGGATAGCATATGGATCGGGTGCCACGTTCCGGTACCAGGATAGAATGAGGATCGGAGTGCCACGTTCTAGCACCAAGATAGAATAGGGATCGGGTGTCACGTTCCGACACCAGGATAGTATATGAGGATCGGAGTGTCACGTTCCGACACTAGGATAGTATATGGAGCGGAGTGTCACGTACCGACACGAGAGGAATAAAGATAATGAAATCATGAAAGATGATAATATACTCAATTTAATGAACCTACTTCCCAAATGAGTATGGTATTGAGGCTTGAGTCCTCATGGGTGTATTTGGCGTACTTATTAATGATTATAGTACTTGTTGTTGCTACATGTTGAGTATTGTAGTTGATTTATGATGTTATCTGATATATACTG
Source organism: Solanum chilense (assembly GCA_032847665.1). Taxonomy (NCBI): domain Eukaryota; kingdom Viridiplantae; phylum Streptophyta; class Magnoliopsida; order Solanales; family Solanaceae; genus Solanum; species Solanum chilense. The sequence continues at coordinate 1,860,233 of CM064972.1, forward strand.
TTTTCTATTTTGAGTAGGCCGATGATATCTACTCAGTACTCGTGTTTTGTACTGACCCCTACTTGTATGTTTCTTTCTTTGTTATTTGTGGAGTGCACCAAACATACCGTCGTCTTCAACTCAACCGCAACTCTAGCCAGTCTTCATTACACCGGATTTCAGGGTGAGCTAATGGTTCTAGCTTGGACTGGATCTTCTTCTTCATGTCTTGATGCCTTGAACTTCCGGCATGGACTAGCTTTTTATTTATTTTAGTTTCTTAGATACTCTTAGATTTAGTAATTTGAGGATAGATGTTCTTGTGATGATGACTTCCAGATTTTGGGGATAATAATAGTTGTTGAGTTTTTAGAAGTTATTTAATTGATTTTCATTAATGAGTTTAAGTCTTCCGCATTATAGTCTATTATTATATTGAAATGTTGGGGTTTAGATTGGTTGGTTCGCTCACATAGTAGGATAAGTGTGAGTGCCACTCGCGACTCAATTTGGGTCGTGACAAACTTGGTATCATAGCCTTAGGTTCGTTGGTCTCATCACACAAGAACGAGTCTAGTAGAGTCTTAAGGAACGGTAGGGGGACGCCTTTACTTTTCTTTGAGAGGCTATAGGACTTTAGGAAAATTCCATTCTTTCTTTCTTTTGTGCTATTACTTGGATCCAATTGGTATCTTGGTGATACAAATTGGTATCTGACCATCTTCACTCTATTTCGCAGATGGTTAGAACTAGAGCAACGACTGCACCAACACCAACACCGGCAAGACAGGATGCGTCTGAGCCAACCACTGGGGCTGTAGCTCGGAGGGGAACAGTGGCGAGAGGCCGTGGAAGAGGTCGTGGTAGGACGTCCTCTAGAGGAAGAGGACAAGCACCTAGCCCACCTGGTACTAGGGCGGTGACTCCTCCACCGACTGAGGAAGTGGTAAGAGAGGGTGAGGAAGGGAGAATGAACAAGTACAGAATGAGGGATTGCCACCCCAACCTACCCCAGAGATGATCAATCAGGTTCTTGCTTATCTTAGCGGGTTATCTGATCAGGGCCAGACACCTCCAGTGTTTTCTGCACCAGCACCTCAGGTTCTGGAGGTACAACATGCAGCTACTGTAGCTCCCCGCATGGATGCCTCATTGGAAATATGCACGATTCCTCGTCTGACTACAGGGCCTATAATGACAAATGATCAGCATGAACTTTTCAGTAAGTTCTTGAAATTGAAACCTCCAGTCTTCAAGGGTGCTGAATCTGAGGACGCCTACGATTTTCTGGTTTACTGTCATGAGCTACTACACAAGATCGGTATAGTAGAACGGTTTGGTGTTGAGTTCGTGACTTATCAGTTTCAAGGGAACGCCAAAATGTGGTGGCGGTCACATGTTGAGTGTCAACCAACAGAGGCACCACCTATGACTTGGGCATCCTTCTCTAGCTTGTTTATGGAGAAGTATATCCCCCGGACTTTGAGGGATAGGAAAAGGGATTAGTTCTAGCAAGGTAGGATGTCGGTTACTGCATATGAGGCTAAGTTTCGTGCATTGTCCAGGTATGCCACCCAACTTTGTTTTAGTCCACAAGAGCGGATTCGCCGTTTTGTGAAGGGGTTGAGGTCAGAATTGCGGATTTCAGTCTTGCAGGTAGCGGCTACGGCAAAATCCTTTCAAGAAGTGGTAGACTTCGTGATAGAGGTGGAAGGAGTGAAGCCGGATGACTTCACCATGGCATCGACATCAAAAAGGTTTCGAAAGGGAGGTGAGTTTAATGGTTCTTACTCTAGAGGACAGGGTTCAGGAGGCTACTCAGTCCGACCAATTCAGTCTTCACTACAGACTGTAGTTGGGGGTCCACCTCAGACCGGTCAATACTTCTCTGAGAGACCTATGCTTGAATCCAGAGAGTGTTATGGATGTGGGGAGACTGGACATATTAGGAGGAATTGTCCAAAACAGAGTTATAGACCCCCAATAGCTAGAGGTAGAGGTGGTCATGGTAGAGGCCGTTATTCTGGAGAATGTGGTGGCCGAGGTAATGGTGGCCACCAAAACGGCCGGGGTGATGGGCAAACTGGAGCCACTACAGCACAACATGGTAGGGGCAATGGGCAGACAGGCGATAGGGCCCATTGTTATGCTTTCCCTGGGAGATCTGAAGCGGAGACATCCGATGCTGTTATCACAGGTAATATTTTGGTTTGTGATTGCATGGCTTTTGTATTATTTGATCCTGGCTCCACGTTTTCATATGTATCTTCCTCATTTGCTACTGGCCTTAATTTACATTGTGAATTGCTTGACATACCTATTCGTGTGTCTACTCCGGTGGTTGAGTCTGTAATAGTTGAAAAAGTATATAGGTCTTGTTTGGTGACGTTTGTGGGGAGCAATACTCATGTAGACTTGGTTATCTTAGAAATGGTTGATTTTGATGTAATTCTGGGTATGACTTGGCTTTCTCCGAATTTTGCGATCTTGGATTGTAATGCTAAAACTGTGCGTTAGCCAAGCCTGGGACAGATCCTTTAGTGTGGGAGGGGGACTACACTTCCACTCCGGTTCGTATCATCTCCTTTCTTCGTGCCAATAGAATGGTTAGTAACGGGTGTCTAGCTTTCTTGGCACACCTCAGGGATGACACTACCCAAGTACCTTCAATTGAGTCAGTTTCGGTAGTCCGTGAGTTTCTGGATGTGTTCCCTGCAGATCTTCCTGGTATGCCACCGGATAGAGATATTGACTTTTGCATTGATCTGGAACCGGGTACTCGCCCCATTTCTATACCCCCTTATAGGATGGCCCCAGCGGAATTAAGGGAATTAAAGGCCCAACTTCAAGAGTTGCTAAGTAAAGGTTTCATTAGACCAAGTGCATCCCCTTGGGGTGCTCCGGTGTTATTTGTGAAGAAGAAGGATGGGAGTTTTCGGATGTGCATAGACTACCGGCAGTTGAACAAGGTAACTATTAAGAACAAGTATCCCATTCCTCGCATTGATGACTTGTTCGATCAGTTACAAGGTGCTTGTGTCTTCTCTAAGATTGACTTGAGATCCGGTTATCATCAATTGAAAATACGGGCTGCGGATGTGCCAAAGACTGCTTTTCGAACCAGGTATGGGCATTACGAATTTGTAGTGATGTCTTTTGGTCTTACGAATGCCCCTGCTGCGTTCATGAGCTTGATGAACGGGATTTTTAAGCCATATCTGGATCTCTTTGTGATCGTATTTATTGATGATATACTGATATACTCCAAGAGTAAGAAGGAACATGAGGAGCATTTGAGAATTGTGTTGGAAGTATTAAGGAGAAAAGGCTTTATGCCAAATTCTCCAAGTGTGAGTTTTGGCTAGATTCAGTGTCCTTTTTGGGGCACGTGGTTTCTAAGGATGGAGTGATGGTGGATCCTTCTAAGATTGAGACAGTGAAGAATTGGGTAAGACCTACTAATGTGTATGAAATAAGGAGCTTTGTTGGGTTAGCTAGCTATTACCGTTGATTTGTCAAGGGATTCTCTTCCATTGCTTCCCAATTGAGAAACTTGACTAAGCAGAATGTTCCATTTGTATGGTCGGATGAGTGTGAGGAAAGCTTTCAGAAGCACAAGACCTTGTTGACTACTGCACCAATCCTTACCCTGCCAGTGGAAGGTAAGAATTTCATTGTCTATTGTGATGCATCCTATTCGGGCTTGGGTGCAGTTCTAATGCAAGAGAAGAATGTAATTGCTTATGCTTCGAGGTAATTAAAGGTGCATGAACGTAACTATTGATATACCGTGGTTTCACAGCATAGTTAATACTTTTTCCTTAAGTTTAGTTTGTCCGAAAGCCCTTTTGTGCTAATTTTGATATAAGTTTCTCTTTGTTTTGCAGGAAATCTGTCCAGAGCTGAATGCGGAGATTTTGAACGAAAAAATGCAGAAGAGACTACCTACGGAGCTTATGACGGTCCGTCGTGCCTGTGACGGTCCGTAGGTGGCAGCGTAGTGCAGCTGCTGAAGGAAGATGGGGAAGTCTGACCAAGTGTGGGATTACGAAGCTTGTGACGGTCCGTCATGGCCATGACGGTCCGTCCAGCAGGTTCCTCGTGAAGATCAGAGAAGTGATCCCAGTACCCAGATTCCAAGAGTTGAAGTATTTTGAAACGAAGACCCTCGACGGACCGTCGTGCCTATGACGGTCCGTCACACTTGCCGTCGAGGGGAATAAGAGAGAAGCAGAAGAAATGACCAAGTATGGGACGACGGAGTCCACGACGGTCCGTCGCGAGCACGACGGTCCGTCGCGTGGTCCGTCGACCCAGCCGCGTTTTGGCAGATTTCCAGCAATTAGAATCCTTGTTTACATAGGTTTTTATTTTTTATAAATAGTTCGAAAAACCTCATTTTTGAGGTTAGACTCTTTGATTATTAAATTCCTTATAGTTAGACTTTGTGAGATTAGATTTTGTGTAATAGTGTTTGATTTTTGGAGATTCTTACAAGTGATTTTTGGTGATTAATCAAGCAAATTTTCGGACTTTATTCTTTCTCATTGAAGTAAGTACATGAATTCTGATTTAACATATTTGAATATTGTGTTTATGGCTATGAGTAACTAAACTCCATAACTAGGGTTGTGGGAACCATAGGCAAATAATGAGATAAACCCTAGCTTAAATAACAATTCTAGAATAGTGTCTTGCATGTATTAATAATTCTTTCGCTTAGAAGTCTTTTTAACGGATGATCAACGTTAGAACTCATCTTAATGCTACTTGCCGGACCAAGGAGGTAGATAATAGGAAAAGAATTATTAACATAGATTTAGTGTATACTATCTAATAGGCTAGTATTGATTGGTACGAGGTAATAAGTTAGTCAAATATCGAATACGATGCTTAATATGAGGTAAAGATAAGGGTTAGGAAAGCAACACACGTAGCCGGTCCAAGGTGCGGAGTGAGATTTTCTAGATGCCGGACCAAGGATTTAGAAATACATAACTTATCACTTTGCATGCAAGATACTAGGAAAGAATTGTTATAGTTAGAATTATCAAGTTATGAACCTGTGGGGAACACGTAAACCCTAGTTACTTTAATTCATTGATTAAAACCCAATATTAAAAGCTGTCAAGTGTCTCTTTCAATTACATTAGTTATTTTTACTCATTAGGTAATACAAACCCCCCTTTTTATATTTTTACTTTCCAAGAAAGTTATCGACCAAACGATAGTAATACTAGGTTAAAGTTAAGTCTAGACTATTTTCCTCGTGGGAACGATCCCAACCTCACTAGTTGGGTTATTTACTTGACACGACCGCTTTACTTCTCATTTGAGAAGTAAGTTTGAGCGTATCAAATTTTGGCGCCGTTGCCAGGGAATTTAGCTTTTATATTAACTTGAACTTATTACTATAGTTTAGTTGATATTTTCTTGATTTTACTTTGTTTTATTGTTTTTGATTTCTTTTCATAATAATTCTCCTTGTATGCCAAATACACGGAGAGGCCAAGAACCCTTGTTTCCTTACGATCACGAGCTAGAGCGTACACTGCGCAACATGAATCGAAACTTGGGAATAAATGATGAGGATCCAAACCAAAACATCCCAAATCCAGTGGATGTTCATGGTCAGATGTTACCCGACGCTCCGGGTGAACATCCACAGAGGGGACAAAATCCTGCTCCACGGCCTCAAGCATACTACAGAGGGTATGATAACATAGCAGACTCGGACGGGCCACTTGTCTTGCCCCCTCTACCCATAGGCCACACTTTTGTGGTAACTAGTAGCCTGATGCAAATGCTCACTGCCAGAGGTTTGTTTTCAGGGCTACCTTCTGAGGATCCACATGCCCATATAGCTAAGGTAAGGGCAGTGTGTAAAAGTTGTGTGGGGAGGCCTTATTTTGATCTAGATGTAATAGGTCTCAGAGTGTTTCCTCTCTCACTGACAGGAGAGGATGCTATGTGGTTCACTGAGCTCCCATACAACTCCATCTTCACTTGGAACCAACTACGGGATGTCTTCTTAGCACGCTACTATCCGGTCTCCAAGAAATTAAACCACAAAGACAGGGTAAACAACTTTGTGGCACTACCAGGAGAGTCAGTTAGTAGTTCTTGGGATAGATTCACCTCATTCTTGAGAAGTGTTCCAAATCACCGTATTGATGATGAGTCACTGAAAGAATACTTCTATCGGGGACAGGATGATAACAATAAAGCAGTGTTGGACAATATAGCAGGTGGATCTTATGGAGAATGCCCTTATGCTGAGATTGCTGAGAAATTAGAGAAAATCTCCCGTAACAACAAAGCTTGGAGTACTAGAAAGTCCGATACAGGGAGAAACACCTTCGCAGTACAGTCCACTCACAACCCAGCCACAGATGATATTCATGAAGAAATGGCTCAGATGAGAACTGAGCTTGGGTTGGTACTAAAACATGTTACTGGGGGTGCAGAAAAGATTAATGCAGTCAACTACTTGGCTAAACCACCACCACCTCCAAACGATGAGTGTTATTATGCGGAGGACACTTATGCAGTAAATGAGCAGATGGGAGGTTTCCGACCAAGCGCCCAAGGCGCAAATCAGGATAATTGGCGCCAAGGTCAAGGGAACCAAGGTCGGAACTATGGTAATTACAACCGTGAGGGTCATTATGTCCGGGATGGTAACCGCGACAACAACTTCAACAGGGGTAACTACGGTAATAGAAATGATAGGAATGGGCCCTATATCCCTCCCCAAAATCGTGAAGTTACTCCTAGGGATGGTGGAGATAGTATGGCGCGAGTGGAGGATATGTTGCACAAAATGATGAGGAGATTCGATGCTAGTGATGAGAACATCAAAGAGATAAGGTGTGACTTAGCTAGTATTGGGAAAAAAGTTGATACACATGCAATTTCAATTAAGCAGATTGAATTGCAAATGGCCCAATTATCTGCGACAGTAAACACACGGCAACCGGGCACTCTTCCTAGCAACACTGTCCAAAATCCAAAGAATGATGCACACTGTATGGCAATTACTACTCGGGGTGGTAAGCAAACAATTGACCCACCTATGCCATTCGCTGAGGAAAATGTGAGAGAGAATAATGATAATGTGGAGAAGGGTAGTGGTGAAGCAGAGGAAAGTAATGGAAAAGATGCAGAAGTACCTATGAAGGTAATCCCCATGCCTAGGCCACCACCACCTTTCCCTCAGAGATTAGTGAAAAAGACCGAGGATGGCAAATACCGGCGCTTCATAACAATGTTGAAGCAGCTTTCTATCAATGTCCCTTTGGTAGAAGCTTTAGAACAAATGCCCGGTTACGCCAAGTTTATGAAAGATCTGGTCACCAAGAAAAGATCGGTTACTTTTGAGGATGATGATAGATTACAGCATTGTAGTGCTATTGCTACAAGATCCCTAGTGCAAAAGAAAGAAGATCCGGGTGCATTCACTATACCTTGTACAGTTGGGTCGTTACATTTTGCGAAAGCATTATGTGATCTGGGGGCAAGCATAAATCTCATGCCCCTCTCAATTTACAAGAAGTTGGGTTTGGGGGATCCAAAACCCACTGCGATGCGGCTACTGATGGCTGATCGGACAGTGAAACGACCTATAGGGATACTCCATGATGTGCTAGTAAAAGTGGAGTCATTCATCTTTCCGGATGATTTTGTTATTTTTGATTGCGAGGTCGATTTTGAAGTGCCTATCATTCTAGGGAGGCCATTCCTTGCTACATGTAGAGCCTTAGTTGATATGGAGAAGGGACAGATGACATTTCGGTTGAATAATGAAGAAGCGACCTTCAACATTTGTAGGACCATGAGGCAGAGTGGTGAGCTCCAATCGGTATCTGCCATATCCCACAAGGAAAAGATGAATAAGGGGAATGAATAAAAAACTGCAAAACAAGAGTTTATGGTTGGAGACTTGGTGCTTGTAGACAGTTCTGGGTCACCTTGTCTTCCGGGCAAGTTCAAATCCAAATGGGCTGGCCCTTACTTGATTACCCAAGTATTACCCCATGGAGCAGTTGAGTTAAAAGCCAAGGAGGGAGTGCGTTTTAAGAGGGATAGAGATAGAATAAAACTCTATTTTGGGCATAAAGCATCGGGGAACGAAGCGATAGAGACACACTATCTTGATGAAGTCTGAGTAATCAAGGGTCCCCAGTGGTGCCGCGACATTAAATCAGGCGCTTGATGGGAGGCAATCCAATACTTATCGTCTTTTTAATAATGGTAGCATTTTCTATTAATGGGTTCTAAATTTGCAGGCACATCACCAGGAAATTCTGCAGAAAACTACTCCGCAGCAGCCACATGACGGAACCCACGAATGCGACGGACCGTCGTAAGCATCCGTCACACCAGGTATGTTTGTCTGTCAGTTTGAAATTAGGGCACACACGACGGAACCCACGACGTGGCGTCACAACTGCGACGGACCGTCGTCGGGGAACCGTCGCGTGATTAATGAATTCTACCCGACCCGACCCGGCTGGACCCTTTTCAAAATCTGACCGTTTATACTCCCCACCCCTCCATATTTCCCCCATTATTTCCTTATTCCTCTCATCTCCCCTCTCTTTTCAACTTCCACACTTCCCCCCACGATCATTGCCCCCCCAAATCCTCCTAAGCCTTATACTTATCATGTACTAGTCGGTGCTGCTGCTGTAAGGTGTCTACCTTGCCAACTGAATCATTCTCCATTTGTTTTTTCTACATTTTAAAGATATGTGTCTCTAAATTTATACTCATTTATGTTGTATTTTTGTTTATTAGTTAGTATTAGCTTAGTTCTTAGTCATATCTTGCTTCATTTATATGATTATGTCTAAACCTAGGCTTAAAATGTTTGAATTTTCCATGTTAACAACCCTAGACATAGGTGATTTCGTATTAATAGTCTCCTAGGTAGTTGGGATAGACACATATAGGTCCACAACACTACAAGACCATGTGGGTTCATCGGGGTTGCTTAGGGTCCCTACAGTTCTGTCTCTGTCATTCAGAACGAGACCCCGATGACGGACCGTCGTATCCACGACGGACTGTCGTAGGGTCTGTTGCACAAGCCCTAGCACCCCTGTTCAATTGACACTTGTGACGGACCGTCGTACCGGTCAGAGACCCCTCTCCTAAGGGTCTCCATTTTTTTTTTCTCAAGTGTCCTTCAACGGACACTTGTGACGGACCGTCGTACCCACGACGGTCCGTCCTGCACGACCGTCGTACCGGTCAGAGACCCCTCTCCTAAGGGTCTCCATTTTTTTTCTCAAGTGTCCTTCAACGGACACTTGTGACGGATCGTCGTACCCACGACGGTCCGTCCTGCACTACTATCGTACCTGTCAGAGACCCCTCTCCTAAGGGTCTCCCCGCATTTTCTAAGTGTCCTACGACGGACACTTGTGATGGACCGTTGTACCCACGACGGTCTGTCCTGCATGACTGTTCTACCGGTCAGAGACCCCTCTGCTAAGGGTCTCCCAACATTTTCTAAGTGTCCTACGACGGACACTTACGACGGACCGTCGTACCCTCGACGGTCCGTCCTGCACGACCATCATGATGGTCAGAGACCCCTCTTTCAGGGTTCTTTATATATACATAGACCAAGTACAACACGACGGACCTCATGACTGTCCGTCATAGACACGACGATCCGTCGTCTGGCTCGTTGTGTGATACAGTTTCAATATCACTAACACACTATTTTCAATGTTTTATGTCGTATGGGCTTGGCTGTCTTGTTTGCCACTACTCATACTAATATTGATCCTTTGCAGGTACTATCTACTATGGCACCCAAGCAAGACCGCACCTACGCACGCGGGCGATCTAAGTCTGTCGCTCCGTCTGCATGCTTGATCATCGGCTCTGTTGATGAGCGGGACCCTGAATATGTGCCCCCAAGCACTTCCGCACCTTCCCGTGCTGCACGTGCCCCCCGAGCCACACCCAAGACGGTGGCATCCGGCGTAGTCACTGCCTCCCAGTCTGATAAGGAGCGCACACTGACCGGCACACCTTCTGGGTCAGCCACAATAGAGGAAGGAGCGTCTGGCTCCTTAGGAGTGTCATGGTCCGAGGAGGCTTCAGGCTATGCTGAGGTTCCCGCACACGCCACTGCTGCAGCGTCGGCCTCGTCTGATGAGGCTGACAGTTCAGACTCTACATCCGGCGCTCCAGCCTAGGTCCCCACCCCAACCGCTGACCAGCCAAACCGGTGGTGTGTCGAAGGCCAGTTTCAAGTTTACTCCGACGCCAAATTCTTGACAGATAAAGGAGTAATGACTCGGACACTCACCATGGAGCGGCTGGTACTTACTGGGAGTCTCCCATCGATGCCGGAGATCCACAACCTATTCACCAGGCATCGGTTAGAGTGGACAGCCCGTCCGTTGGGACGATACAGTGAGGAGATGGTCTGAGAGTTCTACGCATCCTACGTAGCGACTCTCCGATCACAGATCGATAGGCGGGCTGCTCCCGCTAAACAGGCCCCACTGGAGCAGGTTCGAGTCCGGGGCGTGCAGGTTGACATTTCCTTGCCAGCTATCCGCCGGTTCCTATACGGCGAGAGTACAGATGCTACGCGGACCCCCATCACTGCCGAGTTTGGCTATCGCTGGCAGATAGTAAAGGATGGACAGTTCTTGCGTGAGCGGTCACTGAGAGAGACCACCAAGAGGTGGATGGCCCTGCACCTATCAGTCGATAGAGAGGGTGCCGACTGGGTCACTGAGCCGAAGGGGGCCATCAAGAAGGCCAACCTCACGTTCGTCGCCAAGTTCTTGTGGCTGCTCGTCCGTCACTGCCTTTCCCCCACAGCTGCTGATAACATCGTCACCTGGGATCGAGCAGTGTTGATGGCGGCGATGATAGCCGGCTTCGAGGTGGACTTCGCATGGCTTCTCCAGGCAGTCATGCACGAGAGGGCATTTAATGTCACTACCACCTACCCCTTCCCGTGTATGATCTTTGCCCTTTGCAGGTCTGCAGGTGTGCCCGTATGGCACATAGATCAGTTGAAGACCCCGCAGGGCACCGTTGACGTTGGTCTCATTAGAGACGAGGCCAATGAGTTGGCGCCACGCAGAGGGCCCCGTCCAGAGCTGCCCCCTCTTGCTGATGATCTTGTGGATACGGTTGCCCAGGCACGCATATCTACACAGGCATCCACTGACACTACCCCGGTCGAGTCTATCCCGGGTAGTAGCACAGCCCCGAGCTCCTCTCACACAGCCCCTCTACCGTTACTGGCCCCGCTTGCTAGGGTCCAAAAACTGGAGGCACAAATGGCCACTCTTCTGCATCATATCCAGCCGTGGATGCAGAAGTCTATTACTGAGTCGGAAGCGCGTACAGAGAGGATGATGCAGCGGAAGATTGCTGAGGTTAACCAGCGCATAGATGCCTTCGAGTTGAGAGTGTTAGCTCGACCAGCCCCTCCGGTAGATGTGTCGACTCTTCAGACTGCAGTCGACAGTCTTCGTGCAGACATCGCTACGATACTAGCGGCGAGGGTGCCGGATTCTGAGGACCCTTCTATCGAGCCTGCTGAGGACACAGTGTTGGCGGCACTGTTTACTACTTCTGAAATTCCACCATCCCCCCTCCAGAGAGTGCCAAGAGGCGTAGGGATCGAGGAGAGGATGAGGCGCGAGCAAGGAAGAAGGAGCGCCGAGAGATGGAGGCCACGAAGAGAGCCTCACTTGCTGAGGCGGAGGCACACCAAATTAGAGCATCGCAGATAGCGGCTGGGGCGTCTAGCTCCCGCACTGTAGACACAGCAGGAGGCACTACTGATGGTGCGGTTGCTGCTGAGGACACCACTGAGGGTGTCCAGATTACAGAGGACATGGGTTCTGGGAAACCGGACCCACCAGCTTGTTGATCGACGGCGCTATGCGCCACAGGTTTGCTTTACCTACCACTCTAATATTTAGATTTTTTATGCATTGGGGACAATTGCATGCTTTTTTGTTGGGGGTGGGGTAAATGGAAAGTGAGTGTTAGGGTGAAGTCTGAGTAGCCCAACTCACTATCCTCTTTTGGGGTTTTCTTGCCTGTGTTCTTTTTCCCCAAAAGACTGATTACTTTTTCTGTTGAACCGGCGCGTTACATCTTTTGTACATAGTTTAACTTTGAAGCATGATGGCTAAAATGATATCCTAATAAAATTAGAAAATGTTGCATGACTAGGCGTAGTAACTGATAATTGTGTGGCTCTAAACATGAAATAGAGTTACACCATTGCATTACCCTAAATCTTCAAGTCGAACTAGGTGTCTGATAATCTGGTATAGTGATGAGATGTCAAGTGAGTGTGAGGAAATTTGAATAGTCCACTATTGGTACTGAGCTAGAACTTGCCTGGTTAGTCCTGCTAAAAGTAAGTTGTAACAGACAATTAGGAAAGGATCATAGGCCCTTATTCAAAATAGCCCATTTCTAGCCTAAATAAAAGAAACCAAATGAAAGTTATCCTTCATTGATCCAAATAATTTGAGCTTAAAATTAGACCTTTCTTTTTCACCCCAACTGATCTTTTCTGGGAACAATATGTTGGCCCTGGTCCCTCCTTGGACATGTGCACCTCAGCTTATCTAAAAGCATAAGTTGAGGGTGGCTAATGCATAGACAACCTTCGTTATGGCCCTGACCCAACATTGGGTATTGTGTACCTTGACTCATGGCAAAGCCATGAGTTGAGGGTGGCTGTTTTGAGGAATGCTCTGGAAAGTGGGGTTGAAATAACAAAGAGAGAGAAAGAACAAAAGTAAAGTGACTCAAGAACTCGTTGAAAGAGAAATAAATAAAAAAAAGGGAAAAGATTCACTTACACAAATGAAGAAAGAAGGGAAAATAGCAAGACGAAAGAATGGGAGAAACTAGGCGAGATAAAGTGATAGAAAGTGGAAGGTTTAGCCGATATGTCAAGGAGGGCAAAAAGTCACTAAAGTATACCTAAATATACCCTACCTGACTCTGAGCCTATGTTACAAGCTAAGAAAGTCCTATCGTGATCCTATGGGTTGTATAGCGAACTTAAGGCAGTGAAAATAAGGGCAAGCTTATGGCAATAGGTATGAATGATTGTGACTTTGTTCTGAGAGCGAGTGTTGAAAAGTAATCCTTATACTCAAACTGAAATCATTGTGTGAAAAATGAGGATTTTGTTTTGAAGTGAGGACACAAGTTACAATACCGGAATTGTTAGCACCTCGGTGAGAAATTGAAGAGGATAGGTGTTAGTGCATGGTGAGTCTGTGTCATGTTCGAATCCCACAAAATTCAAGCCTAATAGTGATAGCATGCATAGATTTGATGAGATTTATCAGGATTGATAGCCAAATGATTGCAAAGGATAAAACATGAATACTATTGTACAAAGATTTTGTAGTGAGTCATAGTGCGTCGCTTGAGGACAAACAACGAATTAAATTCCTTATAGTTAGACTTTGTGAGATTAGATTTTGTGTAATAGTGTTTGATTTTTGGAGATTCTTACAAGTGATTTTTGGTGATTAATCAAGCAAATTTTCGGACTTTATTCTTTCTCATTGAAGTAAGTACATGAATTCTGATTTAACATATTTGAATATTGTGTTTATGGCTATGAGTAACTAAACTCCATAACTAAGGTTGTGGGAACCATAGGCAAATAATGAGATAAACCCTAGCTGAAATAACAATTCTAGAATAGTGTCTTGCATGTATTAATAATTCTTTCGCTTAGAAGTCTTTTTAACGGATGATCAACGTTAGAACTCGCCTTAATGCTACTTGCCGGACCAAGGAGGTAGATAATAGGAAAAGAATTATTAACATAGATTTAGTGTATACTATCTAATAGGCTAGTATTGATTGGTACGAGGTAATAAGTTAGTCAAATATCGAATACGATGCTTAATATGAGGTAAAGATAAGGGTTAGGAAAGCAACACACGTAGCCGGACCAAGGTGCGGAGTGAGATTTTCTAGATGCCGGACCAAGGATTTAGAAATACATAACTTATCACTTTGCATTCAAGATACTAGGAAAGAATTGTTATAGTTAGAATTATCAAGTTATGAACCTGTGGGGAACACGTAACCCTAGTTACTTTAATTAATTGATTAAAA
>CM064972.1:2540087-2605877 GCA_032847665.1 Solanum chilense
GCCCTTATCATTATTTTTCTGGTTTCGCGAAAATTATATCGCCGATCCAGGTCTAAAAGAAGACATTCGCGTTGAGAATTGATCCCAGGATTATTGTTCCTCTATCTTTTGTTGTCTCCCAAACATAATTATTGAATCTAACTTTGGAGTGCAGTTGTGCTCCACAATGTTTCTGAAGGTCCAACTTGCTGATTGTTGACGTTCTTCTTTAAAACGATTCTTACATACATCTATCTGGAGACGGGATTGTGACAACTATTAAGTCCTGCACCAGTCCTCGAAGTATCATATAATCAAGTGCTCCTTTGAACTTCTGATTATCTCGGTTGATCAAATTGACAAGTAAGTTGGATACTTCAGCACATCTTCTCGCCTTTTAAGCTCATTGCATTGGGCATGTATAGAAAATCAGTTTTGTATGCTATTAGTCCATAAATCAGTTTTGTATGCTATTAGTCCATCTCACACTTCATCTATGATATCATACAATCGGAAATTGTATATTGTGTTTTTAAGGTTTATATGTGGATTCAAAGAGGAGAATATTACTTGGACAAATGCAGGGAGGCTATACTCGCGGGTATGCCATTTTCGTAGATGATTATCAATGTAGGCATGTTTTTATGTACTATGATTTTAGCTTTTAGAGATAATGGTTAAAAACACACCTGAAGTTTTACTTTTTTGCGAGTTTCACACCTTAGCTATCAAGTGCTTGCGTTTCCTACATGAAGTCCTGAATATCACCAACTATTTATCAAAATACATCTCGTAAAAGTGATACTTCATGTGTGTTAAACTGATGCAATTCTCTTATATATTGTGCATCAGCCAAACAAGTCACCCATAAATAGGACCAAGCCCAGTCTTCCATTTATACAGGTGAAGTACCTTCTTTACAGCCCAGAATGAAACAAAGATTGCCAAAAGCATCACCAACCTCTGGATATTCCTGTTCTTCACATGGATAAGAGCATGAGTGACAAAGGCCAACAACAACCCGAAAATCGTGTACAAGAACCCGACTGTAAACCCCTCAGCACCCAACTGCATCCCAGATCCGTCATAAAAGAAAACCAGCTTTCCTGGATCATCTCTATCCACCATAGCTATAGGTATCTTGTTGATTATGTTGTACATTGTCCCCGAAACACTGAAGAAGTACACGAAAATCGACCCTGCCATCCATACGTTCTTATCATGCAAAAGGGTGTTCCCAGATACAATCTTTTTCACTAGAAATGGACTCAAGATTAGCCCCAGAGCTATGATACACATCCTCTGCTTCTTTGAAATAAAACCTGGTCGATGAATTGGACCAATAATGTGTTCACTTTTGGCCTCCACGAATTCTGCCATCGATTCAGCATGCTTTGTGATATCGGAGGACTCCATCTGAATCGAATCCCTTTTGAAATCAATGGCAAAAGGGGGTACTAAACATATATGGGGGAGAGACTTGACACCAAATAGAGCAAAAGAAGCTTGTGATTCTTGAAACTCAATGTCAAAGAAGAAGAACTTCTTGTCATCTGGATTGTTTGTGTGAAAAGAAGACGTGAGAACCAAGAACTCGTTTCTGAGTTTGGGGAGTGAAATCTCTGAATCTGAATGTAGCTTCTGAGAATCAAAGAATATAAGGAGAGTGAATGGCCTAGGGACAGGTACCGATAAAATTTGCCAGAGTAATCTGTTTGAAAGGTGAATGACACCAGTAGAAGATCGAGAACGAAGGAGAGTTAGTTCAGAAACCAAATCATCTGAATTTAAGGTATGATTGATAGTTACATTGAGTAAAAGGACAAGAATGAACAAAAAGGAATTTGTGTTATAAGAGATTGCCATTGTAGTTATGTTGCTTCTATCTGTTCTATTTCATGCTATTTAGTAGAACTTTTGGACTGCTGGTTGCCATATTTTTGCCCATACTTTGATTCCACATGGTCTGTTCCTAAGATTTTTTTTTCTTCAAATTCTTATTAGAAGCCTATTCAACTAGACAGGTCTCCTTTAACAGGGTTTCTATAGAGAAGTCTTGCTCTGGCTTGCCAAAAGCGTTTAATATTGAGAATGTTGAATGTATAACACACTGATGGAATTGAGTAACAAGGCTTTTAACTAGCTTAGTGAATCGATTTAAATTATCTGTTTTAGGATTACTAATTTAATGCTTAGCATATAGTCCTGGATTTTACTATTTTGACTTGGGGGTTATTATTTTAACATTGCTCTCTATTTTACATTATTTCGTTACTCTTCCCTTTTTCAACATGTTTGGAAATGCTTTATTTAAATTGAACGTCTATCAGAAACAACCTCTCTATCTATACAAGGTAGGGATAATGTCTGACACTCTATCCTTCTCATGCCCCCACTTGTGGAATTACGCTCAGAATGTCAACCAATCAAGGTTATGATAGAATGATGCATATTTGGGTTCGACTCTGAGTATGAAATAATCTTTATTAGGGATTTTTATCCTCTCAATGTGAGATTTCCCAACTCTTTAGATCTAGTTAAGTTTCTATATCGATACAAGACACACGGTGCGAAACATTTTTTTTTTTTGAATATGATCAATAATAAATCAAACTCCATATTATTTTTTATATACATGTGTCAAACACATATCGTTATGGCAAAACTCGGTGTATAAATAAATTTAGTGAAAATCACCTCTCATATCGTCTAAATTCTTGATCTGCCTCTTTCAAGGTGGCGTATGATTAACAACGCCCTCTCTAGGCTCGGGCAATAGTCGCGATTCCGCCTCGGTGCGACATACGGGGCACGTTGAGTGATAATTGAACCATTTGTCAATACACTCAACATGAAAATTGTGCTTACAATTAGGCAAAACCCTAACCAATTCACCATCTTCAATAATACTCAAACAAATTGAACACTCAATAATATCATTATCATGACCATTTCTCTTATAAAGAAATAATGGTAGTGAAGCTATAATGGTCGGGTCAAGACCATTTCTGGCTGGATCAACCTGCAATACGACACTCGTCAAGTTGGAAATTCGAGAATTACTAGTAGTGTAGACACTCGTCAAGTCGAAAATTCGAGAATTACTAGTAGTGTAGACACTCGTCAAGTCGGAAATTCGAGAATTACTAGTAGTGTAGAGTATCACCAAGCCTTGGGCTTGGCGACGTCTGATGTAGATACGAAGAACAGTAACAACGAAAAAAATAACTATACATATTGAAATTAAGGCAGTGATCATGATTTTGTTAATGATATTATATTTGTTATTTTTTTTAAATGAACAAATGGATTATCATCAACAAATTAGACCATGGAGATAATAAAGAAGAATGGTTTAATTTTATGGAATTTTTTGGTATAAATATTGGGTTTTTCTATGTGTTTGGTAACGTTGACTAATGAAAAACGTGTATTCATGGAAAATGAAGGGAAACAAGTAATGAAATTGTATAAGCCAAATATTCAACCATTGATTATTACTTTATAATACTTTTTTTGTTTCAAATTATTATAGTGTTTTTTATTTATACGTTTCTTAAGAAAATATTATTTTAGGAGGGGTTTTATTGTTTTACCTTTATTTATTTCATAAGATATATATTAAATATATATTCTTTTGAGACGTTTGAAATTTTAAAAAAATCGTTATTACTAAAGATAAAATGAAAAAAATAATTAATTTTATATGGAAGTTCTAAAGCAACAATAATATGAAACAATTCTATAGAAGTATTTGTGATGTCTTTTCTCTGCAATACTTTAGAAATTACAAGAGAAGTTTCCTTCATAATTTCCTTTTGGCAGAAATAAAGATCAAAACTTTTTTTCATATAATTATTTTTAATTTCTTTAAAATCTTTTTTATGTTTCATTTTAAAGAGTAAAAAACAGAATGTTGAAGAGTCAAATACCCCTCCCCCCAACCCAACACACACATATGAATGACTATTATTTGAAATTTTTATTTGTGATATTTTTTTAAAAAAAAATATAATAATACTTTTTTTTTCTTCTACTAAAAATATTAACAATCTAACATTAACATAAGAAATTAAAGATAATATGGATAAAAAGATTGAGAAAAAAAAAAGCCAAACATATCACTTAGTTAGTAACGTTCAGTTGCATCACATACACAAGTGCTTTCTGAACCGTGCAATAAAGTCACCCATAACACGGTTTTCCTACTTGAGTTATCTTAGCCCCAGACCATGCTATTCAATAATATTGAAAAAATGACATCATAAGATAACAACTAGTATGGAAAGCAGGTCGCCTTTGGAAGCCTTCGCCGATAACGAAAGCATATCGTTCCCGGTACCACTTTGGTACTTTGTTTATAGCTTTTTTAAGTTACGCAATAGAAGGAAATAATGGTCTTTCAGGATTGGTCGTTGTGTGTCACCACCTCCCACCTATCCTACACACTCGATTAAGGTTGTCACTGCGAAGCTATAGTTAAGGTGCACGGGGTCTTACCGTCTAGCCGTTGGTACTCCGCATCTTCACGGAGAATTAAATTTCACCGAGTCCATGTCGGAGACAGCAGGGCAGTCACTACACCATTCGTGCAGGTCGCTATTTATGCGACAAGAAATTTCGCTATCGTAGGACAGTTAGAGTTACTGCCGCCGTTTACCGGGACTTCCATTCAAAGCTTATAACACTTTTATGAGATATTTGCTACACTTAGTAATACTTATATACTATACCTTATACCTTATTTAGAAACATTTTTAAAAAGTATATATTATTTTATATAAGATAGGAGATAGAATAACTAAAATAAAAATCAGTAGTATATAAATAATTAAATTTTCATTACCGATGTTTACATAAAATTACAAGTAAAAAGCATTAAAAATGAGAATTAAAGAAAAGAATGTTTTTTTAGGTTTGAAACTGAGATTTTATACATAAAATATCAAGATTGGATCAATAAGTCGAGGTTTTATGAGAGAAACACACAACTCAAACAACGAATTTGACTCTCAACCGTTTGTTTACTTAGCATTATTATTTATATGTTAACTAGTCAACTGAACCGCGCTTCGCGCGGTATTAGTGATTTCAATAATTAAATTGAAATAAATAATATTTTATTTAAATCCACAATTTTTTTCTTTTACATATCAACAAATGATACCAAAAAATAAAATAAATCACTAAAATAAGGTGAAACGCCATAAAAATATTCAAAAGAAAAGATAATTATTTTTTTAAATTAGATTTCCCTCATAAAAAAAAACAAATAACATTATTTATTTTTTAAAATCTATGTCCGAACACCTACTTAAAAGATACAAAGATGTTGAAATTTTAAATGGACTATGCATATTTAAAATCGCATCTTAAATAAAAAAAAATTGTAAAACTAATATTTCGAATCTACTTTATTCATTACGTTCTTTCTTCCCCTTTTTTGCTATCTCATCAATTTTTCATTAGATCTTATTTTGAGACTATGTACCCATAAAAAAATACCATTACATGTTATTCAAAATTGATATTAAAAAACAATCAAAATGAGTAATGACCTAATGAAAAACTCAAAAGGAAATATTAGCAAAGAATTGACACTGTAATAACCATTAAAAATTATAGAATTTCAATATATTTTCAAATGTTTTTTTCCACACAGGTTTTGGGCTTTTAAATATAAGGGGGTGTTTTGAATTGTTTTAAGTAGCTTATAGACTTTAAAAATTATGAAAAATGTAATTAAAGTAAATTAAATATTGATGCACAATTTTATTTTAGCTTTATTATTATTATTACTATATATTATATAATAACGATAGTGTATAATATTATTGAAAAACACTTAAAAAAACAAACAAAATTTTGTAAAATTACTTTTTGCAATTCTTATTAAGTTATAATAATATATTTTTAGGAATTAAAAAAAACATAAGGAAAAGGAATAAAATAAAAGAAAGAAAGGAAAATAAATAATTTAAGAAATAATATAGATAATATTAATAATGAGATTAAGGGGAGGAAGTAAAAGAACTTAATAGCACTAATGATTATACGAATTATATATAGTTTTTTTTGCTATTTTATAAAATTTAATGTAAAATTATTAAACTTTAAAAATTAGAAAAAATGTAATTAAAAAAGATAAATATCAAAGCTAGACTAAGAAGGGTGTTATTCTATTTTTTATTTTAGATATTATTACACACACACACACAAAGATATATATATATATATATATATATATATATATAAATTCGTATAAATTAATAACAAAAATTGGAAAAAAAAAACGTAATTTAAGAAAATAAAATGACATTAATAATGAAATAAAGGGAAGAAAGTAAAAGGAGCTAATAGCACTAATGGCCAAAATTATTATCATTTATTATCCAAATTTTTCATATTCTTTATTGAAAATCAAAACTCATTCATATATTGACATAAGAAATCATTTATATTCGCTTTTAACTTTTTTTTTTATCTTTATGTAGTGTTTGAGTTACATAATTTATTCAGTTTCTATACAAAAATAATATTTGAGCTCTCTTGTATATTTATAATTTCAATTTTTAATGTACTTTTTTATGAACTATTAATTTTTTATGTCTTTAATATGAAATATTTGTGTTTTTCCTATCCAGAGGATATCAAAAAGATATTTTTGAAGTAATTCTGCTATTTTGAATATTCCATAAGTTTTTAGATATTTCTGAAGAGATCATAAAAATATTAAATATTGTTTTTGAATGATCTCAAATATCTCATAAATTATTAGATATTTATAAAGACTAAATCTCAAATATCCTAAAACTTTTGAATACTCACATAGAAATCTTAACAATATCAATATTATTTTTGTTAAAGATATCGCGAATATCTCATAATTTTTTTGGATATTCATAAAAAAAAAAAAAGATTAAAAAACATAGAATAAACAATTTTGTAACTATAATATTTATCAATATTTTTTATTTCTTCAAATAAATATAAAAGAAAGGGTCATAATTGGAACAAAAGGACGATAACACTAAAAGTCAGACATGACATCTCCCTTTGGCCAGAATTGTCATTTATTTATTTTATCTGCTTTTTCCCGTAATTTATTCTTTAAAAAAATAAAAAAGATATACAAATTTAAATTTTCTCTTTCTTTATTATTACTACACTTTTTATATCTTCCTAAGATCCCTTCCTTTCCTTCTTTATTTTTCATTATTTTTTCTCTTACCAAAATAATTGTGCTTTTAATTCCCTCATTTTAGATTTTTTTCTTATCAAATTCAAATTTTCACAAAATAGATATACACTTATAGTTTCTCTTTCCTCATTAATATTATACTAATTATATCTTTCCAAAATTATTTCTTTTAACTTCTTTATTAATTTTAAAAACATTACAAATATAATCATAATTAAACTATAACAAACATAATTGTTATTTATATATGCATAAATAAATAAAATTGGATACATGTCCAATTAAATTTCTCTTTTTTCTCTGTTTTTTGTTTCAACTTTTTTCTAATTTTTCATAATCAATTATTTTAAAAACTCTTAAACTAATAAAAGTGTGATTGTTATTATATATACAAATAAATAAAATAAGAAGTTATATTTATCTCTTTTGTCTCTTTTTTTTTTTTTTTTTCACAATTAATTTTTTTTTAAAAAAAAACATTTTTATAACTCACACCTCTACATTTATAAATGACAATCTTCAAATTCTATTAATAAAATATTCATAATTATCTTATCTTTCATACTTATAAGTATTATTATTTAATTTTGCATGTCTTAAGATATGGGAGAAAAATTATTTACTTATTTTATTTTCAAAAATAGAAAAAAATATTTATTCAACTCAATCAACTTTTAACTTCCCATTATAATTGTCTTCTTTATTATAGATTTTAATGTATATGCATGTATTCATCGCCCTTCAATTTTTATAATTCTTAATTAATTTTATTAATGTAGAGTAAAGTAACAATATATTAAAAAATGGAAGATGAAAAGACAAAAATTAACGCATATATATGTTTCACTATCAAACTATGTATATATGAATTATTCTTTTTTTTAGTTATTCAATCTTTTAAAATTGGAAAAAATGTCATTAAAAAATAATGAAACTTTTTTTGTGCAATTATTTTAATTAAAAATGTATTTAAACTGTTAAAATAATTGATATAAATAAATATCAAATGCTAGATTAAAAATGATGTTATATATATATATATATATATATATATCAAAATAATTGATATAAATAAATAATTATGTAAATTTTGCTTTGCTATTCTTGTTTAGTTATAATAACTTACTTCTTGGAAAATAATTGACAGAAAATAAACAAAAAGGAAAAAATGTGATTTATGGAAATATAAATAATATTAATGGAGAGATTAAGGAAATTAAGTAAAAAAACTAATAGCATATGGTAGTACTTAAATATGGTCATTTTTTAAATAAAAATTTATAGTCTTTTAAATTTAAATAAAATAAATATTGAGGCATGTTTTTTTTTTTTTTACAAAAGTACCTTCATCTTTGAATAGTTATTTTAATAAAAATATAAGACAAATATCAAATTATTATTAAATATAAATAACTTATTTTTTAAAATAAATAAATAATTTAAAAAGTTACTGTTGACACCCAATTTTGGCCTAACATTTTTAAAATTCGTGATTTTAAAGCTTTATTTATTTAATAGCAAATTTTGATCCAATGATTTTAAAATTCATACATTTTGGTCAAATACAAAAAAAAAAACAAAAAAATTGTCTTTCCCACATTGTCTCTCAAACAATTTTCAATTTTTGCAATAAGTCCACATCGGCATTTCATCCTTTTTGAGGATTTTTGGGTTTCTATATAAGCCCACTTCATTCACACTTTTTAGAGAAGGATTTGGAAGGGAAAACAAAAGAATACTCATAAATTTTTGAGAATTCTTGGTTCCCATAGTTCAAAATTTTTAAAGTGTTTTTGTAGTTTTTTGAGTTGAGGAGGTGGAGTCGTTGCCTTCAAACTCGTAGTTCCGGTTCGCCGCCCAGAACCAGGTAAATTTTTTTTTTTTTAGCCTTGTTTTTCTTTAATTTCCAGTTCTTTTAGGTTTTCTGTTTATTATATGTAGCTTGTTTTGTTTTTTTTTTAGTTTAATGTAGTTCTAAAGTCAATTAATATTTGTGTTTATTGTAGTTTTAATATTAGTATTATTTTACGGTTTGATGTTTGTTTATTTATTATTATTATTATTTTAAAATTGTTAATCAACTATTTGCTATCTTAGCTTTTCAGGGTTTTGTTATTATTCTATTTTAATGTTATTTTTAATTTTCATATATTACGTTATTGTTATTTCCATTTCATTATTATGTTGTTTTAGTTTGGTTGTTGTTTTCCCTATTCTCTTGGGATAAGTTTGTTATGTTTTGTTGATGTTCAGGTTATATTAAATATATTTGTTAAAGGGCCGATGAAAAATCTATCCGTCGGGTTTAGAGGCCTCCCCATTTTAAAAGACGGAATTTTAATTCAAGTTTATATATTCTAAAATTGTTAAATGTGGCCAATGAGTTATTGTTATTTTTATTATTTTGTTTTGGGTAAAGTTTTAATGATTATTTTAGTTCTCAAATAATTGTGATTGCTTTTATTAATACATTGTTATTGTTAGTTGCTATTATATTTAGGATATATTATTCTTGTTCACTACTTTGGTTTGGGTGTTTCTTTTTAATTGCATTTCTTTAGTTTATAACAAAAAAAAAATTATTATTAAGTTGGTTTTCTTTTGTTCTTTATTGTAAACGGATGTTAGTGCTGCCACTTTTTCCCATTTAGTATAGTATATTTAGGAAGTGGGTATGCCTTAGTGTTTCATTTTTGAGGTTATTACTATAAGTATTATTTTGCTATGCTTAGATTGATCCGCTATTTACCATGATAATTTTATTTGAACAATAATTTCACATTATATTATTTTATTGATCTCGTAGATTTTGAGTTGAAATGAGTTGAAGGGCCGATGAAAAATCTATCCGTCGGGTTTAGAGGCCTCCCCATTTTAAAAGACGGAAATCTAATTCAAGTTTATATATATTTTTAGTTGTTGAAATGGGCCAATGAAAAATCTATCCGTCGGGTTTAGAGGCTTTTCCATTTTAAAAGACGGAATTTTAATTCAAGTTTATATGTTTACTTGTTAAATGGCCGATGAAGAAATTAACGTCGATTTCCAAGGCCTCCCATGTCAATAAGACAGATTTTTATTCTTAAGTTATTATTTGAGTTATTCATTTTAGTTATATTTATTTGACATTAACTCTTTTACTAAGTGTCTTTACAGGTACATCGAGGTGCTTTTCCTTGAAATTATTCGAAAAGGTTCGAATTATATTTTTATTTCGTTATTTTGTAAATATTGACGTTAGGCAAACCTTAGGCCGATGATTATTATTTTATTGTGTATATTGTATGTTTATTATTTGTATATTATTTTATTCTTCCTCAATTTGAAAAAGAAAAAAAATGAATTCAGTCGGGAACCACAATTGTGGATTCCGAAGGGTGCCTAACCCCTTCCCTTCGGAATAATTTAAACCCCTTACCTAGAATCGAATTGTTTCGTAGATCATAAATGGTTTCCTAGTTTTTTCCTAAAATTAGGTGGCGACTCTTTTCAAAACTCGTTTATTTTTAAAACTTTGTTGAAATTGAACAATTAATCATTTTCGAGTTGCTGCGACGTTTTGCCCTATTTCGAAAGAGTAGGGATGTAAACAGAATGGCGACTCCGCTGGGGAGTTTAGAGGTTCTTACCAATATGAATTTATTATTTTTTCAAATTGAGGAATTTTTTGCTTTATTATTATGTTATACCTTGTATTTTTTTATTTCGCTGATTATTTGTATATTGTATTTATTCATTATTTATCTTGTTGTGTGTATATTAACATTGAATTCATGGCATAATATTCTCCGTCAAACGACATTTATTTCATTTCCACTAAAGGACGATTATGCGGGTTCGCAATCGTTCATTAACCAAATATTTTCTCGGGGCACCCTGACAAGTGTAGTTGGCTACTTGATAGTCAACGATCGTTAACTGTCCCAGCCCAAGTAGTCCGCTTGGGTTACCTTTTTCATTATAAATACAACCCACTCTTAGTAAACTAGCGTAGAGCCAAGCAAAATCCCAAAAATAGGGCATTTGAACTAAGATGACTCAATACCCAAGGCGTGTTGAGCCCATTAGAAGACCACCTTGAGTCCAAAACGGCCCACGGCCTAAATGGACGTTCATGCTTATGTGTTTAAATTTGAAGGATGTATACGTTGTTTGAGAAAATTATCGTCTCATAGGGTAAGGATTAGATTATAGTTTGCTTAGGTTAAAGAAAGAGCTTTACCAGCTACTAGCCTATTCGAAGATCTTGGCACCCGGAGATGACAACAATTCAAGAAAGCAGAACGATCTTTCGCGGAGGCATAGTTTAGGGTCGTACCCCTGTGTGGGACTGATTATTTTGTATACATTTACCCTATTATGTATCCCCATTAAGTTTAAAAAATTTGTATAAATTTGAGTTTTTGGAGCAATGAAATATTTCAAATAACGTATACATCCTTCAAATCGATAGGCCTACCCTAGGCATAAAAGGGTCACATATTTGTATAGGACGCGCAATAATTGTTTGTTTGTTATGTGATATATGTTAGTCTGTCTTTAATTAAAATAATATTTGTGTTTTATTCATTATTTATGTGATATTTTGTATTATTCATTATGTACATGGACTAACACTTTTACATTTTTGAGTTGTTGTTTTTTTACAGCGGAAAATTAATTTATGTTCAAACAATGAAATCATTTTTGTCAGAAGTCGCAAGAGACAAGAGGATTAACAAAATTCCAGTCCTTGTATTTCACAAGATATTAATATCAAGTCAGAATGATAAATCAGGGGAGTATTTTACTATGAGGCGCACCCACTTATTTTTATCATTATTTTGCATGATAGTCCTGCTCTCACATATTTCTCATATTTTTGTAGGAATACCATCCCCGACATCAACAGACGGTATAAATATTGACGATTAAGATGCTATAAAACATATTGGTGCAAAATAAAATAAAATAAAATCATGACTACAAATTTTGGTGGCGCTGAATTTCTTTGAGTTGTCTAAATCTTCAAATTATTATATGCAATATCTGCACGAACTACGCGTACCTGATTCTCATTTCGGTGAGATACGTAGGCAACCCTTCTTGGGTTCGGTATAATCTTCTAAAAAAAAAGTTTAATTAAAATTATAAAAATCGTTTGTGCATATTTTCCCAGTCATATCTGCACGAACTACGCGTACCTGATTCTCATTTTGGTGAGATACGTAGGCAACCCTTCTCGGGTTCGGTAATCATTTTTCAAAAAAAAAAAAAATAAAAAAAAAATTGTTTGTACATACTGTTAGAGTCATGTCTTCAACTCGGTCGGGACCTATATGGTTAAGAGCATGTAAATATATTTGATATGATTGAAAAGACTGACTTTGCGGTAAACCATAGATTCTCTTGGTACCTCTTATCTGTACTTTTGTGATGCTTGAAAATTCTCTTGCATTCAATCAAGATAAGAATAAAATTAACCTTATGTTTCATGTGCATTGTGTGGTGAGATTTTGATCGAAGTTCAACTGTGTTACACTGTTGATCTAGAACTTGACCTGAATGTTTTTCGAGGCGAAATCATGAGTAATGTTTGGTTTGAGAAAGGATTGTAGGCCTTTTTTCACTCGATTGTGCCTTTCAAAGCCTACCAAATTACATTAATCCCTAGTTTTCCCAGTTTGAGCCTGAAACCTTCATTTGGACAACCAAATCTTAACCACTACCCTTTTGAGTGCTTACGAGCACTATCCTCTCTTGGCCCAACCTTCTTGAGTGCACAAAGAATGTGTGAATTATAAGAGGAGATCCATGTTTGAAATTTTCAAAAGCAAAGATATTGAGTCTCTCAAAATCAAGGAAGCAAAGACTCTAGAGAAAAGAGAAAAAAAAAAGTGAAAAAAAATAAAGAAAGGCAAAAATAAAAATTCCTTTACAGGATCAGTGAAGGGTTGGAAGGAAAATACTCCAACAAAAGGGAAAATTATTATAATGAAGAAGTGAATAAAAGAAAAGTTTCAACGAATACGGACTCAAAAGAAAAAGAAAAAAAAAAGAAGAAAAAAGCTCAAAAATGAGAAATGAAAAAAAAATGAAAATTCAAAAGAAGATGAAAGGTGGGAGAACAATGAAGAGGATCTAACGCCAAAGGCGTACCAATCATTAAGAGCACAAATTCTGTGTGACACTAAAGGCGGAATTCAGTCACTTTTATCTCAAATAAATATCCTACCCATCCCTAAGCCTACGTTACAAGCCAATGACAAGCCCTACATGATCTCATTCCAAATGTTCTCACATTAGTGGAGATTCACATAAGGGTCAAGCATATGGTATCACAGTTGTGTGCATTGAACATTTTTGAGAGTGTGAGTGCACTTTGAAAAAATGTCCTATAATCAAATATATCAAATGTGTGTGAAATAGGACTAACCTTTGTCGTGAGGGCACTTGAAACATGAGGATTGATACAATTCAAACCTTTGTTTGAAACAAGATGAACGGATCTTGTTGATCCTTAAGTATATTTGAGGTACCACTTGAAGCTGTAGGAATTACCTTAATTCAATCTTTAAAAAAAAAAAAAAAAAGATTTACCTGCAATCTTAACTGTTGGTACCAATCGTGGTGAAGATTTGACTATCTCATCGCATTTTTATTTTTGAAAAAAAAAAAGATTAAAAAAAATGATCTTTTGAGTTGTTCATTATAAAAGGTGTTGTTAAGTTAATCTTATATATGTGAGACGCCTATTTTACTTCATTGAATTGTCCATCCCAAAAATGTGATATGTCTTGTCTTTAGGCTTTGAATATAGCAAAAGATACCATTGGCATATTCCATCATGTTCATATTGTGCATTTTCTACTGATAATCTTTCAGGTTCTTTGCAGCACTCATCATCCACAAGGGGAACTACGTTTGACCTGATTCCTGCTCCAACAGGATACGTAGGCGCCACAACGGCTCGGTCATATTCCCAGTAAGATTTTCATTTCTCCTCATACTGGAAACTGGGACAGAATTTTTGAGAGGGTCTCAAAAATTCATTTGAAGTTGGACTTCTTTAACAAGTCAAAACAGGAACATTATCGAGCTATCTACCTCGTTACAGTGGAACATTATCGAGCGATCCACCTCGTTACAGTTGGAACATTATCGATCCATCCAGGCCTCGTTAAAAATCATGCATTGCGAAAAATCATGCATCGCGTAAATCATGCATTGCGAAAAATCATGCATCGCGTAAATCATGCATTTCGAAAAATCATGCATCGCATAAATCATGCATTGCGAAAAATCATGCATCGCGTAAATCATGCATTGCGAAAAATCATGCATCGCGGAAATCATGCATTGCGAAAAATCATGCATCGCGGAAATCATGCATTGCGAAAAATCATGCATCGCAGAAATCATGCATTGCGAAAAATCATGCATCGCGGAAATCATGCATTGCGAAAAATCATGCATCGCGTAAATCATGCATTGCGAAAAATCATGCATCGCGTAAATCATGCATTGCGAAAAATCATGCATCGCGTAAATCATGCATTGCGAAAAATCATGCATTGCGAAAAATTCCTGCATCGCGAGAAGATTTCATACCTCGCAGAAAATTCATGCATCGCGAGAAGATTTCATACCTCGCAGAAAATTCATGCATCGAGAGTTAATATTCATGCATCGCGAGTTAATATTCATGCATCGAGAGTTAATATTCATGCATCGAGAGTCAATTCATGCACCACTAGTCAATATTCATACTGACGAGAGGGCCATTCATATTCATACTGCCGAGAGGACAATTCATATTCATACTGCCAAGAGGGCCATTCATATTCATACTGCCGAGAGAGCCATTCATATTCATACTGCCAAGAGGGCCATTCATATTCATACTGCCGAGAGGGCCATTCATATTCATACTGCCAAGAGGGCCATTCATATTCATACTGCCGAGAGGGCCATTCATATTCATACTGCCAAGAGGGCCATTCATATTCATACTGCCAAGAGGGCCATTCATATTCATACTGTCAAGAGGGCCATTCATATTCATACTGCCAATAGGGTCATTCATATTCATACTGCCAAGAGGGCCATTCATACTCATACTGCCGAGAGGGCCATTCATATTCATACTGCCAATAGGGCCATTCATATTCATACTGCCGAGAGGGCCATTCATATTCATACTGCCGAGAGGGCCATTCATATTCATACTGCCGAGAGGGCCATTCATATTCATACTGCCGAGAGGGCCATTCATATTCATACTGCCAATAGGGCCATTCATATTCATACTGCCAAGAAGGCCATTCATATTCATACTGCCGAGAGGGCCATTCATATTCATACTGCCAATAGGGCCATTCATATTCATACTGCCGAGAGGGCCATTCATATTCATACTGCCGAGAGGGCCATTCATATTCATACTGCCGAGAGGGCCATTCATATTCATACTGCCGAGAGGGCCATTCATATTCATAATGTCAAGAGGGCCATTCATATTGAGGAGTATATTGAAGATTTTATTTGCAAAACACAAGGCATAAGCTTTATTTGCTGGACGTCAGACCGATCGAGTCGACGTCGAATATTGAGGAGAACAATGAAGTGTCGACATGGTAAAAGACACTGTCACCCATTTAAATTGCATTTTAAGATGACGAATTCTATCTCAATCTTTGTCAAGAGCATTTGAAAGGATGAATTCCTACAAAAAAAAAAGGGTGCAAAATACTTCAACAAGGACGCAACGCATCATAGGACCTTTTGGAGACAGGTCTGGGATTGACTTCCACCACATGCAACCGCACTTCTTTACAAAGGTCATGTGTTCGGCAAAATTGGGTTTGTCAATTTTCGTTGTCCACGATTTCTTTCATCAATCATACACAACGAAAGGGACAGCTGTTTACACCCAATTTTGGCCTAACATTTTTAAAATTCGTGATTTTGAAGCTTTATTTATTTAATAGCAAATTTTGATCCAATGATTTTAAAATTCATACATTTTGGTCAAATACAAAAAAAAAAAACAAAAAAATTGTCTTTCCCACATTGTCTCTCAAACAATTTTCAATTTTTGCAATAAGTCCCACATCGGCATTTCATCCTTTTTGAGGATTTTTGGGTTTCTATATAAGCCCACTTCATTCACACTTTTTAGAGAAGGATTTGGAAGGGAAAACAAAAGAATACTCATAAATTTTTGAGAATTCTTGGTTCCCATAGTTCAAAATTTTTAAAGTGTTTTTGTGGTTTTTTGAGTTGAGGAGGTGGAGTCGTTGCCTTCAAACTCGTAGTTCCGGTTCGCCGCCCAGAACCAGGTAAATTTTTTTTTTTTTAGCCTTGTTTTTCTTTAATTTCCAGTTCTTTTAGGTTTTCTGTTTATTATATGTAGCTTGTTTTTTTTTTTTTAGTTTAATGTAGTTCTAAAAGTCAATTAATATTTGTGTTTATTGTAGTTTTAATATTAGTATTATTTTACGGTTTGATGTTTGTTTATTTATTATTATTATTATTTTAAAATTGTTAATCAACTATTTGCTATCTTAGCTTTTCAGGGTTTTGTTATTATTCTATTTTAATGTTATTTTTAATTTTCATATATTACGTTATTGTTATTTCCATTTCATTATTATGTTGTTTTAGTTTGGTTGTTGTTTTCCCTATTCTCTTGGGATAAGTTTGTTATGTTTTGTTGATGTTCAGGTTATATTAAATATATTTGTTAAAGGGCCGATGAAAAATCTATCCGTCGGGTTTAGAGGCCTCCCCATTTTAAAAGACGGAATTTTAATTCAAGTTTATATATTCTAAAATTGTTAAATGTGGCCAATGAGTTATTGTTATTTTTATTATTTTGTTTTGGGTAAAGTTTTAATGACTATTTTAGTTCTCAAATAATTGTGATTGCTTTTATTAATACATTGTTATTGTTAGTTGCTATTATATTTAGGATATATTATTCTTGTTCACTACTTTGGTTTGGGTGTTTCTTTTTAATTGCATTTCTTTAGTTTATAACAAAAAAAAAATTATTATTAAGTTAGTTTTCTTTTGTTCTTTATTGTAAACGGATGTTAGTGCTGTCACTTTTTCCCATTTAGTATAGTATATTTAGGAAGTGGGTATGCCTTAGTGTTTCATTTTTGAGGTTATTACTATAAGTATTATTTTGCTATGCTTAGATTGATCCGCTATTTACCATGATAATTTTATTTGAACAATAATTTCACATTATATTATTTTATTGATCTCGTAGATTTTGAGTTGAAATGAGTTGAAGGGCCGATGAAAAATCTATCCGTCGGGTTTAGAGGCCTCCCCATTTTAAAAGACGGAAATCTAATTCAAGTTTATATATATTTTTAGTTGTTGAAATGGGCCAATGAAAAATCTATCCGTCGGGTTTAGAGGCTTTTCCATTTTAAAAGACGGAATTTTAATTCAAGTTTATATGTTTACTTGTTAAATGGCCGATGAAGAAATTAACGTCGATTTCCAAGGCCTCCCATGTCAATAAGACAGATTTTTATTCTTAAGTTATTATTTGAGTTATTCATTTTAGTTATATTTATTTGGCATTAACTCTTTTACTAAGTGTCTTTACAGGTACATCGAGGTGCTTTTCCTTGAAATTATTCGAAAAGGTTCGAATTATATTTTTATTTCGTTATTTTGTAAATATTGACGTTAGGCAAACCTTAGGCCGATGATTATTATTTTATTGTGTATATTGTATGTTTATTATTTGTATATTATTTTATTCTTCCTCAATTTGAAAAAGAAAAAAAATGAATTCAGTCGGGAACCACAATTGTGGATTCCGAAGGGTGCCTAACCCCTTCCCTTCGGAATAATTTAAACCCCTTACCTAGAATCGAATTGTTTCGTAGATCATAAATGGTTTCCTAGTTTTTTCCTAAAATTAGGTGGCGACTCTTTTCAAAACTCGTTTATTTTTAAAACTTTGTTGAAATTGAACAATTAATCATTTTCGAGTTGCTGCGACGTTTTGCCCTATTTCGAAAGAGTAGGGATGTAAACAGTTACTTAATGAAATAATATAGTAAATAATATTATTAGTTATGATATTAGGAGAAGAAATTAATATAATTGATAAAATGATTCAAATATGATCATCTTTTCTTTTGAACCTAAAAATGCAAAAAAGAAAAAGAAAAAAGAGATAATATCAACATTTATTTTTTTTCCTTTCAAATCACAAAACATATTATCTATTTATTCTTCTCCTAATTTGATACAAAATACATAAATAGATGGATTCTTTCTCCAAATAATTATTTAACCAATGTTACACTAATCATTCTTCCAATCATTTTTTTAATAAGGATATGATTGTTTCTTTTTTTCTCTTTTGTTGAAGAAATTCGAAAGCCAAGAAATTTGATATATCAAATCAATTTTTTCTGTCAATACAATATTTCTCCTACCAATATCTTCGGAATCATCATGATATACTTTTTTTCTTCTCTTTTGTCAAAGAAAAGAGAAGGAGTTCATTGTTGTTTGTGATATCTTTATATTCTTCTTTGTTATCGTAAGCAAAGAAAAAATGAAGAAATCATTCTTTCAATCAATTTTTTTTCTCAATATAACATTTCTCCTATCAATATCTTTGAATGGATCATGATGTACTTCTTCTTTTCTCTTTTGTTGAAGAAATTCGAAAGCCTAGAAATTTGATATATCATATCAATTTTTTTCTGCCAATACAATATTTCTCCTATCAATATCTTCGAAATCATCATGATATACTTTTTTTCTTTTTTTTCCTCGAATAAAAGAGGAGGAGTTCATTGTTGTTTGTAATATCTGTATATTCTTCTTTATTATCATAAGAAAAGAAGAAATGAAAAAAAAGCAAGAGTTCATTATTGTTTGTCAGAAATACTCAAGTTTTTTTTATTTTATAGTCTAAATAAAATAAGCAGTTATGAAAAATGAAAAGTTTTTAGTCTTTTCATGTTCTATTTACTTAAATATATATTAATGTGAGGGAAGTTTTTAAAGAACATAATTAATTGGGTAATTTATTTAAATGCTTTCAGTTTTTTTAAATACAAATAAAAAATAGAAAATAAATTTAAAACTTCAAAATAATGAATATAAAAGAAAATGAAAATGCTGGCCATAGAGAGGTGCCACCTAGGATTGTTTAGATTCAGCTTTATATATATATATATATATATATATATATAGATTGTGCTACAATCATTTAAATAACCTCAGTGAAACAAATCAATCATTACAAAATTAATTATTTATTAAAAAATAATAATTTTGAAATGATACATTCACATTGGCCATAAATGCAAAAAAAGCAAGAAGAGGGTGACCTTAACTTTTTTTATTTAATTTGGGGAGCATTTTGTATTATTTCTATTAGCAATACTTGGTATTTGATGAATCTAAATGTATATAATTATAAGTAACTTGGAAAATAATTTAGCTTTGTATGTAACAATAATTTTAAAATGTATTAACATGCATTAAAGTTTATATATTATAGGGGTGGTCAGATATCTCTTTTCGAGATTATAAATTTTTTGAAAATTCAAGTCACCCCTTATTGTATGGACACAATTTCACGATACTTTCATAATTTATCGTTTTTCAGATAAAAATATAAGAGAGTTTCCTTATAAAATACTTTTATCTGTTTGAATGATATTTTTATTTTTATTGTTGACAGATACAATGAGTTTAGCTGAATATGAGTATAGAGAGAAGATAGAAAAATGAAAACTTTTTACTTGTTCGTTCAATCTTAATCGAAATTTATAGTAGGATAAAAACACAAGATGTTCAATATCATAAATGATCTTTTTATTTATATTGATTGATTTTAATTCATGCTATCAGATGTTAATTATATGTTTGTACTACTTTATTTTGGATATTATTAGTAGAAATTATTTATTAATATAAATATTTAAATAGTTTAATTTAAAATTCTAAAATATTCCACTATAAAATAATTATTCTTTCTTTTTTTATATTTTTTCTCTACAAATATCAATATTTTCAAAATGAAATAATGTTATTATATAATATAAGATAAATTACAATTTGTTGTGGATTTGAGTCATACACTCAAGTAGTGTAAAGTATAGTTGCATGTCAGTAAGTATTTGTAATTAGAAGTGATAAAGCTAGCTTAAGAAAATATAGTTCTATTTAATATGTTTGAAGTTTGGGTTAATTATTGACTGACTTATATTTATCGACTTATAAAAAATTGAGTTAATATGTAATCTAAATTAATATACTGAGAAATTTATTAAAATATTTACAAAAGATATTTGTCTTATTTGATATGTATATAGCCTTAATAAAGAAAAAGTATGAATTTATTAGATTCAACAAGGATGTCAAATTATCCATTGACACAATTTCACTTGACACCACTTTCTAAGATTATTTAAAATCAAATCGAAAAAGTTTTATTAATTTATTGGTAATGAAATGTTGATTTAGCGTGAGTTCGATAATAATTTTGATTCTCTTTAGATATCAGGTTATTAATTTTTAATGGTTTAAATCATCTTTTTTAATGAACGAATCAATGATTCGACAGTAAAATCACATTTATTATACTATATAGTATATAATTTCTTACCTTAATTAGGATTTAATTTCATTCTTTTATTTCTCACTCTTACTCTTGATTATTTTACAAAGTGTCAATTGTCAATATTTGCTTCTAAACAGAAGCTGATGCTATTTATTAGCTCATGTGCATGATTTTTGATTGGTGACCTTGCTTATTAGTGATTTTCAATGATCTT
Organism: Solanum chilense; assembly: GCA_032847665.1. Taxonomy (NCBI): domain Eukaryota; kingdom Viridiplantae; phylum Streptophyta; class Magnoliopsida; order Solanales; family Solanaceae; genus Solanum; species Solanum chilense. The sequence goes on from CM064972.1 coordinate 2,561,076, forward strand.
TAGTGTGAAATGTTAATGATTAAACAAACAACAATTTATAACTCGATAACTCGCCCTAGCTTGCTTCTAATTTGACTTCCCTTTAAATATCAATAACATATTTGATCACACAAATACTAAATGCGAGTCTTCATTTTATCCATCGAGCTTCAATACGATGAATGATGTTAAAATCCCTTTAAATATTGATAACATATTTGATCACACAAATACTAAATGCGAGTCTTCATTTTATCCATCGAGCTTCAATACGATGAATTGATGTTAAAATAATATATATGTATCATATACCAAATTATCTATTAATAATTTTGGCTATATCTTAAATACGGGTTTTAAAAGTGGCTATATGTGCACTTGCCTCCAACGAAAGAGTTACTCTTTGGACTTTTAAGGCCCAATGACCTTCCCAACTCTACAGAACCAAACACTTCCCCACGCGCCACCATCAACGCGTGGATAACGTCTGCAAACACCAAGACAAATGTGGACGCTCCGATCAACCCGAAATCCACGCCGTCGATCTCTGACCTTCTTCGCGATGACAAAATCCTAGCCGTCTATAACGTCGTGGCCTGCACGCGACTCGCATTTCTCCCTCTTCTCTCCTCCGCTTACCGACCACTATTCTTCTCCGATATTTGGGAAAAAACAAAGAACGATTTGAAGTAGACAGCTGATTGATAGAGAGAGACTGAGCATCTGATTGATAGAGAGAGAGAGAATCTCTGTGTGTATGTGAAGATCTACTAAAGGTATGTGTTCGTTAATGTGTTCTTAGTTAAAACCCTAAATCTCTATAATTTGATTCAATAATTTACACAAATGCTAATTTTTTTGCATTCATGAGTATTTACGGCTCTTGTCAGCTTGCGAGTGTGTAATGATTTGATTTTTGTTGTTGTTTTGAGCAGTATATTTGAGCTATGAAATTGATTCTGCTTAAGGACTGTTTGCTTAGGGTTTCTATCACTGTACATGTACTAGTGTGTGCTTCTGCGTGTTATTTGTTGTAAGATTGCTTACTTGAGAGGAAATTCAGTGTTTTTCTTTATCGGTAGGAGTTAAGTTTTGTTGAAAAGCAAGAGAAATTAACATATATATATGTAATTGCCTTTTGAACTATGTGTTAGGGTTTTGTTGTTGAATGTATGACTTCAGGGACAATGATGAATGGTGAAGATCAAGGATCGGAAGAGCAGCAGAATATGACTGAAAGCAAAGTGTACAGACGGAAGTCGTTTAAAGGGTTAAATAGCATAGGTGATGGCTTACAACATTCGCATTCTGAAATCCTAGGTATGGAAGACGTCACTTCATCTCGAAAAATAGTTGGTTTGCGCTTTGAAGCGGCTTCAGAAGGTTCTTCAAGTCTGAATCATGCACTAACATTGGAGAATACTGGAATTTTCGCAGGTAGTGGTCAAGAAAACAGTGCTAGAATCAATTTGACGTTCAAGTCCAAGCGGGAGATGAGAGAGATAAGAAGAAAGCTGCAGAGTGAATTGGACTTGGTTAGGAGTTTGGTGATGAAGATTGAGGCAAAAGATGTACAGAAGACTGGCCCTGGAATTGATAAGGATAGTGGGGTGCGACGGGTACATTCAGACGTGTCAAAAATGGGGCAACACCTTGAGTCCAGGCCTTTGAATCAGTTAAGTGTATCAGTTTTGGAGAACAGCCATGGTGTGGGTGAGAATTTGGAGAAAGAGAAGAGGACACCAAAGGTAAACCAATTTTATAGGAACTCAGAATTTCTCTTAGCTAAGGATAAGATTCCCCCAGCTGAAAGCAACAAGAAGTCGAAATCAAATGCAAAGAAAGTGAGTGGGCCAGAATCAGGACCTGGTATTGAGTTAGGGAAGTTCTCAAATCAAATGCTAAAGAATTGTCGTGCTTTGCTTGAAAGATTGATGAAGCACAAGCATGGTTGGGTGTTTAACCAGCCTGTTGATACAGAAGGTCTTGGTTTACATGACTATTTTGACATTATTAAGAATCCAATGGACCTGGGAACTGTGAAGTCCAGGCTTGAGACAAATCTGTACAAGTCTCCTAAAGAATTTGCTGAGGATGTGAGACTAACATTTCAAAATGCCATGACGTATAACCCAAAGGGTCAAGATGTTTATATGATGGCTGAGCAACTTTCCAAGATATTTGAGGAGAAGTGGCCCTCTATAGAGGCTGATTATATGCGCGAGTTGAGATTGTCAATGGACTCTGAGGTGATGCAGACTCCTACATCTAAGAAACCTCCACCATTGCGGCCTTCTGGAATGAGGAAGACTTTAGACAGGTCAGAATCAACGACCAGACCTGTTGGTTCCAAGAGTAAATCTGTCACAGTCTCCCAATCTGGAAGGATCCCTGCACCAAAGAAGCCGAAAGCAAAGGATCCCAATAAAAGGGAGATGACATATGATGAGAAGCAAAAGCTTAGCACAAGCCTACAGAATTTGCCATCTGAAAAGCTTGAAAATGTTGTACAGATCATCAAAAAGAGGAATTCATCTCTTTGCCAACAGGATGATGAGATTGAAGTGGATATTGACAGTGTTGATACTGAGACCCTATGGGAGCTCGACCGGTTTGTTATCTATTACAAAAAGAGCTTGAGCAAGAACAAAAGAAAAACTAAACTTGCAGATCAAGAAAAAAAGGAAACTGAACAGAATGTTCAGGAGAAGGTAAATTATTGAGCATTATTTTTTCTGATCTGGTCCTCTTTTTTTTTTTCCCCTGTTTGGGTAATAATTTTTTGTTTCATGTTTTATGATCTCCTTGCTATTTTGCAGAATGGTAACCCAGTTGTGGTAGAAATTCCAAAAGAAAGCAAAGCAGGTAAGTTTTTAAATTGTGAGATTTGCCAACTCTTAGGTATGGTAACCACATTATCTATTTTGGAGATAATTATTGACTCAGTTATATGTGCTGGCAGAAGAGAAAGGTACTCCCTCCAATCTTGCTCAACTAGAAAATCAGGGGAAAAATATTAGTCAACCAGGCAGCTGTAGCACTGACTCGGTGTCATCATCAAGTGGTAACTTTTTTACCTTTTTCTTTCTCTCTCACTTTTGTTTTGATTTGCCTTTTTCTTTTGTGTTTGTGTGTGTTGGGGGGTGGAGGTTTGGGGTGTGAAGATTGGATATTTTACTTTTCTCTAATTGTTTCATGTCACTTGCAGATTCTGATAGTGAAAGTTCCTCAGGAGGTGGATCTGATGCAGAACATTCACCAAAAAGTTGACTCTTTTGTCCAGATACAATGTTCTCTTATTAAATGTCTTGTGGTAAATACTGGACTCTGTTTCCACTGGTTATGTTGTTGTTGTGTTTCCTCGGTCAATGCTAACTAAAATCTTTTGACTTGTCGCCTTAAGTGCAGCAGCTGTCCAACTAAGGTTCTATTTACTGATACTAATTTAAATAATCCAAATGCCTTTTATAAACTTGATTTATATTTCATTCTCTGTTTTAAGTTTTTCGGTGATAGGTACCTTGAAGCTCTACAAAATGCCAAACACAGAAATGTGTTTGCTTAAGTCTACTGTTGCCAAACTTTAAAGATTTGCAAAAGATCGTGGCATAGAGCTTATAGAGCATACGATGAAATTTTTTGTAAGTGTGATAGAGCAGAATATAGGGATATTACAAGAGAGATAGAGGCACATTTTAGGTTTATTCCTGATAGATTTATACAAGAGCTATAACTTTTGCTATAAATGATTGATGGAAAGATAACCCATTGGGGTGGCCGAATGGTTTAGGCTTGGGACTTCCACGTTGGCAGTCTCAAGTTTGAAACTCCTTGCCAGCGACAACAAGGGGTTTGCCTTCTGGGTCGAGCTTGTCGAAGTGAGCTACCTCTCCTATGTGGTTTGCGAGATATTGCATAAGAGCGGGGGTTTTACCTTGTGCGCACCCAAAGGGTAGTGGTTGCGGGTTTCCCTGTATTGAAAAAAAGAAGATTGATGGAAGGTGAAGGGTGAGGAAAAGTTATCCAATGGGATATTCATTGATGTTAGAAAGTCTATGATGAAGTGTCACGAAAAATCTTTTGGTGGTTGCTCAAAAATAATAAAGTTCAAATAAAAAGTTTAAATGTCAAAAAGGGCATGTATGAAGGAGTGCCATGTTAGCAAGATGAGAAGGTTTGAGATAATTCAATTTTTTGGGTGAAACCAATCATGAATTGCTTAAAAATCTTAGAATAATAGAAGCCGACTTAGAAAGTTGGAAGAAATATAGAGGAGTTTCCCGTATATATTGCTTTACATTATATATTCCCTTGAGCCCATATTCATACATCTTACTAGTTTTAGCACGTACATGTGTTGCACGTGTTATTTGCGCCTGTTAATAGAAGTGTATAAAATATAGAATACAAATGAAGCATGAATTAGACTTGAACCTGTAATAAGGATTGGACATATTAAGAAAATTGATTAACTTTATGCATAGACCCCAGATTATACAATAATTAGTTCAAATGAGTTGAACAACACATACACCATCATCCTTCAAGTTTGCCCAGTCTCTAGGTGTAGTTTATTTACAAGTTCCTTTATAATATCAAAAAAATTATTTATAATATTTTACATATTACTCCTTACGTCCCAATTTGTGTGACACTATTGCCTTTTTAAGTCCATCTCAAAAAAATGACACATTTTAATTTTTTTTTGAAACCGTGTTAGTTTTATTGTTTTTGTATTTAGTGATAATTTAACTTTAAAATGTCCATTTTACCTTTAATGAGATGATTCATAGTCACACAAATATCTATGGCTTATTTTAGACTACAAGTTTCAAAAGTTTTCTTTTCTTTCTTGGACTTTGTAACAAGTCAAACGTCAATATAGATTCAACAACAACAGCGTACCACTGAATATCAAATATAGATTCAAAAGAAAGATTTGAGCCAAAAAGTGAGGATTAAACATATTAGGAAAAGGGAAAGGGTCATATTAGCCCCCGTACTATTAGAAAAGGGTCATATTTGCCCTTCGTGATATTTTTTTGATATAATTACTCTTGTCATCTAACTTTAAGGCCACATTTACCCTCCATCCGTTAAATCCCCATATTCCCACAAAATTACTAATGTGGCGCTTACATGGATTTTAATTTTTTCCTAAATAAATCTAATCACTATTTAATTCATTAACCTATTTATACGATTAAATCCGATCCACTAACCAAAACAAATCCAACTTGCTTCCTGCTTAAATTTTCTCTACACAGGCGTTTCTATACAACCAAACAGGGTAGTTTCAAAAAAATATACAAACAAACAGGGCAAATGATATATCTCCTCTTTCATATTAGACAATAATCAGATTAGAAACAAAAATAGATTTTAACATTCAATCCAACATCTTTTGTTAAGCATATTAGAGCCAACTGTCACTGGTTAAGCATTTTATTCAAAAATAGTTGCAGTTTTTGGTTGAGAACATGATGCGCATACTTGGGCAATTAGAGAGAAAAGAATTCAAAGTCTATTGTAGTGGAATAAAGATGAATATGGACAGTGGAAAGAATGTGTTATCATAGAGGAACTGCTTGCTGGATAGAACCCAATTCAACCAATAGTTCGGAATGATGACGCGAGTAACCAGAGAGGGGGTATAGAGGGGGCCTAACTGATTTGGATACTTTAGTGCTTCTGATCAGCTTCTAAGCAAACTTGCTTGGGCTTGGCAATAAGAGGTGATTTGATTCATTGCATGATGAACTCTGAGCTCTCATACACCCTGATATGTTCTCTAATCCTCTCAGATTTTCCAAATCAATAAATAAAAGCTCTGGAATATTCACTGCCTTGATCCATCTCATGAAGCCACCAGGAAACATTTAATGGAAATCCACGGTAGTCTCCTGCTCCGTCACATGGACACTCAACGACCAGCTTTTAGGTTTATTTTGGTAGTGGATCGGATTTAATCGCGTGGATAGGTAATTTTATGTGGGAATATGGGGATTTAACGGATGAATGGTAAATATGGCCTTAAAGTTGGATGACAAGGGAAAATATATCCAAAAAGTATAAGCAAGAGCAAATATGACCCTTTTCTGTTAGGAAAATTTATTTCCTAATACACTACAACACAATATAATAATTAGTAGTTTATATGAGTTGAATAACATACACCAATCGTTTTTCAATTTTGTCAAGTATTTAAGTGTAGTTTAATTATATATTTTATGATGATGAATGTAAAATAATATCAAGATGTTTCTAAAATAATTATTTATCATGAGATAAAGAGAAAGGTTTACCTGAACTGATGAAATCGTGAAAATGCTAGCTAGATTTTCAAGGAAAATGATAGAATATCACTTGAGATGATTTGACCATATCGTTTGTATACATACTGATGTCGTGTGGTGGTATGATGACTGAAGGAGCTAAAAGGCTAGATCTAAGATCACATTCAGGTATGTTGTCTCGAAATCTATACCGACTTAAGTAACAAAATGCTAAGGTACCATATAGGTAGTACCAGCTGTCTGATTAGGAATTAGTTGTTACACTTATATTAAATTCGGTGTTTGTTTGAATAGAGAATACTTCTCGTAGGAGACTAGAGACCACCTAAATGTTTTAAAAGACAATTTTCTTAGTATTGGAATAGGATGAACTTGAAAAGAGTAGAATGATACAGAGGATGCAATTTTCAAGAATGGAATGAAAGTGGATTCATATAGTTAAAACCCCAATTAGTTTAGGATTGAGTTATACTTATTGATTGATCTTGTGAATTACATGGAGTGGATGATTTACTGGAGTTCAAAGCACCCTTAAATTCCTAAAGGTTAGCAGTCAATCAAAGAAATAAAGAATGCTGAACATAGAATAGTGCAGCTTAACATTATGGTCTTTTGGTTGGTGAGTATTTTTTTTTTCTTTCTAATTATTTACAGTATGTATGATCGCTGGAGGTTAAGGTAACAGTGATAACACTAACTTGCGAATGATATAGAACCTGCATATATGATAGATGATTGTATTTTGAGTCTCATTGGCATGATTTTTTTGCCCTTTTATGTAGGGTAAGTTTATGTATCCCAGAGAGGGACCTTAGTTGAACTCTCATACATCCTGAAGGTAGTGCAATTATAACACGGTGTTGGTAACATAAGTGATGGAAGTTTCACATATGTGAAATTGTAGAGGTCTGTACATCATAGTTGCGTAACATGATTGACAAAAATGGTTAGTCTTCCGTTGAACTGCTATGATATCCTTTTGGGTGAAGATTTTGAGCTCCATCCTCGAAAATAGATCTTGAGCACCCCATAGTCTTGTTGCTCTACCAGGGTTGTGTGGTGAAAGACCAAACATTAAACATCAGAGATATATCTACTCTTTTGTGATCGAGTTGTGCAGAAACAAATTAGACCTACGTTGCTCAAACTCTTCAAAAATGTTCTCTGGTATATTTCTTGAGTATCCGACATGGGTGTGGTGTAGCATTTTTGGAGAGTCCGAGCAACACAAAATCAAGCAATATATCTTACTCTATGTTGATTTATACAAGTGTGCCAGAACTATAGTTGGTAGCTATCTTTTCTCTGAACTAATCTTATTCATGCTCTCTAAGTCATGCTTGAACTCGAACTCAAACTCAAGTCGCTAATATTTCCAAGTTTGTTTGCAGATTTCAAAATCGCGATCCTGCGTATGTGGTCCTTCAATCAAGAGGGTGCTGCTGTAGGTGGTTGTGGCATATGCTAGTGACTGGTCTCAATTTGTATAAAATAGTAGCATCTAGTTTGCAGCTTAGCTTATGTATATTTTGCTTATGGATTACTGATTTGTGCAGTTTAAAGTCATTGTTATGGTCACATGGACCTGTGTACTCAGTGATTGAATCACTTGAATGTGGTACAACTTTTTTTTTAATCTCTTCCTAATTTGTACTAGTTTTAGGTGCTCTGTCAAATATATCCTATGCTTCAATGAAGTAATAAAATTAGGACAATTATCTAATTTTTAGTATGTTTGAATCATTAATTGTTTCCCTACTGATGCATAACATGTGTTGGATAAAACTTACATGCACATATTGTTAGTATGGTAGTTAGAAGTGTACAAATCGAATTCATTAAACCAAATCGACAGATCAAATCAAATCGAAAAAAATCGAATTGTGGTTTGATTTGATTGGTTTGATGATTAAAGGAAAAAATTGATCACTCTTGGTTTGGTTTGGTATTAGAAAAAAGAATTAAACTGAACTCAAGCCAAACAGACACATATATTTACGTAATTTATCTTATTTATAGATAAAAATATTATTTACATATAATCTACTTTGGTGATATACTTTTAGTTAGTTTATGATTTTCAATTTTATATATTTTACTTCAAATTTGGATTTGTAAAATTTTGTTTACATACATATATATAATTTGTTTTATTTATAGCTAAAAAATATTATTTATTTTGCTAATATGTTTTTAGTTAGTTTAAAGTTGTCAATTTCTCTCTCTCTCCATATATATATATTATATATATATTTATTTTATTTATAGATAAAATGATTTATATATAATTTATTTTATTGATATATTTTTAGTTAGTTTATAGTTTTCAATTTTATATGTTTTATTTTAAATTGGAATTGTAAAATTTTGTAAATATAATCTATTTTGTTAATATGTTTTAAGTTAGTTTATAGTTTTTAATGTTTGTCTATTTTGTTTTAAATTTTGAGTTGTAAAAATTGTAAATATTTTATTTTGTGTTAAGATTCGAAGTTATAATTATATTGTTATAGTTTTTCAAATTCGAAATATAAAATATTTATTTTAATTTTGTGGTCTTAAATATAACACGTGGAAAATTAAAGTTAAAATATTAAAAAATATATTTTTTTAAAACAAATTAAAAAGCAAATGAGATATTTTTTTTTATAAAAATGGATGGAGTAATATATGCTTATTGTTATACAGTCGACAAGAACAAACAGAGCCTTTCTCACCGGAAAACCTCAAATTTCATCCAAAAATGGCATATACTATCAAATTCAGACCCATAATTCCTTCAACAATAAAGTTCAATCTCTTTTCTCCTCACTTCCAAACCATTTCCACTGCAAAAAGCACCACCATTACTAGTAGTTGTAGTATTCATTACCCAGAATTACCAAATCAGTGGACGGGTCTGCACAATTGGAGACACGGTTCCCTTAATCATCACCGATTTTGGGGACCCAATGGACCTGATAATGTACCACAATCCTCAAATTTGAGTGAAGAATCAGCTTTATTGGATTCGATTTCGGCTGCTTCGTCACTTGCTGAAATGGGTGCTGCTGTTCTTTCTACCAGTGACCCTTTATTGAAATCCAAGCTTACCCATTTGGGTTATTGTAGGTGGCGTCAAGAAGGTCTCCCTATTGGGAATTTTGAACCCCCAGTTCGACCTGCTCGACCCTCCAAACCTCAACTGGTTTGTTTTTCTCCCTTTTCCTTCCAAGTTCCCTTTTTTTTTGTTTTGTTTTGTTTTTGTTTATGTGGTTTCAGTTTTGCTCTTTATATTGGCATAATACATAAATAGACACTCAAATTTGGTCTTAGCCGGCAAGTAAGTGCTCTAACTTTTATATGTCATGTCAGCTCCACGAGAAACAATAAGGATGAGTTGGAGTGTTTAGTTAGTAGTTGAGGTCAAGTTGAGGTGTCTCGGGTGGCAAGTAAGTGCTCTAACTTTTATATGTCACGTCAGCTCCACGAGAAACAATGGGGATGAGTTGGAGGTGTTAGTTATTAGTTGAGGTCAAGTTGAGGTGTCTTAGGTGTGCATTTTCAAAGTTAGAGCGTTTACTTGACGGTTGAGGCAGTTGAGTGTCTTGTTTATGTAGTATGCACTTTATATTTGTTTTCTTAAGAGATGTATAGGCAAAGAGGTGAACTTTACTTTCATTGCTTGTTTTTTATAAGATGTTTAAACTTAAATAAATTGTTTTAGTTGAGTTTTGCTAGTCACTTTAACAAAAAGGCATAGGCAGATGTAGTTTCTTAGCAGTGAGTGGGTGTACCTATAGTCCTCGACTTAGACCTTTTGTATAGTTCTGAAATTTAGTAATGTATGTTGTTACCAAAACCATACCTATTGTCACAAAGGACTAGTGATTTCTGTGATGTTCCGCGCTACATTTTAACTAATTGTTAATCAGATAATTAGCAAATGAGGTAGATAAGACGAAAATAAGTTTAGGTGTGTGATTGAAAATTTTGCCATAGTTTAGGTGCGTTTCTAATTCCGCACTAATTGGACTCTTTATTCTAACATATACACATAATATACAATTACACATACTAAGTTCACACCTATTGTCATGAAGGAGCAGTGACTTCAATGATAGTTTTGCCCCCACTTATTTAAACTCATACATCTGCCTCTGCCTATAGTTACTAGGTTTGATATAGCCTTATAGTGTAGGGTTCGAATTCCACTAGACATAAAAATTGTGTGATTTCTACGCATTTTGCCTAGACCTAAAATGAAATTCTCTTCGGGACCTGCAATTGCTGTGGATTCATGCAAACTTAGCGACAGATGGAACACAATGTAAGAAAAAGACCGATATGTAGGTGATACATATTAGTGTAGAATATATTTTAATCATGTTAGCACTTCATGGTAGCTTCTATGCTTTCTAGGAGTGGTTTTGCCTTTTCAGAAATTTATACATTTAGAAAATATTGAAAATTTCTAACACTTATTATTTGTATGTTCGTAACATTGGCATGAAATGAGTTTAAATGGAGTAACATGGTCAGGGAGGATTCATATGTGTGTGTAACTTTTTAATTTTACCATTGACGTACATATGAGCTTCGAGACTTGAATGTTTAGTGCAAACAGTTTATCTTCTCTTTCTCCTTAATTTTGATGAGGGAAATGAATAATTCAATTGTTTTTCCTTGTTCCCAATCCTAGATTTCACTTTATTTATTTACAACTGCTTGCAATATATCTTTACAGATCTTAGCATTGAATGGGGTTCAACCAAAACCTAAGATGTTGGTGTTTTTATTTTCTTGTGCTTCTTTTGCCAATTTGTAACTTTAGCTTATATGTTTATGATTCTTGAGTACAGGTTCCACCCAAGGAAATTCCATCTCCTAAACACTCGGGCTTATCTCTCAATGCATATATGCTTCATAATCTTGCTCATGTGGAGTTAAATGCTATTGACTTGGCATGGGATACTGTTGTCCGTTTCTCACCGTACAGTGACCTTTTGGGTGATGGGTTCTTTGCTGATTTTGCTCATGTGGCTGATGATGAGAGTCGCCATTTTGCATGGTGTTGCCAGAGATTATCTGAGCTTGGAGTCAGGTGATTAATTATTCGATTACCTTCTAAGTTTGGCCTGAAAGTTTTTGTAGTTCATAAGATAGATGCTTATATCTCTTTGGTTAATTAAACAGCTATGGTGACATGCCCGCTCATAATTTGCTTTGGAGAGAGTGTGAGAAATCTTCAAACAATGTTGCTGCACGGCTGGCTTCAATTCCACTTGTCCAGGTCCTCCACTATTTTTAGGAAGAATGATAAATCAACTGCTTTAACTTTTGGATATTATATATTGAGGATTGTTCAATTTACTCCGCTTGTTTGTTTTTGATTGCTTTAGATCTATCTTATAGCTATGTGATTGTGAGATATCCAGGAGGTGTAACAATATTTTGTAATTTTTTTTTTTTAAAAAAAGAGGTCCATTTTTGTTTATTGCTCTTTCTACTGTTTATTGAATAATGATGTCCCTTCCGATTAATTTGTTGTTGTGATTTCTCCCATATCTGTATCCCCCTTTTTCAACGGTTTGGCCAAGCAACATAGGATTGAATTACTTCTCAAGAGCTTCAGTATTTTCCTTTTGTAATAGTTTTCTGTTTTGCTTGAAGATGGATGTGTAGCATAGTGTTTGAATCTTTATGGAAATCATCAAAGGCAATTGTATAGCCACTTGTGTCACGGGATAGACTTGAGCAATGTCTTGTACTGCTTAATCTGCACCTAGGTGAGCCTAAATTTTGTCACTAAAAGGAGCTGTGGTCAAATCTCTGCAATCGTGTTTTATCGATTTTTAAGTGGATACATGTGCACATGTTCATAATATGGTGTAGGACTTCCATGAGACCATGGTAATTGTCTCATGTTACGTTCTCTTATCAGAAACTTCGATAAATGATTTAGCTAGAGGTTCAGTAGTGAAACTTGGCGAGCTCCTATCTGATGTTCTCCCTATCATTTTTCCTCACTTCTTCTAAAAGAATTTCAAAGTACAACAATATCAGCTATGCCTTAATCTCAAACTAGTTTTGTCGGTTTATGAAATTTCCATTTCCATTCTTCTGTATGCCTGTATCTGGGTCCATTTTATAAAAATGCTTTTTCACAAGAACGCCAGACTAAAAATTCGTTTATAGTTTGTGGGTTGGAGATGTGAATTGTGGTTTTTGGATGTGCTCGTTTTTTGCTATATTGGTAGTTCTGCATTTTTTTTATGTTATGTGTATTCATGTGTTGTATTATTGCTATAGGAGGCAAGAGGTCTTGATGCTGGGCCTCGGCTGGTGCAAAAACTGATTGGTTTTGGAGACCATAGGACTTCCAAAATTGTGTCTAAAATTGCTGATGAAGAAGTTGCACACGTGGCTGTAGGCGTCTTCTGGTTCGTTTCGGTTTGTGAGAAAATGGGACGCACACCTTGCACCACTTTCAGAGGTCCATTTTATTTTATCCGTTTTGTTAGGTGTAGCCACTCTCTAGCCTCTTTAGCGAATTCACCAATTCTTCTTACAGATTTACTAGAGGAGTATAACGTGGAGGTAAAAGGACCATTCAACCATTTGGCTAGAAATGAAGCTGGTCTTCCACGGGAATGGTAAGTCACAATTATATAGATCAAATTTGTTCACTGATTAAACTGAGAACACTGTATTTTTGGTATCCAGGTATGACCCTTCTTCAAGTGTAGAAGATAAGCAAAAGAAGTTATCTCAGGTATTCCGTCCTTGGACCTCAAGACATGCAATGTAGAAAAGCTCCTACTTTTCTACACGATTTTTTTCTCTCTATTACATCTGAGAACTGTAAGGATATGGAAAATGATGCAGGTTTATGATCGACTGGAATGCATAATTGCTATGGAAAAGGAGAACTCGAGTCTAAATAGTCCACATCGATGATTCCTATATCGAGGAACTGATTGTACTTGAAAGAAAATATTACTGACAGCGGCAAATGCTCCTGCTAAAGTTTCAACAAGCTGGTCTGCCAATTGTAAAAGGACTTGTTACCTGTTTGATCTCACAGGGCCACAACCTGATCACGATTTGCTGTCATCACTCTAACCTAGTCACGTCGACTATCAAACAGAGCCTAGACTATTGATATTACAATCCTGAAGCTCTGATGTTTTGCAGACTAGATTGGCATTGGATTTGATCGATGGTAGCCTTTTCTCGTTACAGAACCTGGCGTAATGTTGAGCTCTTCAGCAGTGGTGGAGCCACATATAAGGTCCAGTAGAATCCCCTTCATCGAAAATTATACTGTACAAATAAGGTAAAACCAAATTTTCTTGTATGCATATAAATATTTGAATCCTCTTGATAAATATAAATCTTAGTGTGCTAGTGTGTACACATTCTGGCATGTTCTAGAAAATCTTTAGCCGGCAGCCGTGCACTTGAGCCCAAGGATCTGTCGGAAACCACCTCTCTACTTTCCCAAGGTAGGGGTAAGAGTACGTACACGCTCCCTCTCCAGATTCCATTTGTGGGAAGACATTGGATATGTTGTTGTAGTTGTACTCGTAGTCGAGAGCTGATAGGGAGTTCAACTTATGAGTTCATCGTAACTCACTAGCTCTGGCTTGAACCCTATTCACTTTTTAAGTGCAAATGAGTTATGGTAAAATGTTGAGCTCAAATTCATTAAGTTTGAATTTTGAATCAGTTTCTGCTCGTAAACTTGTTATATAATCTATATATTCACTAGCTCTGGCTTGAACCCTATTCACTTTATAAGTACAAAAGAGTTACGATAAAATATTGAACTCAAACTCATGAAGTTCGAATTTTGAATCTCATATATAATGTATATGCTTTATTAGAAGTGATTTTTTAATATATATTTTAAACTTTTTTTAGGCGCCCATAAAAACAAAAACTCTTCTAAGCTAAACAATAAAAAGCAAATTGAAATTGGTCTTTATTTTTGTCATTTTCCCTTTATATTCTAAGGAAAATAAGCAAATATCCCTGTAAAAGCAAAATAATTACAATATATATTCCTTTACATTCATAACCCACTAAATAATTACACTATATACCCCATTTTCTAATTTCGCTTAACTGATACTAATTAGTATCGTATATACTATATTGAAATTACTAAGACTGATAATTTCGATGAATTAATACTAAATCAGTATATATATATATATATATATATATATATATATATATATATATATATATATATATATATATATATATATATATATATATATAGTTTTGATATCATTAAGTTTTGTTGTTAAGATATATTCTTATAGTAATGATATCACAACAATATACATATATACTCTTAAAGTATCATTGACTAATAAGTAATTTCTAAACAAGAAACCTTAATGATACCAATACAATATATATACACTGATTTAGTATCAGTTAAGCGAAACTTTAATGATACCAATTCAATATATGATATCAATTTAGTATCACTTGAGCGAAAATTATCTATCTTAATGAATATGAGAGAACGAGTATTTCAGGAATTACTTTGAATTTAAATATGAATTTGTAATTATGTTAGATTTTATGACTCATTTATGTAATTTTTCCTATTTTAACGATGTGAAACCTTAAAAAGGGAAAACAAACCATCATTGTAGTTTGATCCTTCCTCTAACCACACACATGATGAGAACTCTAGTACACCAAGCTGTCATTATCTAAAGATTTTGAATTCGAGCTATAAAAATAAATAACAAAGCAAAAATAACATATAAGCTAAGAAACTTTCGGATAAATTTGTATTCGAATCGTCTACAAAATATTGTTAGTCCTACATAGGTATTTTTAAATTTGAATTTACATATGAATATTTTTGATAATTTCTTATAAATTAAATAGAAAAGGACCTAAAATACCATCGAAATATTGAAAATGGTAAAAAACTATCCTCCATCCATCTATTGGCTCCAAAATACCCTTTTTCACCCCACCTATTGGCTCCAAAATACCCTTGTCATCCACCTTTGAGTTCAAAATTGACCAATTATTTAACGATTTCAATTTTATATTATTTAAATATTTTTTAAAATACGTGGCGCTCAACTATTGGATATAATTTAATTTATAAATCTTAGTTATAAACCAACTCACTACCCACCCATTACTAATTAAGCCCCATCCAATTAATAAACCATTTCTAATATCAAAATCACCTTAACCACTACTCAAACACGACGAAATTGCCGTAACATGAAAATGACATTCAAAATTATTGAGTCCGAATTGAAACCCCAATTAAATTTAGGTTGAGCCGCTTATTTAGGAGGACACTTTCAATTGTTTTTTTTTTTCAAGCTTGAATTCGAAATTTATGATCAAAAGTAAAGAAGCAGCACCTCTTGAATTAATTCATGCACTTTTAAATATAATTGTATAAATATTTATTATTTGTTTTAAATATTAAAACTTTAATATATTCTTTTTAAAAAGTTATCTATTAAGTAACATCACGTAATTGAGGCAAATGAATAATTAAGATGAATATAATCAGACTTTTAAGTTTATCGGTAATTTTTATTTTTAGAAATACTCATTTGTAATAGCTTTCTTGTTCTGCATTAGTAATGGAGCGGGTTTATTAATTAGGTGTGGTTTAATTAGTAATTGGCGGATAGTAGATTGATTAATAAATTATATTAATAAGTTAAATTATAACAAATATTTGAGCGTAATATATTAAAAAAATATTTAAATAATTTAAATTTAAAATCGTTAAATAAGTGGTTAATTTTGAACTCAAAGGTGGATGCAAAGATATTTTGAAGCCAATAGATGAATGAAAATGATATTTTAAAATCAATAGGTGGATATATACTTTTCCATAAATTAAATTAAATCAAACTTAAAAAGAAATGTTTAGCCAAATCGAATAACCATTTTCCACATATCACATAAGAGCTTGTCCTTCTTTTGGATGATATGTGGGGTTCACACCTCACTTTCTTGCCATGCATGGCATTTTTACGAATTTTATATCTAAATTATTGAATAATTATATTTTTATCAAAATTATTATTAACTATCTATTATAACACATCCCAATTAATATTTGATGGTTCACGATGCCACTCTATCTTTTTTGGTATAAAAAAGATGCAAAACGGTACTTCAGGCAAATTAATATTTTTTAAAAAAATTATAAGGAAGATACAAAAATCTCAGACACATGATAATCACATTTTTACGAGTATTAGATGTTTGCGTGTCCAATCTTCAATTTTTATATTCTTCTATCAGAATAGCATCTAGCCTCTCACTCACTTTTTAATAAAATATTATTTCCTCCGTTTTAAAAAGTACTGACCTAATTTAACTTGGAACAAATAAAGACTTCTTAATTTTGTAATTTTAAATTAAAATTATGTCAAATATATCAGAATATCCTTTAATTTAATCTTAAACATATCACGCTATCTCAAAAATTTCATAAAAGAGATCAAGATATCGAATAATTTACAAATTGATGAATTATTCATATAGAGAATCATCCTAGTTCAAGAAATACACCACTAACTGCCCTCGAATCATGTATAAATCTTTTTGAGTAAAATCTTTAATCATGGATAAATCTTACAGAATAGAATCAACAGAATTGTACCGCTATCTTAATCAAATAAGATTATGTTTCTTTATATTTTATTTGTATTATTTATTTATTTTTCCATATGTTTAGAATTTGTTGCAAACAGTTGTATCTAATACATCAAACTAAATAAAACCTATTCGTCTTATATGGTATGAAGAAAAAAAAAAACGTATCACGCTAAAAGTTAAAATTAAAATATTGAAAAAAAAAAAAAAAATCTCTTTTCTATTAGTTGCTATAGAAATAATCTTTTTCTTCTTCACGAATTGTAGAATTTTTGAACTCAAAATTTGCAGAGTAACAATGTGCTGTGGAGATAGTGGTTGTAGGCCGTTGGCCTTTCTTCTTAGTCTCCCTTTTGCTCTCCTCTCTCTTTTCGTCTCCATCATCGGCGTTATCGTCTGGATCGTCGGGTTCGTACTATTTGTTAAATTGTACTAATATATAATATGATTAAGCTTTTCGAATTTGTTTTTGATTGAGGTTCTAGAAGAATGTGGAATTATTGAATTTTTTTTCATTCTTCTGGGATTATGTGTAGGTTGTCATCGAGTTGCATATGTCCTTGTTGCCTTTGTGTAACTGTGCTGGTTGAATTGGCATTGAAGTTGATAAAAGCCCCAATTCATGTTATGGAGTGGTTCACTCATCAAATCCCTTGTTAACACACACTGTATTACTTTCCCTCTCTTTTTTTTTTTAATTTTTCATATCTTATATTATATGATTCCAATGGATTATTATTAATATTTTGTTGTTTGTTGTTTGATTGTTGTTTTGCTTCCATCTTTTTATGTATGTAAAAATTCGCAAACATCTTGTTTTTGTATATAAATAATACTGTGTATTCTTTTGCTTAATTTATAGTTTCTCACATCCTTCTTTTGTACTGTATAATGCGTATTTGACTCTTTTTTTTTATCGTTATTGTACTGTATAATGTGTATTTGACTTTTTTTATCGTTATTGTACTGTATAATGTGTATTTGACTCTTTTTTTTATCGTTATTGTACTGTATAATGTGTATTTGACTCTTTTTTTATCGTGTTATTGTACTGTATAATGATATTTCTCTTTTTTTTTTATCCTTGTTCTTGATAAGAACAAAATTTACTAAAATTTACGTATATTTGATTTTTTATTGATGAACAAACTTAAAGATGATCCAGCAAAAAAAAGAAGAGGATACTAGCTATTTTTATCTTTTGCTAGATATCACAAAAACAAGTTCCAGGGCCTTAAAAATTAGCCCCTGAAAACGACAGTCTGATGCACAAAGCACCCCTGTGTTCACCGGAGGTTTTTGAACTAAAAACACTTACAGAAAGAACAAAGCTGTGCTCTAAATGCTCAAAATTTCTGTTGTGACTGATGTTTATTTTTCTCCATGTCCACGTCCAGCAATAAGATCTGTAGCTGTCTTGCCTATTTCAACTATAGTTTCACCAATTGCTTTCAACAATCCTCCTCCCTGCTGTTGCATGTTCTCCTCTCCTCCTGCTGATTCAAGTTCTTGAAAATCATCATTTCTAATGAATTCACTTCCAGTTTCTCCCTGCAAAGATTCATATCAGCCAATTTCTAATATAGTGATGCATATGCAAGAAAAAGAATTTAATTACTCATGTTTTTACCTTGGAGTCATATGATCTTTTGGCTTCTAATTCCCTCTCAGCTTCAGCTTTCTTCCTAGCTGTATACTCTGCTGCACTTTCTTCAGTTGAAACCATATAATCCTTTGCATCAGCCAACTTGTTCTCTGCATATCCGACAATGTTCATTCCAGTGTCAGCAACTGCATCCTTAGCGGCCACCGCCTTTTCCTCGGTGTACCCTGCAACATTAGAAGCAACACCAACCACAGCTTTTGTGGCCTCTGCAGCTTTCTCTGCTGTATAATGTGCAGCTCCCCAACCAGACACTGCAGCTTTGTCCTTCACAATCTCGGCTACTTCCCCTGCATATCCTAATACTCCTTTTCCTGTTTCTAATGTGATGTCTTTCGCTTCTACTGCTTTCTGCCCAACATAACCTGCTGCATTCTTTGTTGATTGAACTGTTGTTTGTCCAGCACTTGAAAGGGTATCTGTAGTTGCAGCATAAGCTTGCTGACCCTTATCAAGAACTGTGTCCTTAGCCTTCTTTGCAGATTGAGCTGCATTTTGTCCAGCACTTGAAAGGGTGTCTTTAGTTGCAGCATAAGCTTGCTGACCCTTAACAAGAACTGTGTCCTTAGTCTTCTTTGCAGATTGAGCTGCAGTTTGTCCTGCACTTGAAAGGGTATTTGTAGTGGCACCATAAGCTTGCTGACCCTTATCAAGAACTGTGTCCTTAGCCTTCTTTGCAGATTGAGTTGCAGTTTGTCCAGCACTTGAAAGGGTATCTGTAGTGGCACCATAAGCTTGCTGACCCTTGTCAAGAACTGCGTCCTTAGCCTTCTTTGCAGAATGAGCTGCATTTTGTCCAGCAGTTGAAAGGGTATCTGTTGTAGCACCATAAGCTTGCTGACCCTTATCAAAAACTGTGTCCTTAGCATAATCTTTAGCCTTCTTTGCAGATTGAGCTGCAGTTTGTCCAGCATTTGAAAGGGTATCTGTAGCAGCACCATAACCTTGCTGCCCCTTGTAAAGAACTGTGTCCTTAGCCTTCTTTGCTGATTCAGCTGCTATTTTTCCTATGCTTGAAAGGGTATCAGTAGTTGCATCATAAGCTTGCTGGCCCTTCACAAAAGCTGTGTCTTTAGCCTTCTTTGCTGATTGAGCTGCAGTCTGTCCTGTGTTTGAAAGGGTGTCTGTAGTAGCAGCATAAGCTTGTTGACCCTTGTCAAGAACTGTGTCTTTAGACCTCTTTGCTGATTGAGCTTCTGTTTGTCCAGCACCTGAAAGGGTGTCTGTGGCAGCAGCATAAGTTTGATCACCCTTGTCAAGTGCTGTGTTTTTAGCATAATCTTTAGGTTGTTGTGCTGATTGAACTACATTTTGTCCATCACTTGCCAATTCTTTGACATTATCATTACCCTTGTGTCTCTGGCTATGTACTTCAAACTTGACACCTCCTGGTCTCTCTTCAAAAGAATGTTTATCAGAATCATTTGTGACATGAATTGCACCAGCACCACTTCCAACTTGTACTTTCACAGAAGTAGCAGCACCAGTGTCACTACCCCTTTTGAGGTCTCTTGTTTTCTTGATTTGGATTTGATGTTGTTCATCAATAATGTTGTCATCTCTTCTTCTTACTTGTTCTGAAGCCATTGGTGTTGGTGGTATATAGTAACAAAAAAAAAGGTAGTAAACTTTGATATTTTTGATTTTGACTTTGGAAAGATTTTGTGTTGAAATGTGAGTGATGAAAGAGTGTATAAAAAGAGAAGCATAGAGGGTGTAGGTTGTTGACAAGTGGTTCAATTAGTGGTGAGTCTTGAGTTTTATGTCATGCCACATGGTGAGATATGGTGGATTTGAGAAAACTTCACTAGTCACCAATTACTTTACAAACGTG
The DNA here is from genome assembly GCA_032847665.1 of Solanum chilense. NCBI lineage: Eukaryota > Viridiplantae > Streptophyta > Magnoliopsida > Solanales > Solanaceae > Solanum > Solanum chilense. Next base: position 2,581,495 of record CM064972.1, read on the forward strand.
TCACTCACTGAATTTGTCTATGTAGCAAAACTTTTACTTCCTCCGCTTTATTTTATTTTAAGTGACACTTTCTGATTTCAAGATTCAAATAAATTTATTTGATTATAATTTTTTTTATAGGTTTTTCAAACATTATAAATTGTCAATTATTGTGACTTATAATATTTGTTACGAATTTTATAAATGTATAAATTTCATTTCAAAAAATTTAAAATTTCATATTCAAATTATCAATTAAACTTAAACTATTTAATTCTCGAAAATAAAACCTTCATATCTTCTCCGTGGTTTTTGAGAGACCAAATTGTCACTTTGTTGAATTGGCCTATGTTCCAAGAAGCAGGTTTTGTCTTTTTGGTTTTTTGACATCATTAATCATTATTAGTCACTCTGTTTTGTTTAGTTATTGATCGGAATATTGGTATAAGTATCTTTTTAGATTAAAATTGAAATTTTAGAGATATATTTTGATTAAATTAAGATTTTATAATTTTTTTAAACTCATTTTTTCATAATTTTATATATTTTTTGACTGACGTGATATATTCAATGACTCTATGTACTTGAGACACATAAAAGATGTTTAGATGTCACGTAAATAAAAAAAAGTATACAAATTACAAAAAAAAGTATATTCAAAAAGTAATAAAACTTTAATTTAATTAAAATGTGTGCTTGAAATTTCGATTATAATTTAGAGCTCGTTGTGTTGTATCCTATTATTTATCTTAAAAAACAATTTGGACTAAGGCAACTATTCATGCCTAAAGATCTTATACACATTTTACAATTCAAATATGAACCTTCTTATTTTGTCATTGAAATAAAAGTGAATCAAATTCCTAAACAACATACATCTTCCTAGTAAAATAGAATAATGATCACATATATATATATACTAGAATAAATTACTTTTTGTGACGACTTTGTCACCACAAAACTCTACAAAGGACTTTTCGTGATGACTTGAATGCCACTTATAATAGTTTTATTGTTAGAAATTTATTCGCGACGACCCCTAAAGAAGAACATTTCAATGCAAACTTTAGGGGTCACCACCAATAAGTTTCAGCGACTAGACTATTTCAGATCATTTTATTTTTCGTGACAAAACTTTCAAAGTTGCCACGAAAAACCATACTTTTTGTGGCGACTAAAAGGGTTGTTCGTGTCGCCGCGATTTCAACCAATAAGAATTGTATAAAGAAGTAGGTTCCAAGTATCTGGCAAACCAGGTAGACACCAATGGCTACAATCTGATCCATGTATATCACTATAGTATCCTGGATGTCCATCTTTTCTATATTGTGAAAGAGTTGTAATATCCAATAAATAAACTTTGTTTTTGATGTTTTTGATTACTTTGTTGACCACATTTGCTTCTTTTGGTGTCCCTGCTGGATAATTTGTGCCAAAAAATGGTTGTGTTTGTCCTTTGCATGATTTTGATGGTTCATTCCAATCCTTGCCCCTGAAAATTTTCACCACATTTAGGACATCATAGTTATATATTCGATCTCTCGATAAAAAATATTTACATTTTGATAGTTAATATACATGTGTTATACACTTGAGAGCGATAGACATTTAAGTTAATTTTTCTTTCTATCTTATTTTATTAAAAAAAGAAATAGAGTGAATAGCTTATATGATCATTTAACTATAACAAATCTACTAAGTCACTTACATTTTGTTTTGTATAAATAAAGTTACTCAAGTAATTAGACTAGCTTATTAACAAAGTCATCATAGAACTAAAAAAAAGGATGATCGCATAGATCGTTTTTTCAAATTTGACTTCATATATATATATATATATATATATATATATATATATATATATATATATATATATATATATATAAACTCGAGAAGGAATCAAGGAGCTAGACAATTGCTTACTTATAGTGAGTGGGTGAAATTCCTTGAAAGAAGACTTTAGTTTTAGATGGGTCGATATTTTTATCGACCCATCTAGCCCAAGTGGTCATTCCTTTAGAAAAAGCAACCAAACGGTCCATATCTTTGACAATTTTGCCCCCATATTGGATGTAATCCCACCTGCAATATTTACACAATTAGAGGATATTAATTGGATGGATTAAATTAAACTTATGCAAATATTTTTACTACATTTACTATTTTTTTTTATAGTTTGAAATAATTACATTTTATTTTATCGTTTCATAATTTTATATCAAATTTCAAATTAGACACATGTGAATGACACTAAATACACAATTTATATATGTATCAGTGTAGTTTGCATGTATGTGGGATATCAGATATGAGCAAGATATGAGAGCGACATCGAGATGGGACTCGAGACTAGAAAGCTTAATGGGAGGAAGGTGAGAGAGGTGAACGTGATTTGTCCATGTATCTCGGGAACGTGTGAATCACACAAGTACACACCATAGACGTATATTGATGTGATTCACGTATATATGAGGTATTAGATAGGCGAGCGAGATAATAGAGTGACGAGCAAGATGAGAGTGAGGCAAGTGAGATTTATCTATGTATTCTAGATATATGTGAATATGTTTGGATACAATATATTTAGAACAAATTACACTCAATTTTGACGGGATATATACATTTTTCTGAATACACCAAAATCAGACAAAATTTATAATATATATCTAAATAATTAACTCTTAAACTAATACTTACGGTTGAGAGCTGCCAGTGTGAGTCCACCAATGCCATGAATTGAATATCAATACATCCATTCCCATCCAAGCCTTGCCATCAGTAATGGAATCCAACTTCAAAACAGTGCCAATTTTTTCTTTGACCATGTCCACCAAGTATGGAGTACGATACATTGACAATCTAACTCCATAGTCCTATACACATTTTGACTGCTCGATTAAAAATATTTATAATCGTTCAACTTAAGATACATATATTATACACTAATTATACATGTGTTATATTTACCGACTTTTTTATGACTATTCAATTTAACTCCTTTTTTTTGTTTTTATTGTGTCTAAAAACGGAGTAATATATTTATGCATTTCAAAATGTTGTGTGTGCATTCAAAGATACATTAGCTATAATTCACTTAATTACGGTTCGTGGCTATAAGTTAGAAGGAGAAGAGAGGTTAACGAGATTAGAGAAAGAGAAGAGAGACCAGCGAAATACGAAAAAGAGGATAGAGACACGAGTGATTTGTATATCATAATAAATAATAAATTCATAGATATATAGTTGAGGGATTTAAAGTGTTATCTTTTCCCTTCAATTTATGAAATGACAAGCATGTGTTGCCAAATATATATAGTTAACAAAAAGTTGAACTAAAAAGACAAATAAATAAAAACAATTTTGCATGTGCATAGAATTGAATTTTAACTCACCAAGAATGCAATTTCAGCAATTCCATTTTTCTTTGTGAGTGAAGTTTTAGCATTTGGCAATGAAGAGTGAATCATGCAACCCAATGACTCCCACATATTCAAACTTAATGAGTCACCCACAAACATTATATTCTTGTCCTTGTATTTTTCCAAGAAAACCAAACCATTGAACCTACAAAATGTTTAATAATCAGTTTAAGTTTTAAACACTGACGATATAAAATAAACTTCGTCAATAAAGATAGAATAAAGATTTTATTCATATGTATTTCGAATTCTAAAAAACAATCTTAATTAGATTCAAAATTTATTTTTTATATGTATTTAATAATTTTTATTATACAAGAATTTGTGCAAGGGAATATTATATATTATATGCTCCATTACCAAGAATTTGTGCAAGGGAACTCAAATAAAATGCTAGAATTTAACATTTAATACTTGTACCTATCATTTTTACAATTTTGAGACCCCTTTTATCCTTCACACTAGAATCATTTCTTGTATAAAATGAATTCTAACAATTTATATAAATGACATTTCTATCTTACAAAATAAAGGTTAAGTGTGTATATTCTACCCCTTCAAACTCTTACTTATAGAATCACACTTCTAACTATCAATATAACAACAATAAGTCCAGTGTAGTTTCATAAGCAGGATCAGAAGAATCTCGCTAAGACAGAACATAATATAAACATATCTTATTCTTACCTCATTAAAATAAAATAAAAAGTTCTTTCCAAAAAAGAAAAATCTCGACTCGAGTAAAACATATAAGGAAGTGCAAAATGCAAAAAGAAGGAAAAAAAGAAAGTAGTACTCTACCTTGGGAGGTTGCAAGAGGAAGGTTGCCATCTATATTTGAGGTACAAATTATCAGGCCTCTTGTACTTCTGGCAATTAAATTCATTATCAATAAATGGACATTTTGAGAAATCATACATAGGATATGAAGAATCAAAAACCCATTTTCCAACAAAAATATTGCACCCATTATTGCTAATTGCATCTATAGAATAATTATTAGTAGCATTCACAAAATTATTTGTTTTTACAAAAAATATCAAGAATAGAGAGAGTAACAAAAATTCCATCTTAATAAGATAGGAATTTGTATAATTTGTGAAGTGGGAAGAATATGATGATGTACTATATATATAATATATAGTATGAATATAAAAAATTAAAGTGATGTTTGCAAGAATTTTGATATTTTTTTTTATGTGAGATGTGGGGGCATCATGGGGTTGTTTTATTTAAAAAATTGAAACAACACATGATTGATTATTTTTTCTCATGGATTTTATTTTGGAGGGTAGTTTGATCCCAAAACTTTTTGCCATCTAGGATGTTTCATGGAAAAAGAAAATTAATATTCATATTAATATATGTTGTTTACTATGATTTTTCTCTGATCACCATGTGAAAGTAAAATTCTTTGTATATCAAGTTGTATTTTTATAATATTTTTATTTTATTTTGGAGAAAAATTTAAAATTCAAAAACTATTGATCTCGTTAGTATGGATTTATATTGTGTAAGGTCTATTAAAGTAGGACGCATTTCTCATCAAAAAACATTTCTCATATTTCAGCTTATAAACTCGAGATCTTAATTTTGTTAAAGTTAGAGAGATCTCATCCATTCTACTATATTCCAACGTGGTGTAGTTCTTCACTATTTCTAATTAGTTACTTCCTTCATATTATTTTATATAATATGTGATGTCATATTCATCCCTATCATATTCTTTGATATACTTACTATTATTAATTAGCTATTCGTATTGTTCATCAACTATTTTATATAACGATTTTTATTTGATGATGAATTTTTTTATAATTTTGAAATATCTTAAAAATTATAATTTTAAATAAGTCGTAAATATTTATACTATCATTATAAAATGTTGGGGTGGGAAGCATAGGGAAACAATAATGTTTGTAAGAATTATATTATTATTATAAATGAAATGTGGGGGCAACATGGAGTTATTTTATTTGCAATAAAAAATTCGAACTAAACATGCTGATTAAATATTATATTTTTTTCATTTAAAAATGGAGGAAACTAAGCACTTTTATTTTTGGAAAAAAAGTTATTTTCACATGGATTTTCTTTTGGATGTTAGTTGGCCCCCAAAACTAATTTCACCATAGAATGTTTCAAAAAGGAAAAAGAGTTGCAATTTCTTTTTTATTTTGTAAAATAACAATTTAATATTCAAAATCATGGATTAGTAATTTTTTATGTTAGAGGTTCGAATTCACTTCTTAAGTCAGCGAAAGATTCAAATCGTAAATAAAGTGAGTCAGAAAATACTAATTTAAAAGTAGATTCAGAATTTGAAATCGTAATTTAACTTTTACAAAAAAAAAAAAATTAAAAGAGGATAAATTTTCAAAACATAATTAATGACCCAAATTAGAATTTTGCAAATAATAATTACTTTCTTTTGTGTTATATATGGCCCCTACCCAAGTTAAAATTAAAATCTGAAAAATACTATCTGTCCACATGATTAATTCCACTATATATCACACTCAATTTACATACTAAAATGTTGAATACATATTTAATAATTTTAATGTTGATTTATCTATAAATCTTGCCAACTCATGAGAGTTGCCTTATAAATTATTTGTTTCTATGAGGTGCCTAATTCAGTATGCACATATTTTAATTAAATTTATCATATACATGTTACTTTATATTAATATTAATATTGAATAAAATTATTGTGACAACTATTGTCCACATAATCACCTTCTAAGTCAATGCAAAATTAATTAGTATTAACAAATTCATTTTTTCTAGTATCCTTTTCCCCCATTTAGATAAGTGTGTGTACCATTTCAAGAGTATACTTCATAGCTTGGACTTTTTCTATGGTGAATATATTAATATAGACACTCTAATTATTTTATTTTTTCATTCAGTGTCTGATATTTGTTTTAAGATTTAATTAATTTAAATTTGATTTTAAAAAATTTTATTATGGAAGTTCAGGTGAAAGGCGACTTTATATATCCATGTCCGAAATATGAGATGTCTGGTTAATGATGAATGAAAACTTATCACTTGACATCGAGATGAAATGGAGCTAGGTGTGGGATCGGGGCAGGGTGTGTGTATTAATATAAGTTTCTTCATTTACGTTGTATCTTGCTATCTTATTATCATATTTTCTTTGTATCTTGCTTTGAAAACTATACTTTGAGTCGGTCGAGGATCTATCAGAAATAATCTCTGCAATTCATAAAGATAGAATAATATCAGTATACATCCTAACCTTTTCAGACCCTATTTATAAGACTAAATTGAATATATTATTATGTAGTTGGATCGAAAAAAAGTGTTTCGAAATTCCCTACTTCTCTACAATGCACTAAGGTAAGTCATTTTTCTAATTTTCAAAACTTTATGTTTCTAGATAAAATAACTAAACATGGAAATAAATTGTTTTGTCATACCTAACATACTTTTAATAACAATTTTTTTAGCGCCATAAATATTATGATACGTTTTAAAAGCATAAATTTCAATTAGGAAAAAAAAGGGTAAAGAATAAATTGAAAACAAGGCAAACAATATATTAATGAACTAATTGACTTCTAAAAGAAGACAATTAGTTGTTAGATTAGGTTGTGACAAATAAAAGGAGATTATTATCCTCTTCATTAGATTATGACTTTCCTTCTAATCAAACATTTCAAAATTATTATTCGAATATAATTACATTTTCAAAAGTATATTATATTCTTTAAAAAATGTGTCCCCACCAGAAATATTATAAATAAAGCATCCTGCCAATTAATTAAAAATAATATGAGTACCATACATGAAGAACTAGTAAAGTCAACCTAATTAGTCATGTGTGAGAGAGGTAATAGAGTTATGGATATTACCAATATGAGTTGTGGTATACGTGTGAGTGCTTTACCTTTAATTAGAGATCTTGGGTTCGAGCGAGAAAATTCCGTTGGGAGCGTCATCTCCAAATGAGCCTGCAGAGTGCGACCCGAATTTAATCGGAGCTCTAATGTGGACTCCAAACACCGGGTGAAAAACAAAATTAGAGAGTTATGAATATTACTAATCTAGTAGTGAAGATTATGGACATTCACTCCTAACACCTCCTTTATATATCATAAATAATTTTAAACTAAAATATGAGTATTTTCGCGCAACGAACTACACTGTTAATTTTCTAATTATCAGATATATAGATCGCGTTTATGGATTAATGAAAATGGGTAAAAATTCTATTTGCATCTTTCTTTCTATGAGTCTCATTCATTTTTGTGTATTATATCGTCACTCCTTTTTGCATTACTCACTAATTCAGATCAAAATATGAAAGTCATTTGATTCAAACATTGTCAAATTACCGCTAATAATTAATGAATAACAAATATTTTTTTTTCCTTACGACCTAAGAATGTGATGAGTCGACATAAGGTATCAAACGACTCCATCCATCCGAGTTGGCAAAGAAATGAATCATCTGATCTTGAAATCTAACGATTAATTATAATCTGTTTCAAACAGAAGATTATACCTAAATATCAATAGCTAGATTTTGTTACCTACACACCTTTTTCTTCATTAATTTACTATTACCAAGGTTTTTCAACTTTCTTATAAGATGAAACAAAAATATAAATAACAAGAAGAAAAGGGAAATGAAGTAAGGATAAAATTATAAAATTGACAAATACAGTGTCCATACGTTAAAGCAAACATTATAACAAGAAAAAATTGATATGGTATGAATACTATTACTTTAATTTTCTTCATCATATTTGACAATTAATTTTTTTAATAAAAAAATAAAATATTATAGTAATTACTTTTACTTTTTTTTTCAAAAAAAAATAGACCTCATAATTCATAGCTGGCTGTTAATTTTCTTTTATGTTTGATTAATTAAAAATATTTATAAACATATCTATTTTAGAAATAAATTTCTTAAAAATAAGAAAAATATTTTTTTGTGATATTAGTAAAATAAATCCTATAATGACATTTTATAGGATTTATTTTACTAATATCACAAAAAAAATTATTTTTCTTATTTTTAAGAAATTTATTTCTAAAATAGATATGTTTATAAATATTTTTAATTAATCAAACATAAAAGAAAATTAAAAAAAATTTAAAAAACGTCCTCCCCCATCCCATGCCAAATACACCTAAATGGAAAAAACAATATGAAACCTTAGAAGAAAAGGCACAAAATTGAAATTATGTTACTCTCCTATTTAAATTTGTTTGTACTATCTTTTTTAATCAGTTAAATAAATATTTTTTGTATAAATTTTTAATTTCAATTTTTTGCATGACATATGTAAAATTACAAAAACAAAAAATTATTTTAATATATTTAACATATCTTTAATTTATTCAAACGACTTTAAACACATAAAGAACAAACAAATTAAAACGATTGACGAATTAAACCTACTGAAATAGCTGGCTGTATCTGAAACAACAGACCACCTTACAGCAATTTTTGGAATGAAGCATTTGTACATTAATTAATTAATATTGATTAATTATTATGTAGGGTTTAATTAGTTGTATATATTTACCTAATTATTTTTTTAAAATGGAGTGTCAATACTCAAGTGTACTAATTAGATGCCAGAGTTTATAATTAGATTATTTGGTGAAATCCTATGTTTACGCAAAGGGTGATCTCATTATATTTGGTTCTATTGATTTGACTTTTTTCCATATCTAAAAATGGTAAACTAACAAATACCTTTTTTTTATTTATTAATTAAATTTTTTTTGACGTTAATAATTATGTTTCTTGATGAATGTATATATAATAAAATATTATCCTTAAGTGTATTTATACATAATTTAGATGAATATTATAGAGATCGGAGTGAGGTTGGATGGGGTTACGGAGAGAAAGTGACGATGAGGTTTATTGAAGAGTAGAAATGATATAATCGATGTAAAATGATACTTTTGGAACGCAATTTATCTATTTTTATCCTCTTTAAATAACTTATTTTTCTAAAGAAAATATTTTTAAATTTTTTTTTTTAATCAATCACAAAATTAGAAAGTGTTTTCAAGAAAATATTTGCCTCCATACTTAGACATACCCCATAAATGCCCAAAAACATAGTTAAAAATGATGAAATTGTACGTATTTCTCCTCAACTCCTTTGAAAGATTTTGTAAAGGTTTCGCAAAAATATCGACAAGAAGTCATGGCTATTTTAGACATTTAGGGGCCCATTTTTAGGAATCCTACAATTTTTTCAATTTTTCGTGTGTTAGCCCGTGAATATTTTGATGACATGGCTTTCAGATTGCATTTGTGAGACCTTTCTGAAACCCTATGTAGGGAGTCAAGATCAATACATACCGTCTTAAAATCTTTAGAGTCCATTTTGGTAATTAAGCAACCAACTTACTGAAATTATGTGATTATCTCAATTTTTCATGTTTGTTAGTTAGCCTATGAATATTTTGATGATATGGCTTCAGAACAATTTTTTTGTGAAACCTCTACGGAACCCACCGTAAAGAGTGCAAGAACATTACATACAATCTCATAATTTTTAGAATCCATTTTTTATATTTAGAGGCCAATTTATAGGAAGGAAGTGATATTCTCAGTTTTAGTGTGTCTTATAGACCATGCATATTTTCGCAATATGAGTTTCGGATCATTTCTTTGTGAAACCTTTACGGAACCTCCATAATAAGTTGGGGGAGATGTACCCATAGTCTCATATATTTAGCGTCCATGTTGGACATTTAGGGGCCAATTTATCGGAATTAGCCGATTTGTCTCAGTTATTCGTTTGTTAGCCCATGAATATTTTGGTGATATGCTTCAAACTATTTCTTTGTGAAACCTTTACGGAACCCTCAGCAGGGAATTGAGAAGGAGTACGTACACACAATTTTTAGAATCTATATTGGGAATTTAGGGCAAATTTACATGAATCGGGTGATTTTCTGTGTTTTTCGTGTGTGTTATCCCATAAATATTTTGATGATATAGCATATGAACAACTTCCTTGCAAAACCATTATTAAATCCTCTAGGGGGTTGGGAAAACAATATGTACAGTCTCACAATTCTTAGATATCATTTTGGACATTTAGTGGCATATTTACAAGAGTAAGGCGATTTTCTCAGTTTTTGTGTGTGTTAGCCAGAAAATTTTGGTGATACGATTTACAGACGATTTCTTTGAGAAACCTTTATGGAACCCTCTGTAGAGAACTGGAGGAGAGTACGCATAGTCTCACAAGTTTTAGACTCCATTTTGGACATTCAGGGGTCAATTTATGGGAATTGGGCAAACTTTTGGATTTTTCGTGTATCTTAACCCATAATATTTTGGTGATATGACTTTCAGTTGATTTCTTTTTGAAACATTTGCAGAACCTTCAGGAATTAGGCAATTTTCTCAGTTGTTTGTGTGTGTTAGCCTATGAATATTTTGGTGATATGACTTTTGGATGATTTCCTTATTAAATCTGACGAAACACTCTATAGGGATTTGGGGAGTTGTACATACAATCCCACAATTTTAGAGTCTAGTTTGGGCATTTAGGGACCATCTTACAAGAGTTCGGCGATTTTTTCAGTTTTTCATGTGTCAGCCCAAAAGTATTTTGGTGATATGGATTTCGAACGATTGGGGAAGCAGTACGTATAATCTCATAATTTTTAAAGTCCATTTTGGGCATTTAGAGACTAATTTACAGGAATTGAGCGATTTTCTCAATTTTTCGTGTGTGTTAGCCCATGAATATTTTGGTGATATGGTTTCTAAACGATTTCTTTGCATAACCATTACAGAACCCTTCATAGGGAGTTTGGGGAATAGTACGTATACTCTCGCAAATTTTTAAGAGTCCATTTTGGACATTTACAAGCCAATTTATAGAAATGAGGCGATTTTCTCAATTTTTCGTGTGTGTTAGCCATAGGTATATTGATAATATAGATTCAAAATGTTTTATTTGCTAAAACTTTATAGAACCCTCTACAAAGAGTAAAGGGAGCAGTACATACAATCTCACAATTTTAGCGTCCATTTTGGGCATTTATAGACCAACTTGTAGGAATTGGACAATTTTCTCAACTTTTCATGTGTGTTGGTTCATGAATATTTTGGTAATATGACTTCCAGTTGATTTCTTTGTGAAATATTCACGGAACCCTCCATAGGGAGTTTGGATAGTAGTTTGTACAATCTCACAATTTTTAGAGTCCATTAAAAATATTTAAAGGACAATTTGCAAGAACTAGTCAATTTTCTCAATTTTTTCGTTTGTTTGAATATTTTTTATGATATGGCTCCGAATGATTTCTTCGCGAAACTCTACTTAACCCTCCATAGAGCTTTGGTAGTAGTACATACGGTCTCACAATTTTCAAAGTTCATTTTGGGCATTTAGAGACCAATTTACATGATCATTGGATAATTTTCTCAAGTTTTCGTGTGTGTTAGCCCATGAATATCTTGGTGATTTAACTTTATGATGATTTTCTTGTGAAACCTTTATGAAACCCTCCGTAGGGAGTTTTGATAGCAATACGTAGTCTCACAATTTTTAGAGCACATTTTGGAAATTTAGGGGCCAATTTTTATAAATTAGATAATTTTCTCAATTTTTTCATGTGTGTTAACCCATGAGCTAACTTACGAAACTCATATCACCAATATATTCGCCAACTAACACACATACATAAAATTGATAAAATCGCGTAACTTATGTAAATTGGTTTGTAAATGCCAAAATATGTCCCAACAAATGGTGAGACTATGTACTGCTCCTCAACTCCCAACTAAATATTTTGTAAAGTTTTTTCATTAAAAAATCAATCGAAAGTCATATCACCAATATACATATGGGCTAACTCAAAAAAAATTGGAAAAATGCCTAATTCCTACAATTTGCTCATTGTTAATTATAATTTATATGGTACTGTAATCATAGTTTGCCATTCGATGCCAACTCATCTAATTAATCCAGATTCTTATCGTGTGAAATTCACTCACAGAACAAACATATCCGATCCTATCATGAATTATTCTATTCTCAAGACTTAGAATCTAAAATCTCTAAACTAATCATATGGTATTCAACCATCCGATACACACTCATCTTATCAATCCAGATTCTTATCGCGTAAAATTCCATTATCTGTAGATCATATTTGGAGGCAAATTAAACCCATCACTTGGCTCTAAAATTCACCCCTCCCTTCTAATATGCAAACAATTTTAGGTTCTCTTAATATATATTACTAAAAGTTAGTTTCCTTTGTTGTAACAGTATTTTGTAAAATTAAATAAAAACAACTACAGTTATATCACAACTCTTCCAAGTGAAAGCAAATAATTAGATGAATATTTTAATTAAAAAAAAAACATGCAATCTCATGTTCACTAGCACTAATTAAATTTTCTGCATTTTTATTTCTTTTCTTCTGAAAAAAAATATCAGTTCCAACTTTACAGACTATCTATGTTTTCCCTCACAATGGGCACTGAAGGCTAACAAACAAGTCTCAACAACAACAACAACTTACCCAGTGGATTCCCGCAAGTGGGATCTGGAGAGGGTAGAGTATACGTAGAGCTTAGTCGTACCTCGTGGAGATAGAAAGGTTGTTTGCGAAAACATGTCTCAGCAAGTAAGGGGAGAATGTTAGTAAGGGACGGTGGCAGTAACGGTTCTGTGTCTGGGATCAGTGAGAACAGTTTGTACATTAGCAAAACCAGCTTCCTTGATCACTCTTTCAAGATCAGTCAGATAGTATTCATCCAGAAAAGGTTCTGTGCTCTTCATCAATGTAAACAGCACTGGTGGTAATTCCTGTACATTTGAAATACGAGAGAAGTTCAGTGGTGGAGCGACATTTGCTGAAGGGGGTTCATCTGAATCCCCTTCGCCAAAAAATATAGAGGTTAAGACACACAAAAAAGTACCACCATGTGGAACACATATTATGTTGTCACGTGCATTTTGGCGACTGTATTACAAACACTTGGTCTAGTCAATTTCGAGTAAGCTTTGATAAATAGTTGGTGATAGTTTAGGTAGGAAATGCAAATATCTGATAGTTCACGTATGAGATTCGCAAACACGTGATATTTTAGAAAGGTTTTTGACCATTGACTCAAAATTATAGTACCATGTATATATGTGGAAAAAGAATTAGTGTTGTTGAATCCCCTAAACATAACAGAGCATTTCTTTAAACCCCTTGATGAAAATCCCCATTCACGCCATTAGGTGGACTCATAAATAGCTTGTTTGTAGTTTGTGTTTGAATTGTTGAGTAGAAAAGGACAACCAATATGAGACTTCGATATTGAATTGTTTGTGATTGAAAATTTGCAAGTGATAGAACAGACATACCTGAAGAATCTTCGACTTTGGCTGCAAAAGAAAGCAAGAAAATGTAATAAGAATGATGTGAAATAGTAGTAATAATAATAACTATCAGATAATTACAGTGATCTTGTAAATTACCGAGTTATCAGTTATAGCAACAGTTCCTCCAGGTCGAAGCAAACGGAATGACTCTTTCACTATATTTCTTATTGCTCTTTCAGGACATTCATGAAACTGCGCACACAATAAAAGTCGAAGATGATTCTGTGAACATACTCTTCAAACAAAATCTACATCCTTCAACTGTTGGTTTATGGTTATAGCCGATATCCATCAACCATGAGTAGGTTTTTTGGATATGAATTGAGTGATATTTGAAAAAGTAGTATTTGAAGTTGAAGTTGAAAAATGGAATTTGAAAGTTGAAGTTGTCAATTTTCATATAGGATTCATTAGAAGATTGGTAAACATCCTTTATATTTATTTGATCGCGGGTACTTATCTAACAACTAATGTTGCTTTGAGCAGTCAGAAGGACCATATATGTTGAAAAAAATGATTTTCTCATGGATTCTGCTGTACTGTTCATATGGAACGGAATACTAAGTGCAGGAAAAGGATGCAAACTAATTTTACTGTAAAGTATGTGATTTACGCTGCAGTTTGCTAGACAACATACCACATAAGGAATTGAAACGAGATCAAATGATTCGGAAGGCAAGCCAGTGTTTTCACCGTTTGCATGTATCCAGCTGATAGGATTCTTTCTCTGGTTTCTTTTCTTTTCTTTATATTGAGCAACAGAAAGAAAATAAGGTGAAAGATCCAAACCCTGCAGAAGACGATCATAAGTCAGAAAGATACTAAATATTTAAGATTGACCAAATCATAGTTATCAACAGTAAACTTTAGTTTAGATGCATTTAAGGAGCTATTACAATGTATGGCACTATCTAGTCTTCTCTTTCTCTTATGCAGCTGATTATAAATGTTTGTTCATACTCACAGTCACTTTAGCAGAAGGAAATCTGTCTGCAAGGTATCCAGTGCTCACACCAACCGAGCATCCAATGTCAAGAATGTCTCTGATTGAGAAATCTGCTGAATATTGCTGATGATGTTTTTCTATTGCATCAAGCCAATTTCCGCGGACTATCTGGTTTGCTTCATCAAGTGAAGACGCATTAGGAATTGCACGTCTCACCATTGACATAGTTGCGGCGTCTGCTTCAGCTGCAGCCTGCAGTAGTAAATTAAATTTCACTCTTTTGTCCATGCAATAACAAAAATGACACTTCTGGAGAAGTTTTCCCTTCTTTCATTCTGATCTCGTGCGATAGAGATGAAGTAAGGTCTAGTCCTTGAATATTTTTTTCACAGATAGTGAGATAAAGGTCTTCCCCTGGTGGATTTAGCAACGCACCACTGTAGTAGTAACTTATACTCCCCCGTCTCAATTTACATGGCGTAACTGGGTTCGGAATTTAAGAAAGAAGGAAAGACTTTGGGAACTTATAGTCTTAAACATACCATGAGACTTCTTTGGCTACAAGATGGTCTTTTCAGGATGACTAAGAAAGAAAGTGTTTCACAAAATGGAACGTAGGGAGTATAATGTATACATCAAAACATCCGAAAACATATATAGAAAGGAGTGGGTCGAAAAGAATGATGGAAGTAAAACCACGTGATGCCTAGAATCAGCCAGTTTATGGGTTAAAAGTTGTAGGCATATTAGTTCCCTCGATAAAAATGCAGCAGTTGGACAAACTTTAACTTTTAAGCAGCTTCATAACCAAATGAAATCAACATTAGAACCATAAGCAGATAATCCAAAGGACATATCATAACCTCAATAACTTAATCATCAGAAACAAAAGAAGCCATAGAAGTACAGATAACCAATGAACTACAAACAAAAACCAAGAGCCATTTCAACCTAGATGACTTGACCAATAGAGCTCAAATGTAAAGAAGTTATGGCCTAAACTCAGAAAAAGTGTTAGATTTTAATTCTTACCAGCCAGGACAGGTTCCCCTCATCATACGCGTGGAACGGATTGAGATAATCTGGAAGAAGAAATCATGTGTCAGCCAGTTGGTCTTTTTGAAAGGGTGATCTAGTATAGTAAAAAATTCAAAAGAAAAGGTTGTGAAGTTCTTAAACATAGATTCTAAGAGGAGTTTGTGTTACGGAGGACAATGGCTAGGCCTACGTCCCCCTCCTCGCGTAATAATTTTTCAAGCTAAGAGAATATTCATCTAGAGCTCACAGTTTGAAATAAGGTGATTCCTTAAGGAAAAAATGGATCTACAATTGGTAAAATTCAAACCTTTCAATGTCACCTGAAATGGGGCTTTTAATAATCAGCAGGAGCTAAACACAGACATCTAAGAAAAATAGCTATGCTATTTTAATCTAGAAAATGGATTGTACATAAGGGATAGATTTGAAGCAGCAAGTTGTATTACTATGACTGACAAATTGTTAAGACGACAGATACAGATAACTATGATTGTGATGTTTCCAATCTCTGAATGTCATAGCACTCACACTCCATATTACACTAGGTTCCCGTTGTTATTGGATAAGTCACTAGTAATGGCGAGTCCAAAAGTGCAAATTTGCTTCCAAAATACATGGTTCCCTTCTGTATTTATCCTGTTCTCTTCTTAAACCTCAAACGAATTACAAAAAGCAAAAAAAAAAAAAACGATCCTCAAATGCTGAAATAATCAGCTTATGCTTATTTGTCTTCTCCCTGACTTGGACTATAACCACTGGCCTTGGCCAGTTAAGTTTTTGCAGCCACTAAAAGTAAATTTGAGTAATTCGCTGAACATTTACAGTTGCAGGTAAGCTGATTAGAGCAAATCAAAGGATTAAGGAAAAATATAAAGACAATGACATTGTAATAGTAACAAATGAATTATCTTTTGAACTTATAAAGTAACTCCATGCCCAATTGGTAGAGCACATCCACTTCTAATCATAGATTAGGCTGTTGAGTAACCAGAGGTAAAATGAACGCCTTGGAACAACTCGATGAATTTAATACTGTCGTTTAGGAGGCCCTAATAACTATAGAGTGAAGCTATCTAAATTTATCGTATGATGGTTGATTTTCATGGCCTAGTTGTCCCTACCGTCTTTTCTTTTAGATCAACAAGACTTTTCTCTTTTTTGGTATGCCGCTCCACAAGCAAGGAGTGCAAGGCATGAGTGGAGCAAAAAGAAAGCAAAGGAATTCTTCTCTATTTTGGGAAGAAATCTTTTAATTGCATACTCAATACAGATACTTTGACTTTCTTGTTCCACTGGTTAGAACCATTTTTAGGCAGGGTTACGAAAACGAAAAAAGCGCTAAAAGAAGAAACTCACAATCAGGGTAGACAATAGCAGGATTCTCAATGCTCTCCAACTCTTTGTAAACATCCGAATTCAGTATCTCCTTTGTCATCTCTGTCCATGGAATATTAGTTTTCTCAGCTGTACTGTTCAAACCCCACTAAGTCAGATCAATTCACTTTCATTCTAAGAACTTCTCAAGAAAAATATAAATAACATCAGAAATACAAAATTTTGTTTAGAGCAAACAAAGTTCTGAGTTCAATTATGTACTTTGCGATTTTCCAACTTGCATTGTCATGTATTTGTCTCTCCTACCTGAACTATCACCAACTATTTATCAAAACACACCTCGAAGCTAACTAGACTAAGTATTTTAATACAATCATCAAAAGCCATATAACAACTTAATTTCCCCATAAAATTTCATTCACATGGCAGCTGACTTATTAATTTCACAGCGTCTTTTGATAAATAGTCGGTGATAGCTCGAATAGGAAACGCAAACAACTCATAGTTTAAGTAGGAAACTCTCAAAAATTTAAAAAAATAGAAATAGTTTATTTGCTAACTGAGTCAAGTTCTGTATTGAGACAATTCAACAAACAGATAGTGTGCATCATTGAAAGTAGTAGAAATGACCTTATGAAAACCTGTCTAGCACCGAGTTTGAGTATAGAAAATAGAGGTTTGATAGAAATGAGAGTTCCAACAAGACGTGAAAGTGGAGTTTCCCCTGACCATCGAGGTCTTTCAAGTTGTCCTTCTTCAAATACCTCTGCACTTCTACTACTACTACTACTCGAAGAAGAAGAAGAAGAAGCAGAGAGTTTAAAACCCAAAATTCGTCTTTTTGCTGCAATTTTCAGTAATGGGTCATGGATTGAATTGTTGGTAATGGTGAAGAAACTGGGATTTACAGTGTTAAGCTTGAAGCTGAAAGCCATTTTTGCAGTTCTTGAAACAGAACAGTTATTTTATTTTTTCTAACTGAAAATTATTTCAACTACCTTTTTTTTTTTTTCTTGTGGTTTGAATTGAAACTCTTCGGCAAAATCTTCAAAATTGAAATGGACCAATGAGAAGAGACCACGTGTACTTTCATACTTCTATATGATAAACTTCCTTTCGAGAATATGTGAAGACATCAAACTCTTAGTAAGACTATTAGGCATATTGATATTAGAGTTGATATCGAAATATTATAAAGCTCTGTATTTGTGTTAGAGTTTTTGGAGATTAATAAAAATATGTTAAACTCTTGTTGATAATCTAATACTTGACAAAATTTTCAAAATCGTAATGGACCAATGACCACGTGTACTTTTATACTTCTATATGATAAACTTCCTTCAAAGAATATGCGAAGACATCAAACTCTTATAAAACTATCAGATATATCGGTATTAGAGTTGACATCGAAATATTGTAAAGCTTGTTAGAGTTTTTGGAGATCAATAATAATATGTTAAACTCTTGTTGATAATCCAATACTCAAAAGATCAAATTTAAGCAAAATTTGCTCTCGTTGAGAGTCGAACTCAAGACCTCCCGCTTACTAAACGGGTGCTCTAACCAACTGAGCTACGAGAGCTGCTTGTCGTATGGTTTTATCATATATTACTTAACCAAACCACTAATTTATTTTGATTTTTTCCAACAAAGGATGTATTTTTTACCAAATTAAATACCGATGAAAGAAACTCATGAGGTTTTCTTACCAAGGATATATTTGTTACCAATTTACGATGCTAATAAGAGATGTTCTCTCTGTCCCTATTTAATTGTCTATTTTAGAAGTAACACATGTTAAGGCACCAATAATTATTATATTAGTTACAATTTTAGCTTTTAACTTAAAAGATTATACAATTTCCTAAGTATAATAAATATATTTTATGGTTCCAAAAAATATGCATTACAACTTAGTAGTACTAGAAATTTTCTAGAATTAAATAAGGATATATTAGGAAAAAAATGTTGTCCTTTCTTGATTTTTTAAAATGAACAAGTAAATAGAAAAGGATATACAAGAAAATATGAAAAAGTAAATACGAACAGAGGGAGTACTAGTCAGGTTATACAACAAGTGCCCGTGCGTGTCATCATTATTGTATTTGCTTCACTACAACATATTTCTTTTTCTAACATTGATAACCATTCTCCCGTCTTCGCTTGTGGGATTGAAACGTAATTGTCAATGTTTTTTCCACAATTAGTTCAACAATACTTGATTACACCCCCTTAATGCACCAAGACACTAAAGTTTCTTGTTTACTTTTGAAGGCTATCTCAGGAGACATATGTCTACTTTAGACACGCAAGTAACGAAATTACATATTTAATCAATCTATCATGACTAGCAAAAATAAAATTAAGCTTTTGGGGTAAAAGAAAAGATGAGAACCATAACTTACTTTAGATAAAAGGTTAAACTTGTCAGAAAGAAAAATCAACAAGATCCTCATATAGATGTGCCATAATCAAAACTGTCACAATGAGAACTCAACAAAGCAAAGAAAGTTCCACAAGATCCTTAAGATAGTTGAGACATATTAAATCAACAGTGCTTTTTTTCCTGACAGCTAAATTTTGTCAACGTTCGAGTCGTGAAGAGAGTTTATTCCACTTCTTGTAGGTAATCGTCGATTTCAGCTGGTGTGAGAACTCTGCGAAGAAATGAACCAATAGCTTATTAACCAACCAGCTCATATAAAACAAAAATCATCTTCTGAGTTGAGGACAAGAAAACACTTGCCTGAATACTTTGTCATTGCCAATGATGCCAATCTCAATGTTTTTTCCGGAGATCTGCCCCTCAAATCTGAATGGATACACAAGGTAACGATTATCGTTCAAGATTAAAATATTCTGGTGTAATGCAGTGAGCGAGCAGTGATTAAGGTTCAAGTGCATGACAATTTCTGTGTATCCTACTTTTGAGATGACAAACAAGGGAACTCGTGTTTTGATTCTGATGTTAAGCAACGAATCAAAAAAAACAAAAGGGATCAGATTATCCGAATCACATCCTTTTACAAGGAAAGTACAGGGATGTGAAGGAACACGTTGTACCAAGGGGAGAAATTCGAGTACAACAACAATACGTGAAAAAAGTTCAGATGCTTACCCCTCCTTAAGGGTCAGTATAGCAGTGTGTACAGCGTCATCAAGTTCCAATTCCTCGGTGTACCTGGCAGACTCTTGAATATCAGTTTAAAAAGCAAGTAAAAATTCACCAGTAAACATGAAGACACTTCAGATTGGCTATTAGTTGGCAAATAACATGATAAGCCATTTTTTATTGGAACAATGTGGGCAACATTTTACAGGCCGAAAAGGAAAAATACTTCACATCCTTCTGGCCTCTGGGACTACGAGAGTTTCAACAATTCTAACCACCAGTGGCTGATACTATCAGCCAGCAATTAGCAAAAGCTCACTGGTGAATGCTTGTTTCAGAAACATGATCAGTTATTACCACCTCTTTCATGTGAAACTTGCAGACTTGATTATCCCATGAATTCATCAATCAGTAGAGACTACCCTAGACCACACTCTCTTACCCATTTTCACCACCCTCCGACCCATATCTCATCATGAAGGTTGTTGAGAATTACACATAACACACTGAATCCTTACTTGGTGATGGCACATCGAAGCGTAATAAGAATCAATGAATCATAATGGATGATAACTGATGAGATTAAGATGATTCAAATTTATGAAGGGCATAAGGGATCTTTTACTCGAACACTTGCAAGAATACAAAGAGAGGATATAACTGACACACTAGGCTCTGCTGGCTGTCTTCTACTCCTAAATTATCCTAACTTGATTATTGCAAAATGATGCAGGTTCCTTGCTCACCAGTTTTACCTCCACAACTAATACAAAGTTATACTCACACTATAATATATAACCAAAATGTGTTGCCTATGGAGAATGTTGCCACAGCAAATCAAATGTCTCAACCACTTTCCAACTTCTGGTTAAAAAACAGAAGCACAAGGATATAATGTGGTATTAAGAACGTGAATAGTTAAAAATGGAGAAAGTTTATTGCCGAAAAAGGATTATGTGGAATTGGATGTTTGCGGGCATTATCAGAAGTTAGTATAGTGTTATGGGATATACCAAAGATTTGTAGAGTTCAATTCACAAAATAGTGACCAAGGAGAACCTTTTAACTTCTAATGGTATTTTCTATAACTTGATCTGTGTTTGAAGTGCAACTTTTGGAATAGAGTACCTGTGGTTGGACTACAACATAATTCCATAATAACTTACCTCTTCTCTAGAAATGTCTTTGCATTGGACACATTCTTCCCCATGGCAGAGGCCTTCCAAGAGAAGTAAGAACCTGATGGATCCACCTAAATGAGAAAAATTAACTAATATTTAAACATTTCTAGTATCATAAATAAAGACCCTTTATAGGTTAAACAGGTCATACAAAGAGGTGTTCTCTACCATAATCAAGTGAGAGAAGTAACAGGTGAAGCATGGGAATGAATGTATAGACCAACCAACATTAGGTAAGTAGCTCATATGCACCATAATAACATTAAAGGACAGAAAAAGACAAGTGAACACTAGAACAAAGAGGTAGATAATATACCTGATACAGTTGAGGACCCTTGTCATCATACCCAGCAACCAAGAGTGAAACACCGAATGGCCTTACACCACTGTATATAGAAGGAAAAAAAAAAGGAATAGATAGAATTAAGAGATTGCAAGAATAATACTACACAGGATGACTCCTCCTTGTGTATCTGACATTAAGAATCACAAACTGACAAAGAACCAAGGAAATCTAATTTAGTTTCATAACATGAGCAGTGTGCTTTCCAACTGATACTTTGAACCTCAAGCAAAACAGAGAATGGAGAAGTGGAATAAATACTAACGAAGAACACAGAGAACCGAGAACACCAGAAGGTAAAAATTGTAGCAGAACTTTCACTCTCTTCCCTTCTCACATGATATTCACATACAAGGTAAAGCTGCTGCTTCTTTCCAAAAAATTTTACTACCAACACCAACATACAAGTTTTAGAGTTTGCATTCCTTCAAGTACAACTGTGTAAACAAGGTTCCACTAATGCTTTCGATATATGTATGTCCAGTATATGTCAAGGAATTAGTTGATTACACACACTACAGTACGGGCCATTTTTTCTACCATTTGAGGCAAATATGTATCACCATATTAGCCACAAGCTCCCACATTTAACAACAGTAGCAAAGTGATGTGCGTCATGAATTTTAATGGTGTCAAATTAACTAATAATAGGCCGACTTCCTTCGACCTTTACCAGTAAATATATCATAATGATGATCACTTAATAAGAAAAATATCAAAGTTAATGTTTGACAAGCCACAAAATGTGTCATTCAGCCTCATAAGATAATAACAACAGAAATAAAACGATTTAAAAAGAATAAACAAGTAAGTGATGCAAATTGCTAATATACAACACTCCAAGTTCAGTGAATTATGATATGAAACAGCAGTTACCCTGATTGGGTGAATTCCTGCATGACAGCAGCAGTTTCCCTCACCAGTTGTGTGACAGGTATAGGTTCCTATATAAAGACACATTAGGCAAAAATAGTATACATAAGTTATGCTTAAAGAATCAACATCTAACACGCCCGATTCAACACCAGTAATATTACATTTAGTTGAAAAAGGACACAACAACAACTACTATGCACCGATCCCTAACGAGTCGGATTGGCGTTATGAATCTTCACTGACCATACTTCTCCTAGTTGAAAAAGGACAAAGGAGGAAAAACACACATCTGCTCCCAGAAAGCAAGGGAAAAATGTACTCTTGACAACAACAATATCAAGATAACATACTCTCATATACTCCTTCAATGTCCTAATTATGTTACATGTTAATTTTTAAGATAATTGTACCAAATACCAGCACACTGGTTAGGATATTATATCACACAGCAACTCCAAACACAACAAAAATCAATCTTAGTAATGGTAAAAACGAATTCATACTTTATAGAGTCGATAATATTGCTCAGCCTGCTTTCTACTTTTTCGCACCAAAACTCGAGAATCAGGGCCCATGCCGCTGCAACAAAGATCATAAGTGTCAGTCAAGAATATGCCTTGCCCACTAGAAAAATTGAGGAGGTAAAATTAAATATGTGCAAGCTGGTTTCATCAAACTAAGGAGCTAAGGTAGGGAGAATATGCACAAAGTGACACTTCCACTGCTCATTATAAATAATATTGAATTGGGATAATTAATTGAACTTGCACATTCTTTTCATGGAATTCTGCAACTGAATTCCATAATCTATCAATTGTAAGTGTGATTCACTGGGTCAAATGTGAATAAACATCCAAGAGCCTCACCTCAATTTTTTATATAGTTGAAAACAAAAGTTCATTCTATTGAAATGAACCTCTAGTCATTTCATGGTTGACCTTAAACATGTGAGAATAGAAACCGTGAACTAGGTCAATTAACTAAGCCAACAGAAGAGCTCACCCACCACAAAGAATGGTCATTCAAATCTGAAGACAGTTTTACATAAAACTCTAGCCATGTTCACCGCACATTCTCATATCCTAGAATGTGAAGAGGATAATTGGAGCCAGCAAATATAAAAGGATCTCACCTGTAAACTACTCCAATATTTGGTGTCAGAGTCTGAATCTTTTGCACCTGAATTATACATATAAAAGAGAGGGTAAGAAGATGGTTACTATGAGAAGTGTTAAGGGATATACAGCGAAAAAGTGAGAAATTTATTGAAATTACTTTGAATTCCAAAAACAAAGGAGTTGTCACGAAGCTTACTACTAATACAAACAAGAAAACAAGAAGAAGGAGATCCACACTGCTACAGTAAAGAGAAGAAGCATTTTAGACCAACAACCATGACTTTGAATGCACGTGTTAATATGTTGAATGAAGGTATATCAGATATTTGGGGACTTATTCTCCATAGCATTTACAATATTAACATCTAAGAAATTCCTACTGACTGGTTACTAGAAATAAACACAAAAATATAAGTTATTTTTTTTTATGACAAGGAAACCCACAGCCGCTACCCTGCAATAGTTTGCAAACCACACAGGAGAGGTAACCCACAATAGGCAAGCCGAGTGCGACGAGCTCGACCCAGAGGACAAACTCCTTGCTTTCGCTGGCAAGGGGTTTCGAACTTGAGACCTCCAACATGGAAGTCCCAAGCCCAAACCACTGAGTCATCCCAAGGATCAAAACTA